>WNGS01164844.1:22919-42317 GCA_020271785.1 Procambarus virginalis | reverse complement strand
TCACGCACCAGTCATATAATCTGTCACGCACCAGTCATATAAACTGTCACGCACCAGTCATATAAACTGTCACGCACCAGTCATATAAACTGTCACGCGCCTGTCATATAAACTGTCACGCACCAGTCATATAAACTGTCACGCACCAGTCATATAAACTGTCACGCACCAGTCATATAAACTGTCATGCACCAGTCATATAAACTGTCACGCGCCTGTCATATAAACTGTCACGCGCCTGTCATATAAACTGTCACGCGCCTGTCATTTAAACTGTCACGCACCTGTCATATAAACTGTCACGAGCCTGTCATATAAACTGTCACGCACCTGTCATATAAACTGTCACGCACCAGTCATATAAACTGTCATGCACCAGTCATATAAACTGTCATGCACCAGTCATATAAACTGTCACGCTCCAGTCATATAAACTGTCACGCACCAGTCATATAAACTGTCACGCACCAGTCATATAAACTGTCACGCACCAGTCATATAAACTGTCACGCACCAGTCATATAAACTGTCACGCACCAGTCATATAAACTGTCATGCACCAGTCATATAAACTGTCACGTCCCAGTCATATAAACTGTCACGTCCCAGTCATATAAACTGTCATGCACCAGTCATATAAACTGTCACGCGCCTGTCATATAAACTGTCACGGCCCAGTCATATAAACTGTCATGCACCAGTCATATAAACTGTCACGCACCAGTCATATAAACTGTCATGCACTAGTCATATAAACTGTCACGTCCCAGTCATATAAACTGTCATGCACCAGTCATATAAACTGTCACGCACGGGTCATATAAACTGTCACGCAACTGTCATATAAACTGTAATGCACCAGTCATATAAACTGTCATGCACCAGTCATATAAACTGTCACGCACCTGTCGTATAAACTGTCATGCACCAGTCGTATAAACTGTCACGCACCAGTCATATAAACTGTCATGCACCAGTCATATAAACTGTCATGCACCAGTCATATAAACTGTCATGCCCCAGTCATATAAACTGTCACACACCAGTCATATAAACTGTCATGCACCAGTCATATAAACTGTCACGCACCAGTCATATAAACTGTCATGCACCAGTCATATAAACTGTCATGCACCAGTCATATAAACTGTCATGCCCCAGTCATATAAACTGTCACACACCAGTCATATAAACTGTCACGCACCAGTCATATAAACTGTCATGCACCAGTAATATAAACTGTCATGCACCAGTCATATAAACTGTCATGCACCAGTCATATAAACTGTCAACTACAATAAACGGGGATGATAACTTTCAGTCACTTGGGCCCTTGCTGCCCTGAACCACCGACCCCACGGACGGGAGACAGTTGGATACATAAAACACTGTACCCGGAGTAGGCCACATGACACTGTACCAAGAGTAGGATACATGACACTGTACCTGGAGTAGGATACATGACACTGTACCCGGAGTAGGATACATGACACTGTACCCGGAGTAGGATACATGACACTGTACCTGGAGTAGGATACATGACACTGTACCCGGAGTAGGATACATGACACTGTACCTGGAGTAGGATACATGACACTGTACCAGGAGTAGGATACATAAGACACTGTACCCGGAGTAGGATGCATGACACTGTACCCGGAGTAGGATACATAAGACACTGTACCCGGAGTAGGATACATGACACTGTACCCGGAGTAGGATACATAAGACACTGTCCCAGAGTAGGATACATAAGACACTGTACCCGGAGTAGGATACATGACACTGTACCTGGAGTAGGATACATGACACTGTACCCGGAATAGGATACATGACACTGTACCTGGAATAGGATACATGACACTGTACCTGGAGTAGGATACATGACACTGTACCCGGAGTAGGATACATGACACTGTACCTGCAGTAGGATACATGACACTGTACCTGGAGTAGGATACATGACACTGTACCCGGAGTAGGATACATGACACTGTACCTGGAGTAGGATACATGACACTGTACCTGGAGGAGGATACATGACACTGTACCTGGAGTAGGATACATGACACTGTACCTGGAGTAGGATATATGACACTGTACCTGGAGTAGGATACATGACACTGTACCTGGAGTAGGACATATGACACTGTACCCGGAGTAGGATACATGACACTGTACCTGGAGTAGGATACATGACACTGTACCTGGAGTAGGATACATGACACTGTACCTGGAGTAGGATACATAAGACACTGTACCTGGAGTAGGATACATAAGACACTGTACCCAGAGTAGGATACATGACACTGTACCTGGAGTAGGATACATGACACTGTACCTGGAGTAGGATACATAAGACACTATACCCGGAGTAGGATATATGACACTGTACTTGGAGTAGGATACATGACACTGTACCTGGAGTAGGATACATGACACTGTACCTGGAGTAGGATACATAAAACACTGTACCCGGAGTAGGATGCATAAGACACTGTACCTGGAGTAGGATATATGACACTGTACCCGGAGTAGGATACATGACACTGTACCTGGAGTAGGATACATGACACTGTACCTGGAGTAGGATACATAAAACACTGTACCTTGAGTAGGATACATAAGACACTGTACCTGGAGTAGGATACATGACACTGTACCCGGAGTAGGATATATGACACTGTACCCGGAGTAGGATACATGACACTGTACCTGGAGTACGATACATGACACTGTACCTGGAGTAGGATACATAAGACACTGTCCTAGAGTAGGATACATAAGACACTGTACCCGGAGTAGGATACATAAGACACTGTACCCGGAGTAGGATACATGACACTGTACCTGGAGTAGGATACATGACACTGTACCTGGAGTAGGATACATGACACTGTACCTGGAGTAGGATACATAAGACACTGTACCTGGAGTAGGATACATAAGACACTGTACCTGGAGTAGGATACATAAGACACTGTACCCGGAGTAGGATACATTAGACACTGTACCAGGAGTAGGATACATAAGACACTGTCCCAGAGTAGGATACATAAGACACTGTACCCGGAGTAGGATACATAAGACACTGTACCTGGAGTAGTATACATGACACTGTACCTGGAGTAGGATACATGACACTTTACCCGGAGAAGGATACATAAGACACTGTACCTGGAGTAGGATATATGACTCTGTACCTGGAGTAGGATATATGACACTGTACCTGGAGTAGGATACATGACACTGTACCTGGAGTAGGATACATAAGACACTGTACCTGGAGTAGGATATATGACACTGTACCTGGAGTAGGATACATGACACTGTACCTGGAGTAGGATACATAAGACACTGTACCTGGAGTAGGATATATGACACTGTACCTGGAGTAGGATACATGACACTGTGCCTGGAGTAGGATACATAAGACACTGTCCCAGAGTAGGATACATGACACTGTGCCTGTCCCTGGTACTCTACAAGGTCATCAGACACTTACAAATGACAATAAACCAAAAGTTCACTTGATCAACTTACGCACTACGACCCACGTCTGTCTTCAGTAGACAATCATGCGAGACAATGTTTCTTGCAGCCATACAACCACCAGCAGGACAATGGTACACATGTGTCGCAACAGCTGAGGTGAACACCCGCACCACAGGTGGGAGCGCTCACCACTCCTCTATATGCTACAATATTATTTGATTATCTTCGTCACCCTTGGATAGCTGCTCATCGTCACCGCATCTGCTCAGTGGCACCGCAGCTTCTCAGCGGCACCGCAGCTGCTCAGCGGCACCGCAGGTGCTCAACGGCACCGCAGCTGCTCAGCGGCACCACAGCTGCTCAGCGGCACCACAGCTGCTCAGCGGCACCGCAGCCGATCAGCGGCACCGCTGCTGTGAGGCAGCTGTTCTCTTGATTTGCCTCAAAGGACAAAATACAAGGTCAAGAAAGCCACCTAAGCTAACCTAACGATGCATAGAAAACATTTAATTCTGTGAGCTGCTACTTTCATAGTACTTCCTAATATATTTTATGAGGGAGCATAGCGTACAAAGTGAGACGTATTATTCAAGAGGTCACGTTTTCTACCCTCACTTCATTTGTTCCAGAAGCATTTTTCTAAATTATTCACCAAAGTACTGTACAATAAGCAATTCCCAGGAGCACCAGAGCACATAGTCTAGTCCAACACCCTAATACACCCACCCTAATCTAACACACCCTAATCTAACACACCCAAATACACCCTCACCTAATGCACCCCTCACTTAACACACCCTAATAAACCCTCACCTAATGCACCCCTCATCAAACACCCTATTATAAAACACCCTAACCGAGCTCAACCTGACCTAATACACCCTAACCAAACACAACTTAACCTAATACACTCTAATAGTGAACTGAACGGGAGGTGGTGTAGACCTGTTGCTACATCTATACAGGGTGAACTGAACGGGAGGTGGTGTAGCCCAGTTGCTACAGCTACACAGGGTGAACTGAGCGGGAGGTGGTGTAGCCCTGTTACTACAGATACACAGGGTAAGCTGAGAGGGAGGTGGTGTAGCCATTTTTAGTCCTACAGCTACACAAGGTGAACTGAAAGGGAGGTTGTGTAGCCCTCCTGCTACATCTACACAGGAGTTTATCTACAGCTACAGATGACGAATTGAGTGGGAGGTGGTGTAACCCTGATACTTCAGCTACACAGGGTGTATTGAGCGGGAGGTGGTGACGCTCTTTTGTTACAGCTACACAGGAGTTAACTACAGCTACACAAGGTGAACTCAGCGGGAGATGGTGTAGCCCTGATGCTAAAGCTACACAGGGTTAACTGAGCAGAAGGTGGGGTAGCCCTGTTGCTACATCTATACAAGGTGAACTGAACGGGAGGTGGTGTAGCCCTGTTGCTACAGCTACACATGGTGAACTGAGCGGGAGGTGGTGTAGCCCTGTTGCTACAGCTACACATGGTGAACTGAACGGGAGGTGGTGTAGCCCTGTTGCTACAGCTACACAGGGTGAACTGAGCGGGAGGTGGTGTAGCCCTGTTGCTACAGCTACACAGGGTGAACTGAGCGGGAGGTGGTGTAGCCCTGTTACTACAGCTACACAGGGTGAACTGAGCGGGAGGTGGTGTAGCCCTGTTGCTTCAGCTACACAGGAGATTACTACAGCTATATAGGGTGAACTGAGCAGGAGGTGGTGTATTCCTATTGCTACAGATACACAGGTTAAACTGAGCGAGAGGTGGTGTATCCCTGTTTTTTACAGCTACACCAAATGCATTAAATGATTCACCAGACTGCATGGTGGCATTGGCAATTTCATTAACTAACCTATATGAGTCAAGGTTTCCTTTGTTAAAAAACGGCAACAAAAGAAATCCTTGCATTCTGGCCATGACTGTAGGCTAACAATGTCTTTCTCGTCTACTACAAAACGTGCATCACCTTTGGTGGTGTCAACACTTGACCTAGCAATAGCCAAGTAATCATCGTCAGAAGGTTCTGAGAAACGCGCTTTGGCCTTTGCCTCCACCTTGCAAAACCATGATTCCAACAAGCGAGATACTCCAGCAAAAAGTGAAATAGCCATCTCCTGTATGGAGCGCTGAACTTTGATACGAGCAACTTCTCCATTTGACTCAGATGGAGGTGCAACAGTGGCAAGCATTGTCACAAACTTAGTGAATGGTTGGGAACGCAAGTTGTAATGAGGCACACTAGGCATAAAAATAGAATGTACAAAAATATCAACACTCAAAATATCAAACTACGTTCAAGTAAGTAAATGCCTGAATGAAAAAAATTAAATTGTAGTAGACAAGACAAAATATATGGGAATCAGCAAAAGTTGTAAATTAAATATTCCATCTAGTATGAACATGACTCGAAACTGGTGTAATGTAAATTAATTGAACCAGGCAATTTTCAATTAAACATTAAACTAATTAAATTAAACAAGTATATTAAACAAGGTAATTAAACAAGTATAGTATTCAACACTCAACATTTGGCAATAAGATGCATAATAAAGAGTACAATGCAGAAAAAATGCACACAAAAAATCAATATGTAATGCAGGACATGTGGGCAATGAAGTATCAAGAATTTAAAACAAAAATTTACTTTCTGTAAAAGTTTAAATAAAGTGGACTGTTGAAATAGTTCACAATGACTCTTCAGTGTTATAGCAATTGCTGTAATTAGGTTGTAATTACCTGGTAAAATATTATAAGAACAGGTAATGAGGAACGCTCATATTAGTAACATGATGCACTAATATTTGATATGAAATACTGAAAGAAAAACTTCAGATTAAGGTCTGGGGAAAATATATATAAGAATAGTTTATAGTACATTTTCAACTGATGGAAAAAACTTATTGCTTACTTAATGCACTGGATCAGAATGTACTTGAAACCACATGGAATATTACTAATGCTCAATGGAATCTTGTTTCACCAAAACACCACAGAATAAGCTATGAGTGTGGAATAGGTAGCCAATTGCAGGCGATGAGTCACAATAACGTGGCTAAAGTATGTTGACTAGACCACACACTAGAAGGTGAAGGGACGACGACGTTTCGATCCGTCCTGGACCATTCTCAAATCGATTGTCGACCATTCTCACAATCGACTTGAGAATGGTCCAGGACGGACCGAAACGTCGTCGTCCTTTCACCTTCTAGTGTGTGGTCTGGTCAACAGGTAACCAATTCCTCTTATCAAGTCAATGAGGGTAGCAATAATTAATATACAGGGGTATTCCTCCTTTAAAACAATTTTATTATATAGCATAATGGATACCAGCTATAGTTTACTTAGCTCAGGGGTGTGGTATACCCTACACAATGGTAGCCAACAAGAGAAATGGCGAGGAGAGCTGAGCAATGGCTGTGTTTACATCTGGAGGCGAGAGTGAGACTCTTGGCGGCAGTTTCTCCGTGGTGTAGTGGTAAGACACTCGCCTGGCGTTCCGCGAGCGCTATGTCATGGGTTCGTATCCTGGCCGGAGAGGATTTACTGGGCGCAATTCCTTAACTGTAGCCTCTGTTTAACGCAACAGTAAAATGTGTACTTGGATGAAAAAACGATTCTTCGCGGCAGGGGATCGTATTCCAGGGACCTGCCCGACACGCTACGCGTACTAGTGGCTGTACAAGAATGTAACAACTCTTGTATATATATATATATATATATATATATATATATATATATATATATATATATATATATATATATATATATGAATATAAACTCACACCCCAGAAGTGACTCGAACCCATACTCCCAGGAGCAACGCATCTGGTATGTACAAGACGCCTTAAACCACTTGACCATCACGACCGGACAAAATGAGGTGATAGCCGAAGCTATTTGAACCACCTCACCGCCGGCACTCGGATGGTTATCTTGGGCATAGCATTTTACCAAATCACCTCATTCTTTGGGGCACACGTGAGGAACACAAATGCGAACAAGCCTGAATGGTCCCCAGGACTATATGCGAATGAAAACTCACACCCCAGAAGTGACTCGAACCCATACTCCCAGGAGCAACGCAACTGGTATGTACAAGACGCCTTAAACCACTTGACCATCACTGTAACACTGTAAAGGTGTTTGGTTTAATTTTATTTATACATACATGGAGATATATGAGTCGCAGACGGGGATTTGACAGACGCCAACTTGTCTGGCCTGGATCTCACACCTCTAAGTGTTAATTGACAACCAAGTGACCTGAGGTCAGCCAGGCGAATCTCACCTGGCTCTCGCTAATCTTATAATTGAGCCGGGTAGCCTTCAAACATGCCGACGTTTAAGGAGTGGCTTGGTAGAGTGCCCCAGGCTATCTAACTTGTGGGCGGAGTTAGCCACTAGGTTTCCCAATATATACTCGGAGAGATATCGATTCAGTAGGAGGAGAAGGACAGCAGAAGCAGAGCCATAGACAGAAGAACAGACAGCAGCGGCCAGCCGTCCAGACAGGCGGTCTGCCGGCGGGGGCGGGACCGTCAACTACAGACCCCCCCCCCCCTTTCTCTATTCCACGGAGACTCTTAAGACTCGGAGACACTTGGTGAGTTGAACATTGAGGGACTTTGTCGTGTTCACTAAACAGGTGTTGTGTGATGATCAGGGGCAGTCGAGTTGTAGGGTTCTCGAATTCGTGGATGATGACTCACTTTGAAATACTAAGCTTGAACATTTATACTTGTTTAAATTATTGATACTTACCATCTGAAAAATAAGTGAATTTATACATTTAACTGGTCTTTAACTTTGTTCCCTAGAATTTTGAATGAGTACATGATACAGAGAGAGTATACCTCTTGAAACATCTTGGAGGGTATTATGTTGATACAGACAAGTTCCATTCCTTGTGTTGTATGTAATGACCTAGAATGGATGGTGGCAGCATTTTCTATTTTCTATCTTCTAATTTCTTCTTCCACTAGCATTTCTATTTCTTCTACTATCTACTCTTCTACTTCTACTATCTACTTTTCTACTTCTACCTATCTACCCCTCCGTCTACCTCTTCTACTTATCCAACTCATTATTGCATTTCATTCCCCCCCCCCGTTACAATGATGGCAGCGGTGTTGAACAATGTTAATGTGGCAGGTGTTAATTTAACATTGTTCAGTCCCACGTGTCTTTTGCCGCTCAGGCGCTATCAGGGAGATATTGACAGGTGTTTAATATTCGCGAGTTAGCGAGTTTTTTTCAGGTTAGGAGATAGTGATTTTCTGGCGATGTGTTCTTGTGATTTTGTGAGTTTTGTGGAGTTCAGGGAATGTTCACCAGAACTTGCGTGTGTAGTGATTTATGTTAGTGATAAGATTTGGTGAGTTGGGAACTTAGCGGTTGGTGGTGTGCAGGTCATCTGAGTGTGACAGGTGACCCGCATGTCCCACGGGGACACCCAGCCACCGCTGGTCCCCAGGTCAGTTGGGGAGTGGCAGGTGCATTTCTTAAGTAGTTTTAAGTGGTGGTTCTGCTCAGATTATTGCGATCAACTGTTTTTACTCCATTTGAACGCAATAACCCGAGGTGTACTGGTATTGTACAGCATACTAAGGGGAGGCTTAGTATGTCAGTAGACTCACGTCTAGGGACGCCTAGCGGTTGAAGTCTGGTCACAGGGTGTGGCAAAAGTTTGAGTTGTGGACCCGCGAGAGAAGCGAGGGAAACACTCGAGTCACGTAGGTGACTGTAGGATAAGGGTGGGAGTAACGGTTAATTAAGTACTTAAGATTAAGAACGGTACAGTTAAGTTAGGTTAATGTTTGGTCTCTATCAGTTTTGATATTTTTTGTAGAGATTCGTTTAGTGACAAGTTTAAGTAGTGACGATCTTATTCTCTCTTCTCTAACTTTACTCTGTTACTGTTTTTGTTCCACCAAGTCAGTATCATTCAGAGTTAATTGGATTATTTTAAAAAATTTAAGTGTAGTTGTTGCCAGGAGGAGAGCCTTATGTCTAGACTGTGTGAACCCTATACAAACTACAGGGTCACACAACATTTGGTGGTACACGGTATTGTCGCCTTTATGTTCATTCCCAGGTTGTCGCCAGAGGAGAGAGGCGCGCACACCCAGGAGAGGGAGACGGCTGCCTTTGTACACTCAGGGGCGTTTATCACCACCACAGCGACGACCAGCCCCTTACCTGGAGGTCATGGCTCCACCACCACCACCATCACCCCGAGGGACCCCCAAGATGCAGCCTCTCGGTCGGTCAACATTGGACTCCAGGGGACCCCAGGACGGACGGACCCCAGTGAACCCCAGGACGGACGGACCCCCCCAGTGGACCCCAGGTCGTTCTGCAGACGACCCAGTAAAAATGGAAGAGGAGCAACAACGACTCCAGTCTGTCCCACCAACATCGGTCTACCTAGGATGGACCCCAGGACGGACAGACCCCAAATGGACCCCAGGTCGCTTGTCTAAAACCCAAGAGAAGAAAAGAAGAAGAGAGAAGAAAGAGAAGAAGAAGAAGAGAAGAAAGAAGAGAAGAAGATAAGACCAAGCTGAGTGAGACACGATGCCTAGTGTCCCTTGCTGGTGTCAGCATCATTGCATGGAGCGTAATTGCAAGACAGGATCGTTTGCCTTAACTGGCCGCCCCTCCTGCAAGCATGGTGCTCTGTTGAGTGATTCCTCCTGTGTCGTGCGGACTTGATGTGGCTGTCAGAAGTGGCTCTCTGAAGGAGGCGTACTGGAGCAACTGGGAGGGAAGAAGTAGGATGGGATTTCTACGGTGCCAACTATATGGAGGTCTCGAAACTTGTAGTCCCTATAGCTGTGAAGAACCCCAATATACGTCTCTCATGGTGACTGACGTAGGGCCATTACAGATCAGCTGGGACAACCGAATTCCACGGTCCTGTGCGCAGTTCAGTAGTAACGGCTTCCTGGTTGGCAAGAGTTGTTGTGCGTTACGACGGAGAAGCGACGGACGCAGTTGTGTTGAAGAATGGTACAGGACTATCTACAGGACCAAGCAGTGACGTCGCCCAGCCAGAGACAATGGACGCCTGTCTACATATTTTATTTTAGAGTAGGATGATGTATATTTGTTAGCTAGTTGTAATTTTTTCCCGTTAATAAAGTTGTCGCACACAGCTAGCTTGCTTTATTAGCGTGTTGCAAAACTTTATTTTCGGGGAAGGGGAGATGTAACACTGTAAAGGTGTTTGGTTTATTTTTATTTATACATACATGGAGATATATGAGTCACAGACAAGGATTTGACAGACCAACTTGTCTGGCCTGGATCTCACACCTCTAAGTGTTAATTGACAACCAAGTGACCTGAGGTCAGCCAGGCGAATCTCACCTGGCTCTCGCTAATCTTATAATTGAGCCGGTAGCCTTCAAACATGCCGACGTTTAAGGAGTGGCTTGGTAGAGTGCCCCAGGCTATCTAACTTGTGGGCGGAGTTAGCCACTAGGTTTCCCAATATATACTCGGAGAGATATCGATTCAGTAGAGGAAAGGACAGCAGAAGCAGAGCCATAGACAGAAGAACAGACAGCAGCGGCCAGCCGTCCAGACAGGCGGTCTGCCGGCGGGGCGGGACCTCTGTCAACTACAGACCCCCCCCCCCTTTCTCTATTCCACGGAGACTCTTAGACTCGGAGACACTTGGTGAGTTGAACATTGAGGGACTTTGTCGTTTCACTAACAGGTGTTGTGTGATGATCAGGGGCAGTCGAGTTGTAGGGTTCTCGAATTCTTGGATGATGACTCACTTTGAAATTAAGCTTGAACATTTATACTTGCTTAAATTATTGATACTTACCATGTGAAAATAAGTGAATTTATACATTTAACTGTCTTTAACTTTGTTCCCTAGAATTTTGAATGAGTACATGATACAGAGGAGCATACCTCTTGAAACATCTTGGAGGTATTATGTTGATACAGACAAGTTCCATTCCTTGTCTTGTATGTAATGATCTAGATGGATGGTGGCAGCATTTTCTATTTTNTACCTAACCTATCTAAAACCTAACCTAAACTATCATAACTAAGTCAATAATTATTGTTCTTGATATAAAAATTAATAATATTTCAAATAAAACAACTCTAAAAAGAATAGAAAATAAAATCGCTTGACCTATTAGGCAACTCGGGCCTTGCATAGTAGACCGAGAAGTGCATCCATTTCATTGTCAGACCACGGAAGAATTGAAACAGGAATTTTCCTAGGTACTTCCGTATTTAATAATACAGCTTCAGAAGGAATGATTTACACGTCAGTAAGTTTTGACATATAGGCAGGAAAGATAGGTGAAGTGAGATACAAAGACAAATATATGACTGGAATTGGGTGGATATAAATGAGAGCTGCGTTATATAGGCCAATAGACCCATACATGGATATTAAAAACATAAGATAGGGGGATTTTTACAATGAATTAGTGAGACAAATGTGTATCAATGATCCTACTCAAATCGTTCTTTAACTGATTAATCAAAAATGGATAAAAATTATACAAACAACTGCTAATGTTCAAATTACCTGATTTTGTAATCTATATTAAAGCAGATACAATTATGTTCGTATTGAAAGTGCTTTTACAATTCGTTATTGAAGAAGCCATCTCCCAATCATTTTGGTGAGAATTTTCTGACAAATGAATAAGCAAAGCATTAGACAATTGGCCATGTCTTACAGAGTATTTATGTTGCGAAATTCTACATTTCAAATCTTTGGATGTTTGCCCAACATGGAACCTATTACAGTCTTTACAAGGTATTTTATAAATGACACAATTATCACTACGAGGGCTGTTTCTAACTAATAGTTTACCAACAGTATTTCGTAATTTAACAATACATGTATATCAAAAAGTTTCAAGGCCTTGACCATATTTTCAATTCCAGAAAAATATGGTAACCATAACACATTCTTTTGGTGAATTTTCTCACTGCATATATTATTATAATTTGTAAGACGTGCTCTGCTACGGCAAACTTCCAAAAAACTCTACACCCAACTTGCTACAGACGAGGGCGAGTTTTTAATTAACATGGACTAAACTTTATTATTATTTTTAAGCACTGGGTTAATATTAAGGTTTTTCAGGGCTGGGACAAGATTTATTACTCCATCAAAATATGGTAATACAAACGATTTTTTAGTTCTGGTTTAGACAGTTCTTGGCAGCTTGTTTGTAGAACGTCCTTTTTGCTTCACCAAATGCGACATCCAAGAACGATTAGGGATATGTTAATTTCTTCTAATTTCAAATAGTTTTGTTATGCCTTTATAAAAAATTCCGGGCTTCAAATACTCAGGGTTCTGAGAAACAATCCAGAAAATATTGCCCGCTTAACATGAACATGATGATTTGAGTAAAAATGAACATATCAGCACACATTGGTAAGTTCCCGATACACATAAAATTTGAAACTCCTGCTGATTCTATGAATCATGATGTCTAAATAAAGCAGAACACCAAATCTCTTCATTCTTACTTGAGAATTTAATTGACGGAACCATCGAATTACGTTGAATGAGAAAATCTGTTTGGTCATGGTTAACTGGCCACTGGCATAAAATATCGTCAAGTTACCTAAATTCGAGGGGAAATCCTAGGTAAGATACTCGTTTCAAAACACTCAATGTACAAATTGCTCAATACCGGGGAGAGGGGATTACCCATCGTCATGCCAAATGAATGTTTATAAAATGAATCATTAAAGCTAAAATAATTATATTTAATGCACAATTTTATGAGTTCAATGTTTGTGACGCTCCAGTCATATAAACTGTCACGCCCCAGTCATATAAAGTGTCACGCCCCAGTCATATAAACTGTCACACCCCAGTCATATAAACTGTCACGCCCCAGTCATATAAACTGTCACACCCCAGTCATATAAACTGTCATGCGCAAGTCATATAAACTGTCACGCCCCAGTCATATAAAGTGTTACGCCCCAGTCATATAAACTGTCACGCCCCAGTTATATAAACTGTCACACCCCAGTCATATAAACTGTCATGCGCAAGTCATATAAACTGTCACGCCCCAGTCATATAAACTGTCACGCCCCAGTCATATAAACTCTCATGCCCCAGTCATATAAACTGTCACGCCCCAGTCATATAAACTGTCATGCGCAAGTCATATAAAGTGTCACGCCCCAGTTATATAAACTGTCACACCCCAGTCATATAAACTGTCATGCCCCAGTCATATAAACTGTCACGCCTAAGTCATATAAACTCTCATGCCCCAGTCATATAAACTCTCATGCCCCAGTCATATAAACTGTCACGCACCAGTCATATAAATTGTCACGCCCCAGTCATAAAAACTGTCACGCCCCAGTCATATAAACTCTCATGCCCCAGTCATATAAACTGTCACGCACCAGTCATATAAACAGTCACACCCAAGTCATATAAACTGTCACGCCCCAGTCATATAAACTGTCACGCACCAGTCATATAAACTGTCACGCCCCAGTCATATAAACTGTCACGCCACAGTCATATAAACTCTCATGCCCCAGTCATATAAACTGTCACGCCCCAGTCATATAAAATGTCACACCCCAGTCATATAAACTGTCATGCGCAAGTCATATAAAGTGTCACGCCCCAGTTATATAAACTGTCACACCCCAGTCATATAAACTGTCATGCCCCAGTCATATAAACTGTCACGCCTAAGTCATATAAACTCTCATGCCCCAGTCATATAAACTCTCATGCCCCAGTCATATAAACTGTCACGCCCCAGTCATAAAAACTGTCACACCCAAGTCATATAAACTGTCACGCCCCAGTCATATAAACTGTCACGCACCAGTCATATAAACTGTCACGCCCCAGTCATATAAACTGTCACGCCACAGTCATATAAACTCTCATGCCCCAGTCATATAAACTGTCACGCGTCAGTCATTTAAACTGTCACGCACCAGTCATATAAACTGCCATGCACCAGTCATATAAACTGTCACGCACCAGTCATATAAACTGCCATGCACCAGTCATACAAACTGTCATGCACCAGTCATATAAACTGTCACGCACCAGTCATATAAACTGTCACGCACCAGTCATATAAACTGTCATGCACCAGTCATATAAACTGTTACGCACCAGTCATATAAACTGTCATGCACCAGTCATATAAACTGTCTCGCACCAGTCATATAAACTGTCACGCACCAGTCATATAAACTGCCATGCACCAGTCATATAAACTGTCACGTACCAGTCATATAAACTGTCATGCACCAGTCATATAAACTGTCACGTCCCAGTCATATAAACTGTCATGCACCAGTCATATAAACTGTCACGCACCAGTCATATAAACTGTCACGCAACTGTCATATAAACTGTCATGCACCAGTCATATAAACTGTCACGCACCAGTCATATAAACTGTCACGCACCAGTCATATAAACTGTCACGCACCAGTCATATAAACTGTCACGCACCTGTCATATAAACTGTCATGCACCAGTCATATAAACTGTCACGCACCAGTCATATAAACTGTCATGCACCAGTCATATAAACTGTCATGCACCAGTCATATAAACTGTCATGCCCCAGTCATATAAACTGTCACGCCCCAGTCATATAAACTGTCATGCACCAGTCATATAAACTGTCACGCACCAGTCATATAAACTGTCACGCACCAGTCATATAAACTGTCACGCCCCAGTCATATAAACTGTCATGCACCATATAAACTGTCATGCACCATATAAACTGTCACGTCCCAGTCATATAAACTGTCACGCACCAGTCATATAAACTGTCATGCACCAGTCATATAAACTGTCACGCACTAGTCATATAAACTGTCAACTACAATAAACGGGGATGATAACTTTCAGTCACATGGGCCCTTGCTGCCCTGAACCACCGACCCCACGGACGGGAGACAGTCGGATACATAAAACACTGTACCCGGAGTAGGACACATGACACTATACCCGGAGTAGGATACATGACACTGTACCTGGAGTAGGATACATGACACTGTACCCGGAGTAGGATACATGACACTGTACCCGGAGTAGGATACATGACACTGTACCTGGAGTACGATACATGACACTGTACCCGGAGTAGGATACATGACACTGTACCTGGAGTAGGATACATGACACTGTACCCGGAGTAGGATACATAAGACACTGTACCCGGAGTAGAATACATGACACTGTACCCGGAGTAGGATACATAACACACTGTCCCAGAGTAGGATACATAAGACACTGTACCCGGAGTAGGATACATGACACTGTAGCTGGAGTAGGATACATGACACTGTACCCGGAATAGGATACATAACACTGTACCTGGAATAGGATACATGACACTGTACCTGGAGTAGAATACATGACACTGTACCCGGAGTAGGATACATGACACTGTACCTGGAGTAGGATACATAAGACACTGTACCTGGAGTAGGATACATAAGACACTGTACCCAGAGTAGGATACATGACACTGTACCTGGAGTAGGATACATGACACTGTACCTGGAGTAGGATACATAAGACACTGTACCCGGAGTAGGATATATGACACTGTACTTGGAGTAGGATACATGACACTGTACCTGGAGTAGGATACATGACACTGTACCTGGAGTAGGATACATAAAACACTGTACCCGGAGTAGGATGCATTAGACACTGTACCTGGAGTAGGATATATGACTCTGTACCCGGAGTAGGATACATGACACTGTACCTGGAGTAGGATACATGACACTGTACCTGGAGTAGGATACATAAAACACTGTACCTGGAGTAGGATACATAAGACACTGTACCTGGAGTAGGATACATGACACTATACCCGGAGTAGGATATAAGACACTGTACCCGGAGTAGGATACATGACACTGTACCTGGAGTAGGATACATGACACTGTACCTGGAGTAGGATACATAAGACACTGTCCTAGAGTAGGATACATAAGACACTGTACCCGGAGTAGGATACATAAGACACTGTACCCGGAGTAGGATACATGACACTGTACCTGGAGTAGGATACATGACACTGTACCTTACCTTGATACCTTGAGGATACCTTGAGGTGCTTCCGGGGCTTATCGTCCCCGCGGCCGGTCATCGACCAGGCCTCCTGGTTGCTGGACTGATCAACCAGGCTGTTGGACGCGGCTGCTCGCAGCCTGACGTATGAGTCACAGCCTGGTTGATCAAGTATCCTTTGGAGGTGCTTATCCAGTTCTCTCTTGAACACTGTGAGGGGTTTGCCAGTTATGTCCCTTATGTGTAGTGGAAGCGTGTTGAACAGTCTCGGGCCTCTGATGTTGATAGAGTTCTCTCTCAGAGTACCAGTTGCACCTCTGCTTTTCAACGGGGGTATTCTGCACATCCTGCCATGTCTTCTGGTCTCATGTGATGTTATTTCTGTGTGCAGGTTTGGGACCAGCCCCTCTAATATTTTCCACGTGTAAATTATTATGTATCTCTCCCGCCTGCGCTCAAGGGAATACAGATTTAGGCTCTTTAGTCGGTCCCAATAGTTTAGATGTTTTACCGAGTGGATTCTAGCAGTAAAGGATCTCTGCACGCTCTCCAGGTCAGCAATTTCACCCGCAGTGAAAGGGGCTGTCATTGTGCAGCAGTACTCCACTCTAGAGAGCACAAGCGTTTTGAAAAGTGTCATCATCGGTATAGCATCTCTAGTGTGAAAAGTTCTTGTTATCCAACCTGTCATTTTTCTTGCAGTTGTGACGGCTACTTTATTGTGTTCTTTAAAGGTAAGGTCTTCCGACATGAGTACACCCAGATCCTTTACATTGCCTTTTCGTTCTATGTTATGATTTGCCTGAGTTTTGTACGTGGTTTCAGTTTTTATATTTTCATTTTTTCCATAGCGCATGAGCTGGAACTTGTCTTCGTTAAACACCATATTATTTTCTGTAGCCCATAGAAAGACCTGATCTACATCTGACTGGAGGTTCGCCGTGTCCTCTATGTTGCCTACTCTCATGAAGATCCTAGTGTCATCTGCAAAGGATGATACAGTGCTATAGGTTGTGTTCTTGTCTATGTCCGATATAAGGATGAGAAAAAGTACTGGAGCAAGCACAGTACCCTGGGGGACTGAGCTCTTAACGGTTGACGGGTTGGATTTTATTTTGTTGACTATTACACATTGGGTTCTGTTGGTCAGGAAATTGTAGATCCATCTGCCTACTTTTCCGGTAATTCCTTTTGAGCGCATTTTATGGGCAATAACACCATGGTCACATTTATCAAAAGCTTTTGCAAAATCTGTGTAAATTACATCAGCGTTTTGTTTGTCTTCCATAGCATCTAATGCCATATCATAGTGGTCCAGCAACTGCGACAGGCAAGAGCGCCCTGTTCTGAAACCATGTTGTCCGGGGTTATGGAGATGCTGTGATTCCATGTATTTTGTGATCTTACTTCTTAGCACTCTCTCAAAAATTTTTATGATGTGCGATGTTAGTGCTATCGGTCTGTAATTTTTTGCCTCTGCCTTATTTCCTCCTTTATGAAGTGGTGCTATCTCTGCTGTTTTTAGTATATCAGGAATAACGCCAGTATCTAGGCTTTGTCTCCACAGAATGTGAAGGGCCTGCGATAGTGGTTTTTTACAGTTCTTGATGAATATGGAGTTCCAAGAATCCGGGCCTGGTGCGGAGTGCATAGGCATACTGTTTATGGCTTCTTCAAAATCCAGTGGGGATAGGGTGACGTCTGATATATGATTTGATGTTGGTATCATATCCATGAAAAATTCATTTGGGTTATCGATCTTTAGTGCGTTTAATGGCTCGCTGAAGACAGAGTCGTATTGCTTCCTCAGTAGCTCGCTCATTTCTTTGTTGTCATCGGTGAAAGTTCCATCTTCCTTTCGCAGGGGCCCGATACTAGATGTGGTTTTTGATCTTGATTTGCATAGGAGAAAAATATTTCGGGTTTCTCTCTATTTCACTGATGGCCTTTTGCTCTCTTCCCTCTCCTGCGTTTTGTATGATTCTTGTAGCTTGAGTTCAATTTTTCCTATTTCGCTACCTAACCTTCTTCGCCGTTCCTGAGATAGGGTGCGACTCTCAAGTTGTACCGCGATTCGTTTTCTTCGCCTATATAGGGAACGACGTTCTCGTTCCAATCTGCATCTCTTTCTTTTTTCTTAGGGGGATGCGGTTTGTACATATTCTAGTGCTACTGAGCTTATTTTTTCCAGGCACTGGTTCAGGTTCGCATTTCCTAGCTGTTCTTCCCAGTTTTTTCTGTGAAGTCCTGGTTTATTTGCTCCAGTTTATCTGTTTATTATTGAAGTTGAATTTGCTGAAATCTCCTCCACCGGGAATCTGGACTGGTTTTGAAGGTCATTCCCCATGGTTGTCATAACTTCAATTAAGTTGTGATCTGAGTAACAGGTATTTGTAATCATTATGTTCCTGATCAATTCATCATTATTAGTGAAAATGAGGTCCAGCGTGTTCTCCTTCCTGGTTGGTTCTACTATTTGCTGGGTTTAAGGCAAAACTGTCGC
Organism: Procambarus virginalis; assembly: GCA_020271785.1. Classification (NCBI taxonomy): domain Eukaryota; kingdom Metazoa; phylum Arthropoda; class Malacostraca; order Decapoda; family Cambaridae; genus Procambarus; species Procambarus virginalis. The sequence continues at coordinate 23,225 of WNGS01164844.1, read as the reverse complement.
ACATCCGTAGCAGGTCATTTGCATGTGCCTGTTCATTAAGGCTACTTCCTGGTATTCTTTTCTGATATTACTGTATTAGCCAGGTGCTTCCATTCAGGTGCCGTAGGTTGAAGTCCCCAAGCAGGATGATGTCGGAGCTGGATTTGTGAGGTTTTCCAAGCAGTGTTCTACTTTCATTAGTTGGTCTTTAAACTGCTGAGGGGTTGCCTCGGTGACTTATATACAAGGACAATAACTACATTATAATCTCTATTTTGATTATCAGCACTTCCACCATATCATTCGAGGTGTTTAGCAGCTACCTGG
>WNGS01164844.1:3667-22059 GCA_020271785.1 Procambarus virginalis | reverse complement strand
GGAATACTACTCTGGGTGAACTACTCTAGATGAACTATTCTGGTGTACTACTCATGGTGTACTACTCAGGGTGAACCTACTCAGGGTGTTCTACTCTGGTGTACTATCAGGGTGTACTACTGTGTATATCTATGGGTGTACTACTCAGCGTTTACTTCTCTGGGTGTAATTCTGAGGGTGTACTACTCAGGTGTAAACTCATGGTGCACTATACTTGGTGTTCTACTCACGGTACTATTCACGGTGTACTTCTCAAATATACTACTCAGGTATATTGCTCTGGGTGTACTTCAGTGTGTACTACTCCTGGTGAACTTCTATGTGTGTACGACTCAGGGTGTAAAACTCTGGGTGTACTACTCTGGGTGTACACTCTGGGTTTACTTCTCAGGGTGTACTACTCTGGGTGTATACTCTGGGTTTACTTCTCAGGGTGTACTACTCTGGGTGTACTACTCTGGGTGTACTACTAAGTTGTACTGCTCCGGTTGCACTCCTCAGGGTGTGCTATTCTAGATGTATAACACAGGTTGTATACTCTGGATGAACTAACTAGGGGATACTACTCAGGGTGTACTGCTCTAGGTATACTGCTCAGGATGTACTACTCAGGGTACTCACCTAGTTGTACTCACCTAATTGTGCTTGCTTGCGGTATTGAGCTTTATCTCTTTGGTCCGTCTCTCAACCGCGCAATCAGATTCCGGTGTACAGTTTCTGAGCCTACTAGGCTCTATCAGATTATATTTGAAACTGTATATGGAGTCAGCCTCCTCCACATCACTTCCCAGTGCATACTATTTATTAACTTCCCTGACACGAAAAAAATTCTTTCTAACGTCTCTGTGGCTCATCTGGGTACTAGGTTTCCACCTGTGTCCCCTTGTCATGTCCCAACCGTGCTGAAGAGTTTGTCTTTGTCCACCCTATCAATACTCCCTGTAACACTCAGGGTGCACTGCTCAGTGTGTAATATTCTGATGTACTACTCAGGGTGTACTATTCTAGATGTACAACTCAGGTGTACTACTCTGGGTGTACTACTCAGAGGGCACTACTCGGGTGTATTGCTCTGGGTGTATTACTCAGGGTGTACTACTCTGTATGTAGTACTTTAGATGTACTACTCAGGGTGTACTACTCTGGGAATTCTACTCAGGTGTACTATTTAGGTGTATACTCAGGATGTACTTCTATTGGTGTACTACTAAGGGTGAACTACTCAAGTTGTATACTCTGAGTGCACTATTCTTTATGTACATCACAGGGTGTACTACTATTGGAGTACTACTCGGCGGGTACTTTCAGGGTGTAATGATCAGGGTGTACTATTCTAGATGAACTACTCAGGGTATACTAGTCTGGGAGTATTAGTCTAGGGGGTACTACTAACAGTGTACCACTCTGGGTGTAATTCTCAGGGTGTGCTACTCATGGTGTACTACTAGGATGTACTACTCTGGGTGTACTTTAACTAGATGTACTACCAGGACGTTCTACTCAGGGTGTACTATTCAGAATGTATAACTCAGAGTGTACTACTCAGGGGGTTCTACCCAGGTTGTATTACTCTGTGTGTATTACTCAGGCTGTACTTATCTGCGTGTAAGCTCAGGGGTAATTCTCAGGGTGCACTACTCTGGTTGTACTATTCAAGATGTACTTCCCATGGTGTACTACTCAGGGTGAACTACTTTGGGTGTACTACAGAGGGTGTATACTCGGGGTACTAAGAGGGTGTTGTACTACTCTGGGTGTACTACAGAGGGTGTACTACTCTGGGTGTACTACAGAGGGTGTACTACTCAGGGTGTACTGCTCTGGGTGTAATTCTCAGTGTGTTCTTCTCACGGTTTACTAAGCTGAGTGAACTACTCTGGGTGTACTACTCAGGGTGTAATACTCAAGGTGTACTATTCTAGATGTACAACTCAGGGTGTATACTCTGGGTGCATAACACAGAGTGTACTACTCTGGGCGCACTACTCTGTGTGTACTACTCAGGGTGTACTACTCAGGGTACTCACCTAGTGTACTCACCTAGTTGTGCTTGCGGGTGTTGAGCTAATTCTCTTTGGTTCCAGCTCTCAACCGTCAATCAACTGGTGTAGAGATTCCTGAGCCTACTGGGCTCCATCAGACCTATATTTTAAATTTGTGTGGAGTCAGCCTCCTCCACATCACTTCCCAGTGCATGCTATTTATTAACTTCCCTGACACTGAAAAAAACTCTTTCTAACGTCTCTGTGGCTCATCTGGGTACTAGGTTTCCACCTGTGTCCCTTGTTCGTGTCCCACCCGCGCTGAAGAGTTTGTCTTTGTCCACCCCGTCAATACTCCAGGTAACACTCTCTTTTTGCGTACTACTCAGGGTGTACTACTCGGGTGTACTGCTCTGGGTGCACTTCCCAGGGTGTACTACTACGGGTGTACTATTCTAGATGTACTACTCAGGGTGTACTATTCAATGTATACTACACTGGGTGTACTACTCTGGGTGTACTACTCACGGAGTACTACTCTGAGTGTACTACTCTGGGTGTACTACTCAGGGTGTACTACTCTTGGTGTAATACCCAGGGTGTTCTACTCTGGGTGTACTATTCTAGATGTACTACTCAAGGTGTACTACTCAGGGTGTACTACTCTGGGTGTACTACTCAGAGTGTACTACTCAGGGTGTAATACTCTAGGTGTACTACTCAGGGTGTGCTACTCAGGGTGTACAACTCTGGGTGTACTACTCAGGGTTTACTTCTCACGGTGTACTATTCAGAGTTTACTACTCAGGGTGTACTTCTCACATTGTACTACTCTGAGTGTACTTCTCAGGGGTGTAATACTCTTGGTGTACTAACCTGGGTGTACTATTCAGGGTGTACTTCTCAAAATGTTCAACTCAAGGTATTCTACTCTTAGTGTACTACTCAGGATGTACTACTCAGTGTGTACTACTTTAGGTGAACTTCGAAAGGTGCATTTCTCAAGGTGTAATACTCTGGGTTTAATACTCGGGGTGTACTGCTCAGGGTGTACTACTCTGGGTGTACTACTCAGGGGTGTACTGCTCAGGGTGTACTATTCTGGGTGTACTACTCAGAGGGGTATTACTCAGGGTGTACTTCTCTGGGTGTACAACTCAAGGTGTACTACTCTGGGTGTACTACTTATGGTGTACTGCTAAAGGTGTACTACTCTGGGTGTACTACTCAGGGTGTAATATTCAGGGTTTACTACTCTGGGTGTACAACTCAGGGTGTACTACTCTGGGTGTACTACTTAGGGTGCACTACTCAAGGTGTACTTCTCTGCGTGTACTACTCAGAGGGTACTGCTCGGGTGTACTGCTCTTTTTGTACTACTCAAGGTGTACTACTTGAGTATACTGCTGTAGGTGTAGTACTCAGGGTATATTACTCTGGGTGTACTTCTCTGGGTGTACTACTCTGGGTATAATACTCAGGGTATACTTCTCTGTGTGTACTATTCAGTGTGTACTACTCTGGGTGTACTACTCAGGGTGTACTGCTTTGGGTGTACTACTTACGAGTTACTACTCAGAGCGTACTGCCCAGGGTGTACTATTCTGGGAGTGTGTGTATGGTATGTATGTATGGAGTTGGAGTATGACTCAGGGTGTACTGCTCAGGGTATACTTCTCAGGGTGTACTATTCTAGATGCACAACTCAGGGTGCACTACTTAGGGGGGTACTTCTCAGGGTGTTATATTCTGGTGTACTACATAGGGAGTTCTGCTCGGGGTGTACTACTCATGGTGTACTACTCTGGGTGTAATACTCAGTGTGTACTACTCTGGGTGTTCTATTCTAGATGTACTTCTCAGAGTGTACTACTCAGGGGTATATTACCCTAGGTGTACTACTCAGGGGTATATTACCCTAGGTGTACTACTCAGAGTGTACTACTCAGAGTGTACTACTCAGAGTGTTCTACTCTGGATGTACTACTCTGGGTGTACTTTTGAAGGTGCATTACTAAGGGTGTGCTACTCTGGGTGTACTACTCAGGGTGCACGGTTCTGGGTGTACGACTCAGAGAGTACTACTTCGGGTGTACTACTCAGGGTGGTACACCCGAAGTAGTACTTAGGTAGTAGAGGTAGAGAAGTAGTAGAGGTAGTACTACTTCTACACCCTGAGTAGTAAACCCTGCGCAGTACACCTGAGTAGTAGTAGAAGGGATGGCCCTCCAGTGTCCCTTTTTTCGGGAAAATGTGACGCTGGAGGGTCAGGGTTTCCAGGTAAACTCTACAGTTAATTTTTCTTTGTTTTCAAAATTTCGCATTTTTCCAAGAAAATTTTCGGATAAAGTATTCTTAGAAGTTTGTTAAAAGTTCTTATGAGGAAAATAATTTCATAGAATTTTGGTAAGAGTTCTTATGGGAGAAATTCAAAATTTTTCAGAGTTCATAGGACCGAAATCTTTTAAATGCCATTTTCAGAGAACATTGTCTTAGACTTTTGTTAAGGAAAATAGACACTTTAGCCATGATTTTCACCTGTAAAAATACCGAAAATTCGCCAGAGCCCAGTTGTAGACAGAAATTCGTCGAGTCCAATATATGCCCCAAAAAATTATCAGAGCCTCATAAAAGCCTAAAATTGTCAGAGTCCCATAAAAGCCTAAAATTAGTCAGAGTCCACTTTGAGACTGAAATAATGCAGTTTTACTTACACCTGAGTTCTTAAAAGAGTTCTTTTGAGGAAATTCAAATATTGTCGGAGTCCTTAAAGACCTGCAAATTAACAGAGTACAGTTAGAGCTCAAAATATTCAGAGACCATTTTCTGACCAATTTTCATCAGAGTTCAGTTGATGACCCAAATTTGTCAGAGACCACATTTTTGCTACTAATAGACCAATTCTAAACAGGCATATTTCAGATGTAGTAAATAAGATCCGAGCAATTACCGAGTTCTAGCTGTTGTCCCCACCTTAGTTCTCTCTGGTAGATTCAATACGAGCAGTCTTATTTCCCCTGAAATTTTAAATAGTCACATGTCAAACGTAATGAATCAAATCAAAGCAGTTATCGAACTCTAGCTCCCGTCCTCAGCCTTTGTTCTCTCTCGTATCTTCGTTAATAACCCATCAATTTTCCTGCAAATTAAACCCACCATACTTCTCACCGAGTAATTAAGATCCAAACAATTGCCGAGCGCCAGCTCTTGTCCCCTTCTTTTCTCATTTGTACAAGTTCTTTATTATCAGACCAAATCCCCTGAGATTTAAGATCACTATATTTCTAACGTAGTAAAATATATCAGGAAGTTAACAGAGCTCCAATTCCTGTCCTCCGATTTTGGTTCATCAAATTACTTCAGATGAAGGCCCTCTCCAGTTTATCAAAAGTAAACATCCCGACCTTTATTACCATATATGTACTCAGCTGTGTAAATAATCACCAACGTGCTAATATTCACGCAGTCAGATTGCACCTTACTCTCATTACCCTTTGTTTACTCAACAAGGCAATAATCACACTGTCAGACATCACGCCTTACCCTTTCCCCTCCCTTACCTTCCCTTCCTTTACCTCCCCCAACACCCTTTCACCCTTCATCTCGCCCTCACCCCCTACTCCACCTTACCTTCCCATCCCTTACCTCCCCCTTCATCTCTCCTATTTCCCAACTTATCCAAACCTTCAATAATCCTACTGTATTTGTATATTTTTTGTATTTTATATTTTCTGTATTTTATATATTTTCATGGTAGGGCTATGTTCACCTACCATGAACACCCAAATCACGGAACTATTTACTCTTCCCACAATGAGAGTAAGGACAAGACCAGAACATAACGATGCCAACACAGAAGACAATGTTCAACATAACAGGCCAATTACACTGGATTAATCTTTGTATGTAGATGCCAGCTGCCTCGTATGGGCTAATAGGCCTTCTGCGGTTACCTCTATTCTTATGTTCATATATTTCACCCCATTTATCCCCTATGTATCCCCTATGTTTTCACCTTTATTGTCTTATCACCTGACCCAGTGCGGGTATATAATCAAACCACATTGTAACATTTCCTCACTTGAGAATGAACCATGGAGGTTCGAAACGTTGTGCAAATTGTTTAAATAAGTGTAATACATTCTATAGTAATCCACATCTTTTCTTCACCCAGAAATATATATATGTATATATATATATATATATATATATATATATATATATATATATATATATATATATACATATATATATGTATATATGTACATATATATATATATATATGTACATATATATATATATACATATATAAATGTGAAAAAACAGAGAATCCTAAACGCGTTTTCGGCTCAATTCGACCAGCAAGTAGCACGGGCTATGGTGAGCCCTGTGTCTTACGACAGATGAGACCATGGCTGCTCATATGGATATATATATATAATATATATATATATATATATATATATAATATATATATATATATATATATATATATATATATATATATGTATATATATATATATATATATATATATATATATATATATATATATATACATATATATATATATACATATATATATATATATATATATATATATATATATATATATATATATATATTATATATATATATATATGCGGAAAAAACCACAAAGAATTGGAGAAAGGGGGGTGAACGTTTCGGCTTGTCAAGGCCTTTGTCAACACCAGACTCTGGTGTTGACAAAGGCCTTGACAATCCGAAACGTACAACCCCCTTTCTCCAATTTTTTGTGGTTTTTCCGCATACAAATGATCAGTGTTTAGTGATCGTTAATTGCATATATATATATTACTAAAGTCTTTGAAAATGTAATAAGTTATTACGAAACGCGTTCACGTGTCGCGTCAGACTAGAAATAATTATGAATTTGGGAGAATTGATTTTTCAATTACCATCGACAGTGAAAAGAAACAAAAGAAATAATGAGAAAATTCGTGTTAGAATTATTAATCTTACTTATCTTACCTATTAGTCATATTTAATAATATATATATATATATATATATATATATATATATATATATATATATATATTAATATATATATATTAAATATGACTAATAAAAAGTAAGATTAATAATTCTAACACGAATTTTCTCATTATTTCTTTTGTTTCTTTTCACTGTCGATGGTAATTGAAAAATCAATTCTCCCAATTCTTAATTATTTCTAGTCTGACGCGACACGTGAACGCGTTTCGTAATAACTTATTACATTTTCAAAGACTTTAGTTTACACACACACAACTATAACCTTCAAACACTAAACAGAGTTCTACTATGCTATAATTTAAACGGCTTTCATTTTATATACCTGCATTTGGGTGAGGTGATATGTTACAACAGTTTTGGATGAGGTGAAAGCAAACTTTCAACACTAGACAGAACACGAAACAATGGTTATAATATTGGGTAAATTAAAGGGAAGAATGGAAGTAACTGCAAAGGGCCTATTGGCCCATATTTCTTGATGCTTCTATATTGGTGCGGAGTCTTGAAGTGAGTAGAATATAGTTGTGCATTAATTGTCTGTTGATTGCTGGTGTTGACTTCTTGATGTGTAGTGCCTCGCAGATATCAAGCCGCTTGCTATCGCTGTATCTATCGATAATTTTTGTGTTTTTTGTTAAAACTTCTCTGGTGATGGTTTGGTTGTGGAAGGAGATTATATGTTCCTTAGTGGAGCCCTGTTGCTTATGCATCGTTAATCACCTGGAAAGAGATATTGTTGTCTTGCCTATACTGAGTTCTTTGAGGCTTACAGTCCCCAAGTGGGCATTTGAAGGCATAGACGACGTTGATCTCTTTTAAAGCGTTCTGCTTTGTGTCTATATATTTACGTGTCTATATATATATATGTATAGACTTTGTGTCTATATATATATGTGTCTATATATATATATATATATATATATATATATATATATATTATATATATATATATATATATATATACATATATATATATAAGTATATATATATATATATATATATATATATATATATATATATATATATATATATATAGGGAGTACCACCTCTGGCTGGAAGAAGGGGGGACCCATAGCCTCGAAGGAAATCACCTATATATATATATATATATATATATAATAGATATATATATATATATATATATATTATATATATATATATATTATATATATATATATATGCATATATATATATATATATATATATATATATATATATATATATATATATATATATATATATATATATATATAACTAAAAACTCACACCCCAGAAGTGACTCGAAACCCATACTACCAGGAGCAACACAACTGGTATGAACAGGGACGCCTTAAACCACTTGACCATCACGACCGGACATAAGGCAGTGATAGCCGAGGCTATATGAACCACTTCCCCGCCGGCACTCGGATGGTAATCTTGGGCATAGCATTTTATCAAATCACCTCATTTTTTGGGGCAACACGTGAGGAACACAAATTTTCAGTTGTATCTAGTCCTGGGGACCATTCAGGCTTGTTTCCATATATATATATATATATATATATATATATATATATATATATATATATATATATATATAATTTTAAAGCTATCCATTTACTTATGTATGAGTTAATTTGTTTTTAATTTGAATTAAAACTAATGGAGATATATGACCGAAACCTATCCACCCCTACCTAACCTATCTAAACCTAACCTAAACTATCATAACTAAGTCAATAATTATTGTTCTTGATATAAAAATTAATAATATTTCAAATAAAACAACTCTAAAAAGAATAGAAAATAAAATCACTTGACCTATTAGGCAACTCGGGCCTTGCATAGTAGACCGAGAAGTGCATCCATTTTCATTGTCAGACCACGGAAGAATTGAAACAGGAATTTTCCTAGGTACTTCCGTATTTAATAATACAGCTTCAGAAGGAATGATTTACATGTCAGTAAGTTTTGACATATAGGCAGGAAAGATAGGTAAAGTGAGATACAATGACAAATATATGACTGGAATTGGGTGGATATAAATGAGAGCTGCGTTATATAGGCCAATAGACCCATACATGGATATTAAAAACATAAGATAGGAGGATTTTAACAATGAATTAGTGAGACAAATGTGTATCAATGATTCTACTCAAATCGTTCTTTAACTGATTAATCAAAAATGGATAAAAATTATACAAACAACTGCTAATGTTCAAATTACCTGATTTTGTAATCTGTATTAAAGCAGATACAATTATGTTCGTATTGAAAGTGCTTTTACAATTCGTTATTGAAGAAGCCATCTCCTAATCATTTTGGTGAGAATTTTCTGACAAATGAATAAGCAAAGCATTAGACAATTGGCCCTGTCTTACAGAGTATTTATGTTGCGAAATTCTACATTTCAAATCTTTGGATGTTTGCCCAACATGGAACCTATTACAGTCTTTACAAGGTATTTTATAAATGACACAATTATCAATACGAGGGCTGTTTCTAACTAATAGTTTACCAACAGTATTTTCGTAATTTAACAATACATGTATATCAAAAAGTTTCAAGGCCTTGACCATATTTTCAAATCCAGAAAAATATGGTAAATATAACACATTCTTTTGGTGAATTTTCTCACTGCATATATTATTATTATAATTTGTAAGACGTGCTTTGCTACGGCAAACTTCCAAAAAACTCTACACCCAACTTGCTACAGACGAGAGCGAGTTTTTAATTAACATGGCCTTAACTGTATTATTATTTTAAGCACTGGGTTAATATTAAGGTTTTTCAGGGCTGGGACAAGATTTATTACTACATCAAAATATGGTAATACAAACGATTTTTTAGTTCTGGTTTAGACAGTTCTTGGCAGCTTGTTTGTAGAACGTCCTTTTTGCTTCACCAAATGCGACATCCAAGAACGATTAGGGATATGTTAATTTCTTCCTAATTTCAAATAGTTTTGTTATGCCTTTATAAAAAATTCCGGGCTTCAAATACTCAGGGTTCTGAGAAAGAATATAGAAAGTATTGCCCGCTTAACATGAACATGATGATTTGAGTAAAAATGAACATATCAGCACACATTGGTAAGTTTCCGATACACATAAAATTTGAAACTCCTGCCGATTCTATGAATCATGATGTCTAAATAAAGCAGAACGCCAATTCTCTTCATTCTTACTTGAGAATTTAATTGACGGAACCATCGAATTACGTTGAATGAGAAAATCTGTTTGGTCATGGTTAACTGGCCACTGGCATAAAATATCGTCAAGTTACCTAAATTCGAGGGGAAATCCTAGGTAAGATACTCGTTTCAAAACACTCAATGTACAAATTGCTCAATACCGGGGAGAGGGGATTACCCATCGTCATGCCAAATGAATGTTTATAAAATGAATCATTAAAGCTAAAATAATTATCTTTAATGCACAATTTTATGAGTTCAATGTTTGTGACGCTCCAGTCATATAAACTGTCACGCCCCAGTCATATAAAGTGTCACGCCCCAGTCATATAAACTGTCACACCCCAGTCATATAAACTGTCATGCGCAAGTCATATAAACTGTCACGCCGCAGTCATATAAAGTGTTACGCCCCAGTCATATAAACTGTCACGCCCCAGTTATATAAACTGTCACACCCCAGTCATATAAACTGTCATGCGCAAGTCATATAAACTGTCACGCCCCAGTCATATAAACTGTCACGCCCCAGTCATATAAACTCTCATGCCCCAGTCATATAAACTGTCACGCCCCAGTCATATAAACTGTCACGTCCCAGTCATAAAAACTGTCACGCCCCAGTCATATAAACTCTCATGCCCCAGTCATATAAACTGTCACGCCCCAGTCATATAAACTCCCTGTGAGATTTTTTTTCTTTGACAATTATCAAAAGAAAGTAAGTCCTATTGATGTTACGTTAATCGTAACTACCTCGCAAGAGAGGCAGACCTTAAACAGCAAGAGCTGCCAGTGGCAGATATTTAATCTTAAAGCCTAAGATCATAGGACCGCGGGAGCAAACCGCCAGGCGAAACCACCCGGGTAACACCTGTCACTTAGGTCGCTGGCTCCTCCTAGTTGACAACTAATAAAGGGTAGCCGACGGATTCTCACTTCGTATTTATAGAAGTGTGGTGCTGTGCAATGGACTCGAGCTTTAGATACAGACTTGATATGAACATAAGCAGGCAAAGCGTTGCAGAACATGAAATGTGGGGCAGTAATATTGGAAGGTTTGACGTAAACGACCGTTTTCTATAACAAACAATTTATTCACAAAATAAACTAGAACTACTACACAGTGAATTGACGTTACTTTACTGTCACCCCAGTGGCACATTCAAGAACAGCTAATCAACAGCCTGATGGACCCACGGGATCCTTCCCGTCGTCGCTGACTGAACAATGACACTAACTGAACAAAGTGAGAGTTGACCCTGAGCAGCCGTGGAGTGCGGACGTGTCCCTCCGTGACTGCTAGGGTAGTCAGCCTTTTGATCGCCAGGTGGCGGGGCGTAGCTGCCCCCCCACCCCCCAGTGTTGTTGCCTGCCGGGCGGTGTGCAGACGTGGCAGGTGTTGGGTTCACCATGGGTGGTCCCCTACCTGCAATCAAGCGTGTGAACTCGGTAGGACTGGAATTCTCTGGCCGTGCTGGGTATCCAGAGGTGGCGGAAGTACTGTGCGACTTGCTGCATATCCCGGTGCTAGATATTGACGGGATTGAGCTGGTGACTGCGCGTCGCGTTGTCATCAAGCTGGCGACGGAGGAGGTATATCGTGCCTTCCTCAGTCGTTACGAGGGGCGCTCGCTGTCCTTGCCAGGAGGTACCGGCTCAGTCGCCATATCAGACCGGAGTGGTGCGCTGACCTATGTCAGCGTGCATGGGGCGCCCTTGGAGTTTCCCGAAGAGCTTCTGCGGCGTTATTTCCAGCGATTTGGGCCCGTCGTCAGTGTGAGGGTCAATACGTTATCCTCCGGGAAGTACGCCGGGAGGCGGACGAATATTCGCACCTTGGGCATGCGTCTGCGGTCGGACATTCCGTCTTCGGTCCGGCTTCTGGGATGCTACATCCGGGTGTACTATGCCCGGCAGCCTCGGACCTGTTTCCGGTGTGGCTTGATGGGGCATCAGGCTGCAGGGTGCGAGGCGGATCCGGTTGCGCCTGTCAACCTATTCGGGAAGAGGATTTCCCTCCGCTTCCACTGGACGAGGACTTCGGGGTTGTGGAGCCCGCCCGGCTCGTTGCTGCGGCTCCCCCGGCGTCTCCTGACGTTTCCCCGGATGTCGCTGGCCCTCCTCCGGCTGTTGCGATGAGATCAGTGGATTCCCCTGATCCTGTTCGTATCCCTGTCCCTGCTGCTCCAGTGGCCCGTGGTCTTGCGCCCTCCTCTACGCCTGCTCCCCTGTCTTCCGGTGCTGCGCCTGGCCCTATCTCCTCGACTCGGATCCCGGATGCTGAAGTGGCTGAGGGGTCCCTGGTTGTGTGTGGTCCGGTTCCCCCTGCGGTTGAAGCTGCTGCAGTCGTCAGACGCGTACGAGCGGCTTGTGATGCCCGTGGGTCTGGGTCCACTTCCGGTTCCGAGGATGTGCGCCCGGTGCCCAAGAGATCCAGGCGCTCATCTACTGCATGGGCTGATGAGGTGGATTCTGGCGCTGATGGGTTATCAGGACTTGAGGTAGTGGCCGCTGACGTCCATATATCTGCTGATGCCGAGGGCTGTGTCTATGATTCGCCTCCTGTGGCTTCTGTCGGCAGTTCCCCGCAGTGGGGGGTGGTTGCACCTCCAGTGGTTGGTGAAGAGGGTGCTGGTGCAAGTCGGGACCTCGTGTTGGTTCTGCGGAAGGATGTTCGGGGTGAGGAGCCCCCACGAGTGTCCCGTCCGGTGGTTGATGAGCAGCCCTGTGAGGCTGCCGCGGTTACAAGTGCGCTGCCCGTTGCCTGCGCCGGTACGAAGAAGCCTATCCCGAAGAAGCCTATCCCGTTCATCTTAGCCGACGGCACGGAGTATCATGAGACGTCCAACCCTATAGGTATTACCTTTCATAACATAGTGGAGCCTATTCCGTGGTGCCCCACGACTGTCTGGGTTCCGGCGTATAAAGTATTTGCTAAGGGTGTGCCGCTTTCAATGCCCGATCCTCGGACGGCCCTTAGTCCCCCTATTCCGGAATATATTATGGCGATATGGGAGGCGTATTGTATTCTTTTCCCGGCTGCAGAGTGGCCGGAAAAGTATGCACAGGACTGATAGTCTGTGTGCTTGCGGTTTCTATCGGGTGTATCTTGGATTTTCGTCTGTTATGTGATGTATGTTATGTGATGTGTATTGTGTGCCCTTCAGGCCGAGGTTTTCTAAAAGTCCCTGTTCTTTTGGCTATGCCTTTTCATGTTCTATGTTTCTTTATTTTGTTGTCTTCTGTGCTCTTTTGGCTATGCCTTTTCTTGTGCATGTATATTTAATTTGTTGATTTATGTGCCCTTCTGGCTATGAGGTGAGATCTCTGTTCTTGAATTATTATTTCTTCTCTGTTTCATTTGTGTATTGCAGTGTATTTTGGGTCTCGGTCCTTCAGGCCGGTGTTAGGTTTGTTTGTTGTACCGATGGTTTTTGTACTGTTTTGCTATGAGCCTTACTGATTTTGTTTATATTTTTGCTGACTGTGTTTACTTTTTGTTCTGTGTTTTCTGTACATTTTTGAGTTTGTACTTTGTTATGCTGTGCTGTCGGCCCTTCTGGCTGATGGGGTTTGTTCTCTGTGGTTTCTACTGTGTTTCTTTGTTTTTATTGTATTTAATTCGCATGCTTGCATGTAAAAATAAAAATAAAAAAAAAAAAAAAAAAACTGAACAAAGTGGTGCCCACTGGTGACGCAAGCTTGCAATCAATATTGTCACGGCTTCACGGTGAACAATACTCTAATCACTAAACTTGACTGGCGCTCGCTGCTCTCAACGAGGTACCAAGTAACAAGGCGGTTAATCCAAGAATGATAACCCCTTATAAAAATCTTACGTTAACACTTGTCTCTCAGGACAATCAACAACAAAAGTTACTCTAATGAATTTAAACAATTACGTTAACACACACGTGTCTCAACGACACTTAAATGGCAACAATAACTCGTAAATCAATTAATTACATCAACTTGAAAGTCAAGCATTCGGTGAGTAATTCCCAATTAATTACTGAATACAACAGCCTATTAATTCAGACGAGTATTGATAAAGCCTACTGTCTCTCAACTGACAGTTCACTTCCGGTCTTACGACAAGATTACCTTAACGAGGGTAGACTACTGTACACACACAAGGTTACAACACACTACGTGTAAACAACAACATCAACACCTGGTGAATTCACTAAGTGGCGGTTACTAATTCTCCTTAATTAGCTACGAGTGCTTAATCACTCTGTCCACAGACAGATCTGATCAGTCCAACGAATTACAGCAGCTTAATTACAGCGCAATTGACTCCGATCATAACAGACCGATCAACCCCTTACGTTAATCAATCAATTAACGACAGCTCGTTAAATCGTTAACACTACGTTAGTCTTCACTTGACAATTCCTCCACGGCGTGAACTTCACTGTGACTGTTGCCTTTACACGTCTCTACGTTAATCTCAACAATGTTCAACGAACAAGTGACCTCGTTAAGTAAATCGTGACCCCCGGTGACGTTAACTGACTTTAATTCTCACGGAATCCTCCACAGTACACAACGCCTTCCACCAAGGACAACTTGTCTACGGTTTACACACGGTACAACACAGTACATCACAGTACAACACAGTACATCCTTGCCACTCACGGCAAAACTTGTAAATGATTACCCAGTAAATTATTCCCCAATAATTCACACTTTACCACCACACAACAGTAAAATAAGCGCTGGCCAATATAATAATGAAAATTATTTATAACCAAGGGAAACCTCCCTGTTACCACTTTCACTGCTGAAAAAGGGAATCAAATTACAGCAAATTACATACACGGTACATAGAGAACATAGAAGCAATTAACTCACTGTACTCCACCACTGGATGTGTCTCTCTGTGTCCTCACACACGTCAAAATCACAGTTGGGCCCAACCTCAACTTGGTGACGTCAAACAGGGTAACTCACACGTCTCCAATTCCCATTCACCTCACTAGGTGGTCACAGGGACAGAGGATAGACGGAACACTGGGGACGAACCCAGCTTCAGAGTTTTATTACCCAAACTGAAACAGTGTACTGTACTTACATCACATGCGGGCCCGCTACACACACTCATACATTCGTCACCCTCATGCACTCCCACTGCTGCTGCTGGATGATGACGTAGACGTCCTCACTTCCTACACGTGGTCAGGTGGAGCACAGGGTCGTCGACCACGGGTTTTAGCTCCACACACAGCGACCAGGTGTCGCGGGCACTCAGGCCTTGGCCGACCAGGGTGTGCGCACAACAGATATACACAGCGGGGATGCGGTACCACGCCCTTCCACTTGACAAGGTACCCCAGGATACGACGGTACACGGTGCTACACGGTACACGAGACAGAGTTCTACACTGTTCGTTCGTTTTCTCAGAGTTTCGTATTTCAGGTTCTCTCATAACACTGAAACCTTCTCTAGCACGTCTCACTGCAGTACCTTCACGCACAGATGCGTTAGACGGCTGATGTCACTATCCTAGCGCGATAATTAACGGCCTCACCTAGTCCAGTTGCTCTAAGATGGCGTCTCACTATCCCGCGCTTAGGCGACAAAGTTCACACTGGTACGGTTCATGCACCTTCCCGATTACCGGATTCTTACGGACGGCACACGGCAAGATAGCACGAATATAGGCGTGACTTTAGTAACGTTGCAGGCGGTATTTCCCGTGGCTTGGCCTAGCACGGGAAGATACGTCTCCCTAGCAAGCGTATGAGGTAAGAATGACTTTTCCCGCCAAGTCGGCCTCAAGCGTACCATGTGGTACCCCTCAGCGTCTTGACCAATCACGGTTCAGCATTCCTGAGGCCCAGGAGCCTCGGCCAATGGCGCACCTGCCGCATGACGCTACCCCCCTCGCTCACGAGGTGGACACGTGATAGGGGGGTTGGTCTACAGCCGTTAACCCCCCATACCTCCCTCTCTACACTTGAATTGTACCAAATCTCCCTGAAATCAACTCCCTCCTGTAATTTCCTTCACAGACCTGATACAGCGATCAGAATGACATCACTAGCTAGCATATGTCCTGGGCTGTCCATTGACACCCAACACGACTGTGGAAAAGTTTATAATCAGAAAGTTGAATCATGGTGCACATCACTGGTGCACTATGCAATTTCGTACTTCATTCAGTGCACGAGAGAGCAGGGAAAATATGTCTCCTGACACTCCCATGCCCCAGTCATATAAACTGTCACGCACCAGTCATATAAATTGTCACGCCCCAGTCATAAAAACTGTCACGCCCCAGTCATATAAACTCTCATGCCCCAGTCATATAAACTGTCACGCCCCAGTCATATAAACTCTCATGCCCCAGTCATATAAATTGTCACGCCCCAGTCATAAAAACTGTCACGCCCCAGTCATATAAACTCTCATGCCCCAGTCATATAAACTGTCACACCCAAGTCATATAAACTGTCAAGCCCAGTCATATAAACTGTCACGCCCCAGTCATATAAACTCTCATGCCCCAGTCATATAAACTGTCACGCCCCAATCATATAAACTGTCACACCCCAGTCATATAAACTGTCATGCGCAAGTCATATAAAGTGTCACGCCCCAGTTATATAAACTGTCATGCACCAGTCTGTCACTCTGTCACTCAACTGTCACTCCCCAGTCTTATAAACAGTCACGCCCCAGTCATATAAACTGCCACGCGTCAGTCATATAAACTGTCACGCACCAGTCATATAAACTGCCATGCACCAGTCATATAAACTGTCACGCACCAGTCATATAAACTGTCATGCACCAGTCATACAAACTGTCATGCACCAGTCATATAAACTGTCACGCACCAGTCATAAACTGTCACGAACCAGTCATATAAACAGTCATGCACCAGTCATATAAACTGTCACACACCAGTCACATAAACTGTCATGCACCAGTCATATAAACTGTCACGCACCAGTCATATAAACTGTCACGCACCAGTCATATAAACTGCCATGCACCAGTCATATAAACTGTCACGCACCAGTCATATAAACTGCCATGCACCAGTCATATAAACTGTCATGCACCAGTCATATAAACTGTCATGCACCAGTCATATAACCTGTCACGCAACAGTCATATAAACTGTCATGCACCAGTCATATAAACTGTCACGCGCCTGTCATATAAACTGTCACGCGCCTGTCATATAAACTGTCATGCACCAGTCATATAAACTGTCACGCACCAGTCATATAAACTGTCATGCACCAGTCATATAAACTGTCACGCGCCTTTCATATAAACTGTCACGCGCCTGTCATATAAAATGTCACGCGCCTGTCATATAAACTGTCACGCGCCTGTCATATAAACTGTCACGCACCAGTCATATAAACTGTCACGCACCAGTCATATAAACTGTCACGCACCAGTCATATAATCTGTCACGCACCAGTCATATAAACTGTCACGCACCAGTCATATAAACTGTCATGCACCAGTCATATAAACTGTCACGCGCCTGTCATATAAACTGTCACGCACCAGTCATATAAACTGTCACGCACCAGTCATATAAACTGTCACGCACCAGTCATATAAACTGTCATGCACCAGTCATATAAACTGTCACGCGCCTGTCATATAAACTGTCACGCGCCTGTCATATAAACTGTCACGCGCCTGTCATATAAACTGTCACGCACCTGTCATATAAACTGTCAAGCGCCTGTCATATAAACTGTCACGCACCTGTCATATAAACTGTCACGCACCAGTCATATAAACTGTCATGCACCAGTCATATAAACTGTCACGCACCAGTCATATAAACTGTCACGCTCCAGTCATATAAACTGTCACGCACCAGTCATATAAACTGTCACGCACCAGTCATATAAACTGTCACGCACCAGTCATATAAACTGTCACGCACCAGTCATATAAACTGTCACGCCCCAGTCATATAAACTGTCACGCCCCAGTTATATAAACTGTCACACCTCAGTCATATAAACTGTCATGCGCAAGTCATATAAACTGTCACGCCCCAGTCATATAAACTGTCACGCCCCAGTCATATAAACTCTCATGCCCCAGTCATATAAACTGTCACGCCCCAGTCATATAAACTGTCACGTCCCAGTCATAAAAACTGTCACGCCCCAGTCATATAAACTCTCATGCCCCAGTCATATAAACT
>WNGS01164843.1:5588-53498 GCA_020271785.1 Procambarus virginalis | reverse complement strand
GACCACCACGACCTCCCGACTTGCCATTCCAATTCACAAAATACAGGAGCAGCTTATTTCTCTTCATCTAGGAGACGTATAGAGTCGCTCCATGTACGCACCGCCGTTTCTCTCTCTTGTCAGCCACGACGCGCACGCAAAATACACCAAATTTCCACAGATCTCTTAACGAGACCTTCCCCACACGTTGTCCGAGACTGAGGTGTCTTCATGCCCGCCTGGGAAGCACCGATCACGTGACCTCAGGTCATTACTCCATTTGCTAGTCTCCCTCCTCCTGCAACCAATCATGTTCTCTCCTCCGGCATTAGGAGATTCGAGAGGTCGTTGCCTCTCCTCTAGACTTCTTGGGCGAATCTTGGCGCAAGTTCTTTATGCAGCAGAGCCCGGCGGGCCGCCATTATTGGAAATTATGATTTAGGCTTCCAACCAAAAATTTATTTTTTTTTATGTTTTTTATAAATCTAGATATCTTGCCATATCCAGAATTTAACTCATACAATCTTGGCGGCGTCTTAAATATTAACTATATATATATTATATAGTTGTTTAGGTATGACTCCAGATAGTGCGGAAGAGGTTTTGCTAGACGACGATACCTGTAACAATACTTAATGAAGTGCGGATACACCTACTCCATTACAGAAGCACGATGTACTACCCCACCTATCGAAGCACGGTACACTACCCCACCTACTGAAGCACGAGGCACTACCCCACCTACTGAAGCACGGGGCACTACCCCACCTACTGAAGCACGGGGCACTACCCCACCTACTGAAGCACGGTACACTACCCCACCTACTGAAGCACGGGGCACTACCCCACCTACTGAAGCACGGGGCACTACCCCACCTACTGAAGCACGGGGCACTACTCCACCTACTGAAACACGGTACAGGACCCCACCTACTGAAGCACGGTACACTACCCCACCTACTGAAGCACGGTACACTACCCCACCTACTGAAGCACGGTACACTACCCCACCTACTGAAGCACGGTACACTACCCCACCTACTGAAGCACGGTACAGGACCCCACCTACTGAAGCACGGTACACTACCCCACCTACTGAAGCACGGGGCACTACTCCACCTACTGAAGCACGAGGCACTACCCCACCTACTGAAGCATGGGCACTACCCCACCTACTGAAGCACGGGCACTACCCCACCTACTGAAGCATGGGGCACTACCCCACCTACTGAAGCATGGGGCACTACCCACCTACTGAAGCACGGGGCACTACCCCACCTACTGAAGCACGGGGCACTACCCACCTACTGAAGCACGGGGCACTACCCCACCTACTGAAGCACGGGGCACTACCCCACCTACTGAAGCACGGTACAGGACCCCACCTACTGAAGCACGGGGCACTACCCCACCTACTGAAGCATGGGGCAGTACCCCACCTACTGAAGCACGAGGCACTACCCCACCTACTGAAGCATGGGGCACTACCCCACCTACTGAAGCACGGGGCACTACCCCACCTACTGAAGCATGGGGCACTACCCCACCTACTGAAGCACGGTACAGGACCCCACCTACTGAAGCACGGGGCACTACCCCACCTACTGAAGCACGGTACAGGACCCCACCTACTGAAGCATGGGGCACTACCCCACCTACTGAAGCACGGGGCACTACCCCACCTACTGAAGCACGGGGCACTACCCCACCTACTGAAGCACGGGGCACTACCCCACCTACTGACGCACGGGGCACTACCCCACCTACTGAAGCACGGGGCACTACCCCACCTACTGAAGCACGGTACAGGACCCCACCTACTGAAGCACGGGGCACTACCCCACCTACTGAAGCATGGGGCAGTACCCCACCTACTGAAGCACGAGGCACTACCCCACCTACTGAAGCATGGGGCACTACCCCACCTACTGAAGCACGGGGCACTACCCCACCTACTGAAGCATGGGGCACTACCCCACCTACTGAAGCACGGTACAGGACCCCACCTACTGAAGCACGGGGCACTACCCCACCTACTGAAGCACGGTACAGGACCCCACCTACTGAAGCATGGGGCACTACCCCACCTACTGAAGCACGGGGCACTACCCCACCTACTGAAGCACGGGGCACTACCCCACCTACTGAAGCATGGGGCACTACCCCACCTACTGAAGCACGGGGCACTACCCCACCTACTGAAGCACGGGGCACTACCCCACCTACTGAAGCACGGGGCACTACCCCACCTACTGAAGCACGAGGCAGTACCCCACCTACTGAAGCACGAGGCACTACCCCACCTACTGAAGCACGAGGCACTACCCCACCTACTGAAGCACGAGGCACACTCCCAACTACTAGAGCACGGGGCACTACTCCACCTACTGAAGCACGGGGCACTACCCCACCTACTGAAGCACGAGGCACTACCCCACCTACTGAAGCACGAGGCACTACCCCACCTACTGAAACACGGGGCAGTACCCCACCTACTGAAGCACGGGGCACTACCCCACCTACTGAAGCACGGGGCACTACCCCACCTACTGAAGCACGAGGCACTACCCCACCTACTGAAACACGGGGCACTACCCCACCTACTGAAGCACGGGGCAGTACCCCACCTACTGAAGCACGGGGCACTACCCCACCTACTGAAGCACGGGGCACTACCCCACCTACTGAAGCACGGGGCACTACCCCACCTACTGAAGCACGGGGCACTACCCCACCTACTGAAACACGGGGCACTACCCCACCTACTGAAGCATGGGGCAGTACCCCACCTACTGAAGCACGAGGCACTACCCCACCTACTGAAGCACGAGGCACTACCCCACCTACTGAAGCACGGGGCACTACCCCACCTACTGAAGCACGGGGCACTACCCCACCTACTGAAGCACCTGGCCAGTTTAGAATGATGGGGAACACGTGAATAATGGAGCGGGGGGGGGGGGGCTGCTGAATTCATTTTGTTTTATTGCTTNAATTTCACCGTAAAGTTGTATGGTTGCAGACGAAGAGCCCATCTCTCAATGCGAGCTGGTGGTTTGGACTTTGGATTATTGAAGATGGTCTCCAACGGTTTGTGGTCAGTGACTATCGTGGTAAAGGGTGCACCAAGCAGATACACATTGAAGTGTTCACAGCCCATACAAGAGCAAGAGCTTCCTTCTCTGTCTGACTGTATCGTTGCTCAACATCTGTGAGAGAACGGCTGGCGTAGGCAATTACTACTCTGGAATCTGGTTGACCAGGTTTGTGTTGGGCTAACACAGCACCTAAACCAACAGGACTAGCATCCACCGTTAACTCAGTGTCCATTGATGGATCAAAGTATGCAGCAGTCGCATTTTCTACTAGTGCATCTTTCACAGCATCAAATGCATTTTGCTCGACATCGCTCCAGTACCATGATGCATTTTTCTTCAGGAGCTCACGTAGAGGCTTCGTAATGGTAGCAAAATCTGGAATGAAGCGAGAACAGTAGTTTGCCATTCCCAGAAAACTATGTACTTCAGTGGATGTTGAAGGAGGTGCAGCATTCTTGATATCTGCAACTTTCTTAGGATCTGGAGACAGACCTTTGTCACTAAGTACATGTCCAAAGAATTCAATTTTATGTTGATTGAACTCACACTTTGCTCGGCTTAGCGTCAAATTCTTTTCTCGTAAGCGTTGCAATGTTGCACGAAGAGCTTTGTCGTGTTCAGCTTGGGTACGGCCATAAACAATGATGTCATCAGACATGTTGTCAGCATTAGGTATATCTTGCAATACCTGGCTGATGATGTGCTGGAATACTTCAGCAGCACTGTTAATACCAAAACTCAGGCGCTTGTACCTATACAGACCTCGATGTGTCGTAAACGTTGTGATGAATCGACTCTCATCATCAAGTTCAAGCTGATGATAGCCCTTGTTTAAATCTAACTTGCTGAATACAGTTGCACCATTCAAGCGGTAAATCATATCATCTACAGTGGGTGTAGGATGGCGTTCACGCATTATTGCCTTGTTGGGAACACGCATGTCTACACAAATGCGTATCTCATCTGGATTCTTCGGCTTGGTGGAGTGACAATTGGGCTTACCCATGGTGTTGGGCCTGTTACCGGTTCAATGATATCTAGTTCTATCAGCCTATCCAGTTCGGCATCGACTTTCTTGCGAGTATGGAATGGTTGTCGGCGATGTGGTTGGGCAACTGGAATTACATCTGGGTTGATATGCAGATGTACCTTGCTATCAGTATAACAACCTATGGATTTAAACCGATCAGAAAATTCAGCAACAATAGCATCAACATTGTTTGCAGATTCCACTGCTACAGCATTAGAAAGCTGAAGTAGCCCCAATTTGGTTGAAGTCTTGTAACTGAGTAAAGACTCCTTTGCATTCCTAACAACATGGAATGTAGTAATGAGCATTGCATTCTTTGACTTAATCTCTGCAGTGAAAGTTCCAATCACTGGTAAGGCTACCTTTGAAGCATAGGCAGTGGCTTTGCCATTATAGTTTTCAAGCTTTGGGAACTGTTTTTTAAATTTTCATAGTGGCACTCAGCAATGGTGTCAATGTTTGATCCAGTGTCAATGAGAATTTTGAGACAAATGCCAGCAATGTATACTATAGTCTCTGGGTTGTTTGGAAGATCATTCCATTTTGTGATTTTGTACTCCATAAATATAATCACATTCACTGTCATCTGAGACTGGTTGTAATGAAATGTGTTGTCTTGTATATTATTAACATTCTTGATTTGAGGTGCAATATTGTGTTTGCCACCTCGACTCCTATGACTTGATCCTCGTACATTGCTTTTATTTATTGATTGTGGTTTCTTTAGTGCGGAACGACACATAGCACCAAAATGACCTAGTTTTCTACACTCATAGCACTTCTTACCTTGTGCAGGACAAACATTATCTTGGTGTGGGTAGTCTCCTCCACAATTGTAACATTTATTATTGACAACCTCTGATGTGAGTCGTTGTGACTGCTTGAGTCTTGTTCCATGACTCCAGTTGTGATGTGGTTCTCGGCTCAATTTAATGTTAGGTTTGGCATGATATCTTCTATGATCATGGTGTCCCCTGAACCTTACATACTTCATGACTGTTAGTAACAGTGGCAGAACCGTTGTTGGCACTGCACTCCATGACACGAGCATCACGTGCAGCATCTTCCATTCGACGAGCCATATCCAGTATCTTGTAAGAGAACTTTCATCATCAACAAGTTCTAGAGCTCTTCGACGAAGACGTGTAGATGTGCATGTTTCAATTATTTGCTGTTTGATTTCTTTGTCAACATCAGCAAACTCACAATGGGCTGCTAAACCCTGCAGACGTGTATGGTATTGATCAACAGTTTCATTAGAGAGTTGTTTTGCTCTCCTGAAATGCATAATTTCCATAGCAGTATTTTGCCTTGGTTTGAAATGCTCAGTTAATTTGGCCTTGGCAGTGTCATAATCTTTGGCACCACCAGTATCTTTCAGTGTATCAAAGATATCACAAACTCTATCACCTGCATAGTGAAGCAGAAAGGCACGCTTTCTTTCAGCACTTTTGATGTCAGAAACTATCAACAAATTTTCAAACCTTTTAAGCCATTTGACCCACCTCTGTGACAGGTTTGTCTGGTCACAGTCAGGATCAAATGCAGGAAACTGAGGTATATTTGCCATTTTTACTGAATAAATTTAAACTTATCACTTAAAATGTTCCTCAGAATATATCACTTACTGCACTGTATATGTTATTTAAGAATTCACTGTAATTACTTTAATTTTGCAAAGCACACAAGCATTTTAATGCAAAAGTTCACAACAGTGCACAACACAGCAGCAACTGACTTCTTACCTAGCCCTTGTGTACATGTGTTGTTCCTACTCACAGCAACACAGCAGTTGTTAGCAGTTGGTACAGCAATTGGCAGCAGTTGGCAGCAGTAGCAGCAGTAGGCAGCAGTAGGCAGCAGTGGTACAGCAGTGGCAGCAGTGGCAGCAGTTGGTTCACAGCGTGAAGAATTTGTAGCACGGAGCGTCGTTTCGTAACCAAAACATCAGGTTTTTGTACACTGCATCAAAGCGTCGTTTCGTACACAGCGTCGGCAGATTCCTCTCACAGCAACAATCAGCACAGCTTGGGTAGCACACAGCATTGGCCAGCACACAGCAACGGCCAGCACACAGCAACGATCAGCACACAGCAACAGTCAGCACACAGCATGGGGTATGGTGCTCACAGACAGCAGCTTCTCTCCTCTCTGGGCGAGACAGCATGCTCCTTCCTTGTGTTTTGTTGAACAAAATACCTGCGTTCCCAGTTCATCCTCGTCGCCAGTGTGGTGTCTGTGTATAGCTGAGATAGTCTTGGTAGTAAGGTTGATGTAAAGTCATTCCTGGTTACTGACTTTAATACTTAATAACTACATGATAGAGTAGCTCCCAAGCTGGCAGGCGTCCTGTATGCTCTTGTTTACCTCCTCTAGTGGCGTCCAGCCGCCGCACATAGAAAACGGATGGTACCATTTCTGTGAACATGACAGGGTGTTTGCCGTTTTCGTCGCCAGGGGTGTGGGCCGTTATCTCCCTCCCCCCCTGCTGTTGCTGCCTAGGCTGCTGTGACATGGCGAGGTACTGACATGGGGAGCCATAGCCCTCCTGTCTTGCGTGTAAACTCCGGGGACGGGAGTTCACGTGTAAGGCTGGGTATCCGACATTGACTTGGTGATGTGGGATATGCTTCGTATCCCGGTGGAGGCTATCTACGGTATTGAGCTTTTACTGCCCACCGGGTGGTTATCAAGTTCGTGAGGGAGGAGGAGTACCGTGACTTCCTTCATCGGTACAGGGGCGTACATTGCCGTTGCCAGATGCTGCCGGCTCTGTGGTGATCTCGGACCGCAGTGGTGCCCTGACTTATGTCAGTGTCCACGGTGCGCCTGGAGTTCCCTGAAGACCTCCTCCGGCGCTACTTCGGGAGGTATGGTGCAGTAGTCGGTGTGCGAGTGAACACGCTTTCCTCGGGGAGATATGCGGGGTGGCGGACGAATATCCGTACCTTAAGTATGCACCTGCGGTCGGATATCCCGTCTTCTGTCCGGCTGCTAGGTTACTACGTCCGGGTGTTTTATGCCCGGCAACCTCGTACTTGTTTTCGATGTGGCCAGCTGGGGCATCAGGCTGCGGGTGCTCTGAGGTCTTTGCTGCTCCTGTCAACTTGTTCCGGAAGAGGATTTCCCGCGCTCCCCCAGGGCGTGGATTCCGGAGATGAGGAGATGCGGGTCCCGTTCGCTACTGCTGCGGCGCCCCCTGAGTCCCCCGACGAGCCCCGGTGGTTGCTGTTCCTCCTCCGGGTGATGTGGTGCCGTCGGTTGGTCTACCTGCTCCCGTCACTGTTCTCCTTGTTCCCGAGGGCCTTCCTGGTGCACCATGCACCACCCGAAGATGTGCGGGTGCCCCATCTTCCCCGCGTCTTCAGCTGCTCCGCCTGACCCTATGTCCGTGCCTCAGGTCCCGGATGTGCTGGTGCTGGGTGGATCCGGCGCTTCCTCCTGTCCCTGGCCTGGTACCCCATGTGGTTGAGGATGCTGCCGTTCTGCGTCGTGCTTCGGTTCGGCCGATGTGTGTTGCCCGTGTCTCGAGTCTGCCTCCGGGTCTAACGATGTGCGGCCTGAGCCTAAGCATTCCCGGCGTTCTTCTCAAGGGTGGGCCGATGTTGGCGAATTCGGCGATTGTGGATCTTCCGGCAGTGGTCGGGTGGCTCCGGGTGTGTGTGCCTACCACGGTGGTGGCGGAGGTGCATTTGCTGAGGATGCTGGTACTGGTGTTCCGGCCTCCGCTTCCAGTATGGTGTCTGCGGCTCCCGCTTCTGGGGCGTCGCCTGCGACGGATGGCTCCAGTTCCACGTGGGGGGTAGTTTCCCCTGCTGATGTTCGGGGTGAGCGGGGGGGGGGGGGGCCTGGTAGTGGTGTTGAGAAAAGATGCTCACTCTGGGGGTTCTGTGGACCCCTACCTCGGTCCCGATTCCTCGGCAGCAGTCTTGCCGTCTCCGGCCGTCTCTTCCGTGTCCTGCGGTCTCAGTGGAGGTGCTATCGTCTCGTCAATCGTCCCCTGTTCCCGTGCGTACGACGGCGAGGCAGTCTCGGCTACACTCGTCCGCATTATCGGTGTCGTCTGCTTCCTTGCAGGGCGTGGTTGGCGGTCCCCGGCCTCGTTATGCGACTTGCGTCAGTGACCTTAAGCGTTGGCCGTTGCCGCCTGATCTGGATGTTCCAGAGTTTATGATACCCCCTCGGTTGCGGGGGATCCGTAACCCTTCCGACCTTGAGGATTTAATTGGGAGGCTTATAAGAAGAAGTATCCTTACGATTTTTTCCCTGAAAAGTACGCTTCTACCTCTTGAGGAGTGTGTTCCTCGCATATGATTTCTTTGTATTTTGTGTATCCTTTTGTGTGCGTGGCTGTGGGGTGCGGGTAGGGTGTGTGTGTGTGTGTGTGTGTGTGGGTGGGTTATGCTTCCCGTTCCTGCATGCTCTGGTTTGTGTTGTGGGTTTCTTTGTATAGCTTGTTTGTGGGTGTGCGGTTTCTGTGCGTTTGTGTGTCGGTTGTGGATGTCGTGTGCGCTGTTTATGTCATATTGCGTGCCTTCAGGCTGTTGGCGTGTTCCGGCCAAGGTTTATGCTCGTTGTTATGTTTTGCCCTTATGTTTGACTGGAGTTTTTTTTGGGAGGTCTGTTCTTTATTGTTTTTATCTTTATTTATATGTTATCGTTTGTGTTGGTGCATCTCCATCTGTGTTTTGAGGTGTTGGTAGGGTGTTATGTGTGCGGTTTGTTTTGATGTTTCCCCTATGCTTATCTTATGCTGTGTTTTCTTGTTTTGTGTGTGTTTTGTGTATGCGCTTGTGTGTGTTTTGTGTATGCGCTTTGTGTGTTTTGTGTATGCGCTTTTGTGTGTTTGTGGTCAGCCCTTCCGGCTGGTCTTCTCTTGATTTGTTCCTTTGTCCGTGTACATATGTGTGTTTTGTGCTTGTGTTCTATGATATGTTTTGTTTATGCTTGTATTGTAACTTATACACATGCTTGCATGTAAAAATAAAGAAAAAAAACTTGTCCCTGGCCAGCGCTTCCCAGGTCGCTGGGTGCTTGTGGGCCTGCCAGCAATATCCCCATGGCAGGCAATTCATGGGCTATTACAAGGTAACTACAGAGATAGCAACGTGACAATCTTATTACTACCAAGTGGATGAACTATCCCTATGTAACGATATTTCAACAGGAGTGAACGTTATAAACGCAGTTTTAATGATAACGCTAAATTAATGTTATCCCTTGGATATTGTGCCTAGGGTACAGTTTTTTATACATATGGATAAAGTCAGTGCATTGTCGTACATATATCTGCTACAAGCAAGAACCAACCAGGTAACAAGCAAGACCTAGTTTTCATAACCGAATAATGGCCATCTCCCAAACAATCCCATTTTCAAAACTTTCCATATGCAGAGACGACAGACCTGGAGTTTTCCCATTTAATAAGCAGTAAAACATACAAGCCCACGAACCTCAATCAATGATGACCAACCCACACCAGAAGATGGTGGAACGACGACGTTTCTGCCCGTCCTGGACCATTATAAAGTCGTGTGTGAAACCTTTACAATATACTACTTGATAATGGTCCAGGGCGGACCGATACTTCGTCGTTTCTCCATCTTCTGACGTGCGGTTTGATCACCGTATCTTCAGCCACGTTATTGTGACAGCGTCTTCAATCTAAATTCCCAAATGATAAAGAAACTCCATCGTTGCAACACCTTAAAAAAAGGGGGGGCACACTTTCCCTTTCTGGTCAGGTAACCCCCAGAGGAGCAATAAACCTAAATTAACTAAACTTCTATGTTTACCAATTAAAACGCCCAATACTCCCCTCTACATAAAATATTAAGTAGTCGAAGCCTCGGCTAAATCCGACCAGTCAACCCAACTATTAGGCCACACGTGATCCTGTTCGTATCACTCAGGGGAGAGACACACAGAAAACGTAACCCCTCAGCTGCTCAGGACGGCAGCGATGAGCCCAGATGCAGAGATACCCTTGAGAACCAGTACACCACCGGGGGCGCCCCAGTACAACACAGGAAGGAGGGAGCGCGCCAGTACAACACCTACAAGAGCGTATATCAAGCCCGGAGGACATTAAAGCTCCGCCACCGGCCGGACACAAATACACAGGAAGAGCTGATTACGGCACAACGGCACTTTCCTGCACCGTGGGAGGTTACACCCTTTCCAGTTTTAATCCCTCCCTTTCCACCCAAGAAGCAAATTAGAGATGAGCCCAAGCTTCGTCTTGAGGCAAAGCTCAACGCCTTAAGCCATATTGATGCTCTGTCCACAGAGCATTCTCTCTCTCAAATCATATACACTGATGGTTCCCTACACCGCACCACGGGTGCAGCTGGAAGTGCAGTTGTTCTGACAATGGGCGATGGCTTGGACTTTGAGTGGAGAGTCCGTATAAACAATTGGGCCTCTACCCTTCAGACCGAACTATTTGCCTTGATCCTTGCACTGAGATGTGTACAAGTCTCCAAACTTGATACATAATTGTAAGTGACTCCTTATCATCCTTAAATGCTCTCAACTCTTTAAGACATAACTGTAACATGCTCGTGTCCGAAGCTAGACACAAATACAACAAAATTATTAAGGATGGTAACAGAGTCCATTTCATGTGGTCTCCATCTCATGTTGGCCTCCGAATGCATGATAGAGCTGATAAGTTAGCCAAAGAATCTGCCTTTAAAGGAGCCGTTGAGTGTAACCTTGGATTGTCAATGAGCAATCTGAGAGCAGCAGTACACCGAGAACTTCAACAAGATCTTGTAGATCTGAGGCAAAGTGAAATTGACACCAGTAATTCCATCTATCATCATACTATCATGCAAGAGGAGCCACACATCTATGGATCATCCAATAAAATCAGCAGACTTCTAGATGTTACTGCTGCTCGGCTTAGACTCGGTTACAAGTATCTCTGGGAATTCTCATTATCTGCCGATGTAGACCTGACCAAATGTAAACTGTGTCAACAAAATTATTCGCACACCCTCCGTCACTATGTGATGGAGTGCGAAAAGATACGTGAATTTAGAGACAATTCTATAACCAATGTTCCAGCGATGTGTAAATATTTCATTCAAAATGATCTGCTACCAGAAATTTTAGCCAAATATCCCCAGTTTGCTAACTGTAGGTAGTAACTGAGTGATTGTAACCTATCCACCGCTGTCCACTGGATGGGAGGCGGTGTGCAGGACAAACATATAAATTTTGACACTAGCTCTCCACATATGTCAGTTGCTTAATTTAGAACCTGTACTTGAGGTCGATCTCGAACCCATTTTTGATGTGACGACTTATATTGAATTTTGTAACTAGCTCATCAAGATTGTAACTTGCTTAGCTAAATGAATTGTGGGGTTCAGTCCCTGAGCCCATTATGTGCCTCTGTAACCCTTTCCACTACCGCCCACAAGATGGGTATGGGGTGCATAATAAATGAACTAAACTAAAGAGCTGATTACTATGCCACATGGTCACGGAGAAAGACCATTGTGCTATTCAACTCTCAAGCACACGCCACCACTCTACCATTAGTTTTTTGTTTGTTGGGGAGGGGTGAGGAGGGGGAAGCGCGTCCTTGACCAGCCAGCCAGCCTGCAGACCACCTCCAGCCCCCCTCCTCCCCACCCAGCAAGGAGGGGAATGACTGGTCATAAGCCACACGTGTCCCGGCCGGGTCAAGGACACCAGCCTTCAAGATGCACATCAAAGCTCAAGCCAGAGTATGAAGACTACCGATTGACTGATGAAGATTAAGCCACCCAAAAGGTGGCATGGGCATGAATAGCCCGTAAAGTGGTGGCCCTTTTGAGCCATTACTAGTATCAATAGATGATACTGGAGATCTGGAGACCACTTGAAGCTGTTTTTTTTTCTACCACAGACGTGGCCACACATTTACAATGCTAACCAGCATATATACATTTTCTTCTGTCCTCCATGGACAGGGTTAGAGATGTGTTAAACATATATTTTAAGGGTTTATTGAACACATCACCTGCCGCTCACAGTACTTCAACGGACACAACCAGTCGTGATCTCCATCACTCTTGTAGCTAACGCCTTAATTCACAAGTGTGGACACCAGCATTACCAAGTAGCTGGTCCACGCGTGTACACGTCTCCACAAACGGACCAATGAGTCACCAGAACTGAAACGGACTGTAAAGTCAACCGATAGACTTTGCAATTATCAAAGTCTAGGTCACTTACTGGAGATAGGCAAGACGAAGGTCATGGGACAAGAAACTCATGAATATTAACGAGGCGCTGCAGCCCTGCGCTTGCTGCGTACTATGCTTACCAACAACTTCCTGGAAACGGGAACTACCGCTGAGCTGGAAGACTGCCAATGTAGTTCCATTGTTCAAGCGAGAGTGTGACACGATGTGTTCAAGTCAAAGCTAGTGTCTCTTGCATAAATACCATGCAAGGTATTCATGCCAAAGGCATATACTACTATACTAAAGTTTATATACTACTAAAGGGACCTTGATGACAAAACACCAGCATGGGTTAAAGCACAAAAATTCTATAGCAAAACTTTGCAAATGTAATAGTTAAAAAGCTTTCAGCACAGTACCCCAGCTTGAGACGTAGAGCAAAGGTGTAGACACACGCAAGAGTGTGATTAGGAAAGGTGCTACAGTGGATAAGGGATCATTTAGTGCTGTGGCTATCTACTTTACCGTCTACAAAGAAACACCGGCACGCGAGAAACACCAAGGTTCGAATCCTGGGACAAGGTGGGACGATTTGAGAGTTCCTTCTCTGTTCGCCCTCTCCTGTTAAATAAGCAGTAACTTGGAACTCTGTTGTACAGAGATAGACGAATCGTGTTTAGAAAGGAAAAGAAGAATAAAACTATTTGGATGAGCTGTTGGGGGGGGGGGGAATTCGTATTCGATTCGGGGGGGGGGGGGTTATAGATTCGTTCCTCTCAATGTTTGCTGACGATGCAAAAATTATGAAGAGGATTGAAACAGGATGATAGGAGGCGGCTACAAGATGACCTAGACAGACTTAATGAATGGTCCAACAAATGGCTGCTAAAGTTCAACCCGAGTAAATGCAAAGTAATAAAACTAGGCAGTGGAAACGGGAGGCCAGACACAGGATACAAAATAGAAAATTAAGTACTTCATGAAACGGACAGAGAGAAAGCTCTAAGAGTTGAGCTTTGATCACACTAAACCTCTCTCCTGAAGCCCACATGAAAATAATTACGTCTGGGGCATATGCGAGGCTGGCTAACATCAGAACAGGCTTCAGGAACCTGTGTAAGGAATCATTCAGAATCTTGTACACCACATATGTAAGGTCAATCCTGGAATATGCGGCCCCAGCATGGAGCCCGTACCTTGTAAAGCACAAGACGAAGCTGGGAAAAGTTCATAGGCATGAAACTAGACTAGTACCAGAACTAAGAGGCACGAGTTACGATGAAAGGCTGCGGGAAATTGCACCTTACGACACTGGAAGACAGAAGAGTAAGGGAAGACATGATCACTACCTACAAAATCCTCAGGGGAATTGACAGGGTAGACAATGATAAACTATTCAACACTGGTGGTACGCGAACAAGGGGACACAGGTGGAAGCTAAGTACCCAAATGAGCCACAGAGACGTTAGAAAGAACTTTCAGTGTCAGTAGTTAACAGGTGGAATGCATTAGGCAGTGATGTGGAGGCTGACTCCTTGTTGTTTTAGATTTAGCTACTTAGAACGAAATGTCCATGTAGCACGGGCTATGGTGAGCCTGTGGACTGACTCCAAACAGTTTCAATTGTAGATATGATAGAGCCCAGTAGGCTCAGGAATCTGTAGACTAGTTGATTGACGGTTGAGAGGCGAGACCAAAAAGCCAAAGCTCAACCTTTGCAAGCACAAATAGGCGAGTACAAATAAACAACCACAGGGGCCCATATGAATGTGTTTCGTCTAAAATTGGATAGACCACGACTCATTAGTAAACAGGATTTTGAAGAAATCGGCAAGTATTTACAAGATAGTACGTCAATCAACCTAAATTCTAAGCTCAAGGCATACATCGAGGCACACAGTTTAAAGTTAATGCCAGGAGAGATGACTACAATAGTCTCCCAGAAAAAGGAAGGTAATGCAATTTCATTGCACACTGAAAATTTATATGATACAATAAACGCCGCCTTCCATTCCGAGAGACGGTGGAAAAATATGAAGAACTTATATGAGGTTCATGATGAACTTGTATAAAGATTCATCATGAACCGGGACAATTACGGTGTTTGTATGGAAGCATGATATCTGGGTTACCAAGAGGCAATAATTTACATGTATATTGTGACGGGTCGGTGGCGGAGGATGGCAGGGCAGGGTAATAAGAAATATTGCCGGATCAATCCTGGACATCTTCAAGAGGAAACTAGATTGTTTCCTCCAACGAGTGCCGCACCAACCGGGCTGTGGTATGTACATAAGAACATAAGAACAAAGGCAACTGCAGAAGGCCTATTGGCCCATACGAGGCAGCTCCTATTTATAACCACCCAATCCCACTCATATACATGTCCAACCCATGCTTGAAACAATCGAGGGACCCCACCTCCCCAATATAACGCGGCAATTGGTTCCACAAATCAACAACCCTGTTACTGAACCAGTATTTACCCAAGTCTTTCCTAAATCTAAACTTATCCAATTTATACCCATTGTTTCGCGTTCTGTCCTTTTGTTGATTCTTTTAATACCCTATTAATATCCCCTTTGTTATGTCCATTCATCCACTTGTAAACCTCTATCATGTCACCCCTAACTCTTCGCCTTTCCAGTGAATGCAACTTAAGCTTTGTTAATCTTTCTTCAAATGAAAGATTTCTAATTTGGGGAATTAACTTAGTCATCCTACGCTGGACACGTTCAAGTGAATTTATATCCATTCTATAATATGGCGACCAAAACTGAACTGCATAATCTAAATGGGGCCTAACAAGAGCAAGATATAGCTTGAGAACCATACCAGGTGTCTTGTTACTTACGCTGCGATTAATAAATCCGAGTGTCCGATTAGCCTTATTACGAACATTCATGCATTGATCCTTTTGTTTTAAATTCTTACTAATCATAACTCCCAGATCCCTTTCGCAATCCGACTTCGCAATCTCAACACCATCTAGCTCGTATCTTGTAACTCTATCATCATTACCTAGCCTCAGAACTTTACATTTATCAGCATTAAACTGCATCTGCCAGTCCTTTGACCATTTCAAAACCCTATCTAGATCAACTTGAAGTGATAGTGAGTCCTCCTCCGAATTAATTTCCCTACCGATTTTCGTATCATCGGCAAATTTGCAAATGTTGCTACTCAAACCTGAATCTAAATCATTTATATATATTATAAACAACAGAGGTCCCAAGACAGAGCCTTGAGGCATAAGAACATAAGAACAAAGGCAACTGCAGAAGGCCTATTGGCCCATACGAGGCAGCTCCTATTTATAGCCACCCAATCCCACTCATATACATGTCCAACCCATGCTTGAAACAATCGAGGGACCCCACCTCCACAATGTTACGCGGCAATTGGTTCCACAAATCAACAACCCTGTTACTGAACCAGTATTTACCCAAGTCTTTCCTAAATCTAAACTTACCCAATTTATACCCATTGTTTCGCGTTCTGTCCTGTGGTGATACTTTTAATACCCTATTAATATCCCCTTTGTTATGTCCATTCATCCACTTGTAAACCTCTATCATGTCACCCCTAACTCTTCGCCTTTCCAGTGAATGCAATTTTAGCTTTGTTACAGTCATCAATAGATTGTTGCAGTCATCAATAGATGACTGCAGATGAATAGATGCAGTTTAGATTGTTGCAGTCATCAATAAACTTTTAACAAATATATAGACATGCTGAAGAAAGATGACGACGTATTAGTACTGAAGCTTCGAGATCCGGGTAGCCAACATCGAATCAAAGGAGCGGAACTAAAAGGGCAGATTTTTGTATGTTTATGGCCAGAGTGTCACCAAGATTATAGAAAATGTGGAACACAAGGCAAATGGGCAAGAGAAGTCAGTGCGAGGAGTAATTTCCACCTCAACACTGTCTAGAAAGTCCTTCTGAAACTTGACAGCCGAGGAGGAGGAATACGGCGCCGAGGAGGAATAATATGGCTTCCATTCAATTGGGTCCCCGAAGTCCACACCTTCAATGGCCAGTTCGGCCAAGTCCACGCCTTCGGTGGCCAGTTCGGCCAAGTCCACGCCTTCGGTGGCCAGTTCGGCCAAGTCCACGCCATCGGTGGCCAGTTCGGCCAAGTCCACGCCATCGGTGGCCAGTTCGGCCAAGTCCACGCCTTCGGTGGCCAGCTCGGCAAGGTCCACGCCTCCGGTGGCCAGCTCGGCAAGGTCCACGCCTCCGGTGGCCAGCTCGGCAAGGTCCACGCCTCCGGTGGCCAGCTCGGCAAGGTCCACGCCTCCGGTGGCCAGCTCGGCAAGGTCCACGCCTCCGGTGGCCAGCTCGGCAAGGTCCACGCCTCCGGTGGCCAGCTCGGCAAGGTCCACGCCTCCGGTGGCCAGCTCGGCAAGGTCCACGCCTCCGGTGGCCAGCTCGGCAAGGTCCACGCCTCCGGTGGCCAGCTCGGCAAGGTCCACGCCTCCGGTGGCCAGCTCGGCAAGGTCCACGCCTCCGGTGGCCAGCTCGGCAAGGTCCACGCCTCCGGTGGCCAGCTCGGCAAGGTCCACGCCTCCGGTGGCCAGCTCGGCAAGGTCCACTCCTCCGGTGGCCAGCTCGGCAAGGTCTACGCCTCCGGTGGCCAGCTCGGCAAGGTCTACGCCTCCGGTGGCCAGCTCGGCAAGGTCTACGCCTCCGGTGGCCAGCTCGGCAAAGTCTACGCCTCCGGTGGCCAGCTCGGCATGGTCTACGCCATGGTGGGCGTAGACCATGCCGAGCTGCCCACCATGCTACGGCATGGTGGGCAGCTCGGCAAAGTCTACGCCTTCAATTGCACCAGAGGTGGTAGATACTGTATCTGTTTACCATAAAGTTTGTAATTGGAAATAAAATTATAATGAGCATACATTTCGTTTGTCCTGCATTATCTAAAATTATTCAGTAGGAACAAAAGTCGGGAGGGTTGTGGGGGTACTGTTGGGTAGTGTAAGGTACTGTGCGGTACTGTTGGGTAGTGTAAAGTACTGTGGGGTACAGTTGGTTCGTGTAAGGTACACGGAGTAAGCTCTGTTCAGCTGATATACACAGACGTGCAAGTTCTCATCAGAACGTGACCCCTCCCCCCCCCTTGTGGTACACAATCTTGTAGCCAAGCACATTCTTGCGTGAGTACTCCAAATCTTCCTGCCAAAACAAGTTGCGGGACTTTCATCTTCTATTGACTTCCCCCAACTTTTGGGAAGTCAATAGGTATAGCTAAGGAAGTGTTCTAGTTCCGATTGACAGTCACGTTAGTGATTACTTGTGCTGTAGGTCAATTGGTTAAAATGCACGCTACCCACACAAAACGGGTGAGATTTATTATAGTACTTGCCGTCCCCGTTAATGTATATAACCGTCTAATTATTTGTTTATGTTACAATGTGATTAAATCGCAGGTGACTTCGAGGAGACTGAGATAATTATTTTCTACCCGTACTGTGTGGCTCACATGTTCAGGACAGGTATATAACTGGAGAATTTACAAATCTTTATCAGCTAAGCTGTGTTGTTTATTTACCAACACATTTAGCAGTAGACTAACCCAATATTTTCTTGTAATCAATTATTATTAAATTGATTTATTGATAGATAGGATACATACATTTAAACCCCCCAAATTGTGTGGACCTGGCACGAAATTTAGAAAACTTAGTCCACTAGAAATAGTCCATTTATTAATCAAATTTAATGTAAATCTATAAATAAATATTCAATAAAATAAAGAAATTCCAGCTAGGAAATTCCCCAACAACAGTATACATAACGACATCAATTCCAAGGAAAATTTCCCCAAGCTGAACAGAAGAACGAAATGACAAATGAAAAGAGGCACAAGTGAATCGGATGTCAAATTAATTTACTCAGCATAAGATGAGTAATTTAAGCAGTAATGGAAATAGAGGACACTGGTATTTTCTATGGTAGGCAGGTGAACTGTACTCGCTTCTCAATTTCTAATTTTTCATTTTCTGTAATAAAGGTGACATCCATTAGCTATCCTTTGTCAATCAAGTTCCTACCAATAAAAATGTATAGTTATGGATGGACTCCGTTAGTTGTGATTCCCAGAGTATGAATCCTGGATACGTCTTAGCATATACATATACACAGTTCCCAACCCAAATTCCATTTCCAGCATAGGTAAGTAGATGGAATGGATTAGGTGAAGTTGCCGACACTAAGTGAATAAACACACACACACACACAGCTGAGATTTGCGTTCTTGTGACGTTCAATGTGATACACTGACTCTTATACATAATAAAATTCGATGTTATATAACTTATGTACAAGAAGCAAGGCCTCGCCAAGATCAATATATTTAATTTTACGTTGAAAAATATTAGAAAATATATGAGGAATGTTAAAGTGTCCATAAGTATTAATCTACTGTACAGAATATGCACACAGTTAAGCGCCAGTTACAACCCAAAATTGAAAAAATGTAAAAAAAAAAAAAAATAATAACTTTTAAACACTGTAGGGGTAGCTGACCAGAACCTGAAGATTCCCGGAATGTTTACAGTTGCGTACGCACCGAGAGGATGGAACATTAAATATAGGGTTCTGGACCAAGACACCAGGCATGAGTGTGCATATTGCTTCTCACTTTTGCAATCTAAAGTGTCTGTACTGTAGCCTGAGTATACTATATTTAACCTTGGAAAACAGCATTTGATAATTTTAGCAAAATAAACTATGATTACACAGTACTATAATAAAGTATATTAAACAAAATTGCTTTTTCATTAAATTTTAGTTAATTCGACTATGAAACGGGAAACTAAACATGTATATTAGAGATGATTCTGAACTTGTATATAATTATCAGTTGAGAGTAAATATCCCAAGATACACAAAAGAACCTGGTCACTCAAGCAAGACAAAGTTTGTAAAGCTCTGAGCTTTAGACATGACATTGTTAATTGATAACCCAGCCTCAGTTTACACAAGCTACAAATATTGATTATAAAGTCAACAAGTTATATATAATGTACTGTAACATTATTTAACTAGAACAGTTCCAATAAAATTATAAAATGATCTAAACATCCTCCTGAAATTGACAAGCTTACCTGAAAAATATTTTGAATTCCAATCATTAGAAGTGTTTTATTAATAATATAGTTGAAAGAATTTTTAAAATTTCTTTTGGGGACCAAAAGGTATGAATTTTGATCATTTTAGGGGCTGTTTAAATTATATCAACTATACGTACCGTAATATTTTCATTTAACAAATTTATACACATTTTATTTAAATTAATAAGGTTTAGATCTCTGTGCTTTGATGAGCTTAGGAAGTGTGTGTTGGCCAACATTTTCAGTAGACTCTGGCTGCCATACCCTAACAACTCCACACTCCCCAGCAGTGATGTAAGAGTTTTTCTCCAAATGATGCAATGCTACCCGTGTCATTAGTTGCTTCTGATTAGAAACAAAAGATCCTTTTGGCTTCAGTTGGCCAGTGTGAATGTCAAGTGTTAATGTACAGAGACAATCGCTTCCATCACCAGTGTGCGAGCCACTCAGCGCAACACTGTTGTCTCCCATCATTAAACATGTGCATAACCACTAGGTAACATTCGTCCGGTGCATTGCGCTTCATAGCACTAGCTATTTCTTCCCTGTTATACTTGTACAATGGTGCAGCCCTACTTGATATCCCAGTACTGCAAAGACTCCATGTCAGTTACTGCAGATAACCTTTCATGTCTGCCATTCTGGCTCAACCATGATAATTTCCCAACAGTCATTTCAGAATTCATGCAATATATAAGAGCTTCATCCTCAGTATTTTGAGAGATGTCAAACACATTAAGTCCATCTGTAGCAGCTGTAGCCATAGTGTCTGCTTGTATAGGGTTGAATTTAACTTCATGTCATTTGTATGACATTCCCAATAACTCCCTAACATTTTATCACCTCTTTATATCCCAGAATATAAGGAAAACACTAGTTTCAACTAATTCAGTTCCTGCACATAATATCCTTTCATTATATGACATAGCAAAACATGTGATAGGCTTTAACACAGTTGAATCTTTAGTCATTCCTTTCAACGCTTTTTCACATTTATTGGACCTTATGTCCCACATTTTGACAAAGCCATTTCTGCTACTTGACCAAAGAAGGTTGCTGTTACTGGGAGAGAACCCTATTCCACCGATACATTTTTGGTGGGGGTTCAAAGCCGGACACTTTCTGAAGATTTTCCCTCTTCAGTACAGACAATTTGCTTTCCCAGCTGGCATGTGCTAAATGCAAACAATATTCTTTCTCCGAGAGAGATGTGCTTGTCACAGCTTCATACTTGGGGAAAAATGCTGCAATTTATTTTTTCTAGATCTCTGCTTGAATTTGCTGGCTTAGCACCTGCATTTCTTTCTGCTGAATTCATCTGGGTCAACGTTCTGTCCTGCTGGATATCTTTATGGTAGTTGTAGTTGAGGCGGCGTCGTGTAGCGCCTGCAAGATCTCCCTTCTCCCCCATCCCCCCCAGGCCCTCCCTAATCCCCCCATTCCCTCCCCTCCCCTATCCCCCACATCCAAGCCAAGGGGTGTAAGAGGTGCAGCTGGGTAACGAGGAGAGGCTGGGGTGTAGGAGGTGAAGCTGGGTAATGAGGAGAGGCTGGGGTGTAGGAGGTGCAGCTGGGTAACGAGGAGAGGCTGGGGTGTAGGAGGTGCAGCTGGGTAATGAGGAGAGGCTGGGGTGTAGGAGGTGCAGCTGGGTAACGAGGAGAGGCTGGGGTGTAGGAGGTGCAGCTGGGTAACGAGGAGAGGCTGGGGTGTAGGAGGTGCAGCTGGGTAACGAGGAGAGGCTGGGGTGTAGGAGGTGCAGCTGGGTAACGAGGAGAGGCTGGGGTGTAGGAGGTGCAGCTTTTGATATCTGGTGAGGGTTGGGGTGGGCGGGATGGGGGTGGTATCGTGTCTCCGAACATGGTCCCACCCCGCCAGAGGGTGCGGACGGGACTTTAGTACGACAGTTACTTGACGTTGGGAAGCACTAGGAGGACGGGCTGTACACGCAGCATGACCACAACCGTAGTGACCACGAGAGCGGAGTCTGCGGCTGTAAAAATTCCAAACCGGCGGAGTCCTCTTCATAAGAGCAGGAAGAGTGCCCATAGTTCCCTTCCCCGACACCAGGAGGGCACAACAACTCGAACTCGATAGCCGGCAATCCACTCTTGTAACAACTGCCATCGGCAGCGCCTCGCAGTACGTCCACCAGTCCGTCCTCCTAATGTTTCCCAACGTCGAGAAACTGTCGTACTAAAGTGGTCTTATCTTAACCTACCAGAGGACCCAAAACAGAAAACGGGACAGTATATCAATTTCGCGAGCTGCTACCATTTTCTAGTACGACGATTTTTGGCCTTTCGTGGAGTTAACGTCAAAATGCGACGCTCTATTAGGAGGAAGGGTTGCTCTGTATGCTGGAAGATCTTGTTCGTATCCAGATGTTACGGAATCGCTGAGTGGTGTTTAAGCTCAAGACCGACGACGTATTTTCAGCGTTTCTCGGTGATCACGAGAATAAGATTTTTCAGCTACCAAATGGAACCAGTAATGTCACTGCTAGAAATGTCAGCAGACTGTTTACATGCGTGTTTGTCCACGACGCACTCTTCGAAATGCAGGACGAGGTGATTGCTCGTTTCAGACACACTTTGGTACTGGGAGGGGGGTGCGGGGGTGCGGGGGGGGGAGGGAGGAATCAGAACGTATCTCTTTGTACATGGCACGGCCAGGGATCTGTCTACTGGGACCCATGCAGTGAAGACCGAACTTAAATGGAATATACCCTTGATGGTCTCGGTTCTAGGCTGTAAGTAATTTTTTGTCCTGTTACAAGTGTGGCTTCCTGGGACATCTTGCAGTCGCTTGCCAAGTGGAGACGTGTGACCGCGTTAATCATTATCGGGAGGAAGATTGTATACCCCGTTAGGCTCCGCTGACGAATGAGGTGGACTCCAGAAGGAACAGGAGTGTGGTGATACGTGACGGAGTGTGTCTATTGAACACACTCCGGCAGTGTGTGTCCGGACAGACACCAGGACAGCCCGTCCTGCCCTGGTGTGTCTGCTGGACACTGCTGTTGCGAGTGGTGAACGGAAGCGCCGGCAGCCAGACAGTGACGAAATGTGTTCCGAGGAAGAGTGTTAACGTGGCCCTCGGCCTCCACCTCGTGTTATGTCCAGTAGAAGTAGCGGGCAAAATATGGCCCGTTAGTTCCCAAGTCCGATGTCCGGCCACCCTAGCATTGATGTAATGTGGTCCCGGTGACGGAAGGTGCGCTGGGTAGGGGACTGCACGCTGTCCTCTGAAGGATAGGGTCTTTGTCTGCCTCTCCTGTACCTGGTGGCGGAGGTGCCGTGGATGTGCGTTCCGGTGGTGAACTTGTGTCGAGTGGTGCTTCAGGCGGTCGTTGGAGAAGTGTGAAGTAGCATCAGTAGCGGACGGGTGGGGCTGGTTTTACTTTGCGGACGCGGAGAGGTGTAGAGGAGCCAGGTGGGGTTCGTACCCCGCCTGAGGTGGGTACTGGGGGAGTGGAGTCCCCTGAGGGTGAGGTTGACGCTTAGCCCGTGTGCATTTTAGATTAGGTACGTCCACGGTCTTCCATGGGTTGTTTTCATTGCTTGTTTGTAACTGTAGTTTGTGCCGAGTTGTCTTCGTGAGTCCTTCCCTACTGGTATACGGGTCCAGTTCTTCAGTTTTTCTCTTTCATCGTTTCTTTTGGTTCTTGCTGTGCTGTCATTTCTTAGTACTTTTGTTTGTGTAATTTGTATGTTGCATTGACGATGTGTTGGTAAAGAGACTCAAGTGTATCTGCTATGTTTTTACATTGTCCTTTTCTGTTTTCTGTGCATGGATGTGGCATTTGTGTTCACGTGTGGGTGTAGCAGGCACCTGCATGTATTCTTTAAGGCGTTTGTTGCCTCATGTGTATGACTTGTGTTTGTGTATTTCATGTTTAATTTACACCACATGTAAATGATGGGAACTAATGACGAGATTAGTTACCCAGACTAATGACCCACGAGACTAATGACTAGTCACGTGGCTGACGTGACTACAGCCTCCCATATTATTAATTCATAAATCATAAATTCAGGTCACTAGTCAATATTGTAATTGAAAATAGCCTTTCCCAAAGATGCCTATAGAATTACCATCAGTTTCAATAAGAATTCAACCATCTGGGTTAGCCAGTAGATAAAATTAATTTGTTCAATTAACCTTACTTGGTAATATAATAAGCCTGGGAAGCATGGCGGAGTGATATTAGCTAGCTTCACTGTCCAGGGACAGAGAGACTAGTCAGTGTGGTGTGGAGCAATCTGGGGTCACCATCTCAACCCCCAAGCAGCCAGAACATCATCAGCTGGACTTAGAAATATTATGGTAAAGTACTGCAGAGTTCGGGTACAGTTGATAAGAATTGCCTCTTAGGAATATTTCAGTTAGGAAGTGTTAAAGATAGGGAGTGTTTCTTTTGATTTCCATCTTTGATAGTTTTGTTTCAATATATAAACCTCTACAAGTCTCCACAAGTCTGGTTTATTGTTGAATGAGTCAGTACCTATATTGCAAGCAAGCCTATTTTAATATCTGATATATCCCCCTTGTTTTCGATTGAGTTCCACACTGTAACGTAAAATGTCATACCTACCTTTCCAAGTAATTGGGGATTAACCACCCAAAGAAATTAATGGTTAATGAATCAGACCAAACTATAATTAATTAATCGTCACGATTGTATGGGTTTGGTGATGGGAGCAAGAGAAGATCCTCGAGTTTTACTCGGGGCCTAGTACAGCATACTGGTGTTTATAGGATCTAAGGCGTTCAATCGTCTAAGATCACGAGGAGTGGACTTAGGGCTAATAGTAGAACTCTGGGGTCTCTAAGTTTAATTAACTAAGGGCAGGGTAGATAACGTAGTCTTTACGCACGTTCCTGTTACATTGATGTAACTTACTAAACGATTTGTACATAATGTGGGCGTAGTGTGAACTGTAGTTTGTGATTTGTGTTGTCCTGTTCTTGTATAATGTTTAACCCACATGTATAAAATATAACTGTGCTATTGTATAATACATTGCTTCCGTCACTAGTTGTATATTATTGTTTAACTACAGTTCTCCGTGGGCTGTTTTGTGAATTTGTTTTTAAGATTGCTTGCTGATGTTTCTTGTTCTGTGTTGCAAGAGCATGTATTGCCATACAAGTGTAGGTTGCAAGAGCATGTATTGCCATACAAGTGTAGGTTGCAAGAGCATGTATTGCCATACAAGTGTAGGTTGCAAATATTTCAGTTTCCGTCAGTCTTTTATTGTACAGCTGGTGTCAGCAGCTTCTTTAATCAGGTGCCTGGTGTCAGCAGGATCTTTAGTCAGGTGACGTGTCAGCAGGTTCTTTAGTCAGGTGCCTGGTGTCAGCAGCTTCTTTAATCAGGTGCCTGGTGTCAGCAGCCTCTTTAGTCAGTTGACTGGTGTCAGCAGCCTCTTTAGTCGGGTGCCTGGTGTCAGCAGCTTCTTTAATCAGGTGCCTGGTGTCAGCAGCCTCTTTAGTCAGTTGACTGGTGTCAGCAGCCTCTTTAGTCGGGTGCCTGGTGTCAGCAGCTTCTTTAATCAGGTGCCTGGTGTCAGCAGCCTCTTTAGTCAGTTGACTGGTGTCAGCAGCTTCTTTAATCAGGTGCCTGGTGTCAGCAGCTTCTTTAGTCAGGTGCCTGGTGTCAGCAGCTCCTTTAGTCAGTTGACTGGTGTCAGCAGCTTCTTTAATCAGGTGCCTGGTGTCAGCAGCTTCTTTAGTCAGGTGCCTGGTGTCAGCAGGTTCTTTAATCAGGTGCCTGGTGTCAGCAGCTTCTTTAGTCAGGTGCCTGGTGTCAGCAGCTCCTTTAGT
Source organism: Procambarus virginalis (assembly GCA_020271785.1). Classification (NCBI taxonomy): domain Eukaryota; kingdom Metazoa; phylum Arthropoda; class Malacostraca; order Decapoda; family Cambaridae; genus Procambarus; species Procambarus virginalis. Next base: position 28,264 of record WNGS01164843.1, on the reverse strand, counting down.
CAGTTGACTGGTGTCAGCAGCTTCTTTAATCAGGTGCCTGGTGTCAGCAGCTTCTTTAGTCAGGTGCCTGGTGTCAGCAGCTCCTTTAGTCAGTTGACTGGTGTCAGCAGCTTCTTTAATCAGGTGCCTGGTGTCAGCAGCTCCTTTAGTCAGTTGACTGGTGTCAGCAGCTTCTTTAATCAGGTGCCTGGTGTCAGCAGCTCCTTTAGTCAGTTGACTGGTGTCAGCAGGTTCTTTAGTCAGGTGCCTGGTGTCAGCAGCTTCTTTAATCAGGTGACTGGTGTCAGCAGCTTCCTCAGTCAGGTGACTGGTGTCAGCAGCTCCTTTAGTCAGTTGACTGGTGTCAGCAGGTTCTTTAATCAGGTGCCTGGTGTCAGCAGCTTCTTTAGTCAGGTGACTGGTGTCAGCAGCTTCCTCAGTCAGGTGATTGGTGTCAGTAGCTTCCTCAGTCAGGTGATTGGTGTCAACAGCTTCCTCAGTCAGGTGCCTGGTGTCCGCAGCTTCCTCAGTCAGGTGGCTGGTGTCCGCAGCTTCCTCAGTCAGGTGACTAGTGTCCGCAGCTTCCTCAGTCAGGTGGCTGGTGTCAGCAGCTTCCTCAGTCAGGTGTCTGGTGTCAGCAGCTTCCTCAGTCAGGTGCCTGGTGTCAGCAGCTTCCTCAGTCAGGTGCCTGGTGTCAACAGCTTCCTCAGTCAGGTGACTGGTGTCAGCAGCTTCCTCAGTCAGGTGCCTGGTGTCAGCAGCTTCCTCAGTCAGTTCTCTGGTGTCAGCAGCTTCCTCAGTCAGGTGACTGGTGTCAGCAGCTTCCACAGTCAGGTGACTGGTGTCAGCAGCTTCCTCAGTCAGGTGCCTGGTGTCAAGAGCTTCCACAGTCAGGTGACTGGTGTCAGCAGCTTCCTCAGTCAGGTGACTGGTGTCAGCAGCTTCCACAGTCAGGTGCCTGGTGTCAGCAGCTTCCACAGTCAGGTGCCTGGTGTCAGCAGCTTCCACAGTCAGGTGACTGGTGTCAGCAGCTTCCTCAGTTAGGTGCCTGGTGTCAGCAACTTCCTCAGTCAGGTCTCTGGTGTCAGCAGCTTCCACAGTCAGGTCTCTGGTGTCAGCAGCTTCCTCAGTCAGGTCTCTGGTGTCAGCAGCTTCCACAGTCAGGTGCCTGGTGTCAAGAGCTTCCACAGTCAGGTGACTGGTGTCAAGAGCTTCCTCAGTCAGGTGACTGGTGTCAGCAGCTTCGACGGACTGTTACCACAGTACCTCCAAACCCTTCGGGTTCCAATACAATGTGCAATAAATGCAACATAATTTGGTAATTTAAATGCAAATGACGCGCCTTCACTCCCAAGTTCATTAATGGGGAGGCGGAAGCCACATGAAAATCAGTCAAATTGGACTAACTCATTTATTTTTAATTATCAGGAAAGATTTGTACGTTGTGGTTAAGGCAAAAACGATAGCAAATTGGGTACTAATTATATAATTACCTCCTCGAGGTGCTCCTTGGGTCACGCTGACAACGGAAGCAACATTTTTGACCTTGTTATCTTATGGTTATCTTGTGATGGTTCCGAGGATCAATGTCGCAGCGGCCCGGTGTCTGACCAGGCCTCCTAGTTGGGTGTCTGGTCAACCAGATTGTTGGACGCGGCTGCTCGTAGCTTGACGTATGAATCACAGCCTTGTTGATCAGGTATCATTTGAAGGCGTTTGTCAAGTATTTTTTTAATACTGTGAGAGGCCGGCTAGTTATGCCCCTTATGTATAGCGGGAGTGTTGAAAATTCATGGGTCCTTGATGTTGACAGAGTTCCCTCGCAGTGTGCCTATTGTACCTTTGCTTTTCAACAGAACTATTCTGCACATCCTGCCATGCCTCCTGCTCTCACATGGTGTTATTTCCGTATGTTGATTTGGAATCAGTCGATCGAATATTTTCCAAGTGTAGATTATTATGCATCTCTCTCGGCTACGCTCTAGAGAATACGGATTTAACGATTTTAATCGGTCCAATAATTTAGATATATTATTGAGTAGATTCTAGCAGTAAAGGATCTTAGTACGATCCCCAGGTCAGCTCTGATTGTGTAACAATATTCCACCCTAGAGAGCACTAGTGTCTTGTAATTAACATTAGTATGGCGTCTCTTGTTCGAAAGGTTCTTGATATCTAATCTCTTATTTTTCTTGCATTTGTGACAACTACTTTAAAAGGGAGAGAGCAAGGTCTACCGTTACCTCATCGAGGCCAGCGCTGAGTACGGGGCCTTTACACACACACATCAGACATGTACATACATACATACACATGGGACACCATAACGTATCCAGTTCCAGTACAATGCGCCAGGCCTAAACCACAACACTCATACATACTTCATGTAGAGTAAATGAAAATCTTCAAGTTGTAAACGCAACTGTAAATGATATTACTCTTCCTCATGTCTGAATGACGATGTTTTGACGTGCTCAACTACTGCACTTGCCTGGTGATGGCTTCATGTCTTCTACACTGTCACTAAGTTGCCTCCCGTCACGAGGTTGTCTGTCACGTTCAGTCACTTAGTCTATTTTGTGACAGCTCTCTCACGTTCTAGTTATCTCCCAGGTTTGGTCAATAAGTTTTCGCCCATATCCAGTCACCAAGTTCTCTCCAACATCCAATCACTAAGTTTTCTCCCACATCTATTTGCTAAGTTGTCTCCCACAGTCAGTCACTAAGAGTTCCAACCTGCGGCTTGCTAGAAAATGCCTATTTTTGTGTAGAACAGTTTAAAATGTTTGCTTTATTCGTAGTCAAAATAGTCACTCAATCGTTTGTAATCCCAGTGAAATTAGGTTGACCAAGAAATTCCGTCATATGTGGGTACCAGAATATTGCATTCAGAAATTTAGTGCACTTAAACATTGTATTATATCCCAATCAAACCCTTTTCTGTGAACAAGGACAACAGTTATCAGTTACTGTAGAGTGGAAGTGACAGGTTAGGTGTGGTTAGTTTATGTGAGGTTTAGGATAGGTTAGATGAGTTTAGGTTATGCTACGTTAGAAAAAGTTGCCCACTGCGACAATACGGCAGTCCCCCGTGGCGAGGTGGTAACACACTCGCCCCGTGCTTTGCTAGCCTTTTGGCCTGGGTTCGTATCCTGGCCGGGGAGGATTGACTAGGCGCCAATTCTTAACTGTACGAATCCGTTCACCCAACAGTGATTACGTACCTGGCTGTAAAACGGTTGGCGGGTTGTATTCCAGTGAAAATTAGTGGGGTAAGGCTTAGCATACCATGAGCTACGGGACGGGAAAGCTGCTGACTCAGCCTGCTAGCAGGAGTCAGCAGGCGTCTCCTCCTGTGCCCACCACCAACATAAATATAACCAAAAATACCATACAGACCGGCACTGCGTTCCTAACTCCCCCAAATTGTAATATAAACTTTCCGCATTCTTTTGTAGGAAAGTTTTATGCTGGTAAAACACTACACAACCGGAACCCATTGTTGCAGCGCTTTGCGTTTCCTGAATATTTTTCAGTAATTTGTTCCGTACTTTTATTCCATCGTGAGAAAAAAAAGAGATGTAACGAAGATCCTTAAAGCTTAAAATTAAGCTTTAAAAGCCAGAAAGAATGTGGTGTAAGGCGCAAAATTGTGGATAAAATGGATAAAGAAAATAGATAACCGAAAACTAAGTTGTTATGCAATATTAAATTTCTAATAAATATATAATACAATATTACCAGTAATTACATGTGTTAAAAGTGTTGATGTATATAAACGACCTCATCAGAGTGGAGGAGAGAGAGAGGACGTGATAACGACATGCAAGATCCTACTGGACATTGATTCGGTAGGCTAAACAGCATTGTTCAAAATTATGAAATGGAATGGACATAAATGGAAACTAGAGACACAAATGACTAACAAAGATGTCAGCATTAACCATCATCAATAATAATTACACTTAATCATCATCATTAAGAACTGCCATTAATCACAAACAAACATTATAACAAACAATAGTCATCATCATCATAAATTATTATATAGTCATCATTTATTCACTTTGCCACCATCGATGACTATCACATCAATCATCAATATCTGTGGATATAAATTTATCGTTGAACCTTTAACTATTAAGCAACAGTGCGATTCCTAATTTTCTCTGCAAGTAGCATGTCCATTTGCACTGATTTTTGCAATATTTATATCTTCTGTTCGAATTTCATGTTCATAAAGTTTTTCCATTAAGAATTCATTGATAACTTAAAATGTTAAAGTCCTGTGCTTCAGTTCAAGGCTGTTTGATAGAACTCCCGTCAGCGATGTGACTGAACGGAAATACTCACAAGGATCCTGGGCCCAGATTCACGAAGCAGTTCGCAAGTACTTACGAACGTGTACATCTTTCCTCAATGTTTGACGGCTTTGGTTACATTTATTAAATCGTTTACAAACATGAAAACTTCCTAAATCAACTGTTGTTATTGTTATAAAAAGCCTGCTAGTGCTTCGGAGCTCATTAACTGTTTAATAATTGTAAACTAAGCCGTCAAAGATTGTGAAAAGATGTACAGGTTCGTAAGTGCTTGCGTAACTGCTTTGTGAATCCGAGTCCAGAATTGAATTCCTCCGCGAGAAGTTACTTAACGAAGCAGCCCGCAAGGTTCACCCCCGCCAAGGGTTCCTTTCAGTGGAAGTACTGAACGAACGAACTCGCAATGTTTCGTGTTCGCTTCATTCCGGTCAGTTTGCCAGGCTCCGAAGGGAGTCAGGTTGGCGCCATTCAATTACGAGAATCTTTTAGCCTCGTTAAGCGTGAGTATTCCGCGCCCTCTGATCGGTTATTGCCAATTATTTTGAAACGCAAAATTCAGCAAATTCATTTTCCCACGAGTAAGTTATTTATATACATCTTAGTTTGCTTATCAATTGCAAGGTTTGTTGCAGAGTTGCTAGGTAGTAATATACTCGTGGTGTTGTAGAGATTGTGGTATATAGTGATGTTGGTGGTGATGTTGTACTGTTGATGGCGATGTTGCATTGTTGGTGGGGATGTTAGACTCTTCATTCTTTCATCATACAAGATCACGTTTCATTGTGATCTTGTACCGCTGGAAAGGATTTTGTACTCTTGGTGATGCTAAATTGTCAGTGATGTTGTTTTGCCGGTGATGTTGTATTGTCGGTGATGTTGTATTGTCGGTGATATTGTATTGTCGGTGATATTGTATTGTCGGTGATATTGTATTGTCGGTGGTGTTGTATTGTCGGTGATGTTGTATAGTCGGGGATGTTGTATTGTCGGTGGTGTTGTATTGTCGGTGATGTTGTATAGTCGGTGGTGTTGTATTGTCGGTGATGTTGTATAGTCGGGGATGTTGTATTGTCGGTGATGTTGTATTGTCGGTGATGTTGTATTGTCGGTGTTGTATTGTCGGTGATGTTGTATTGTCGATGATGTTGTATAGTCGGGGATGTTGTATTGTCGGTGATGTTGTATTGTCGGTGGTGTTGTATTGTCGGTGATGTTGTATTGTCGGTGATGTTGTATTGTCGGTGATGTTGTATTGTCGGTGATGTTGTATTGTCGGTGATGTTGTATTGTCGGTGATGTTGTATTGTCGGTGGTGTTGTATTGTCGGTGATGTTGTATTGTCGGTGATGTTGTATTGTCGGTGATGTTGTATTGTCGGTGGTGTTGTATTGTCGGTGATGTTGTATAGTCGGGGATGTTGTATTGTCGGTGATGTTGTATTGTCGGTGGTGTTGTATTGTCGGTGGTGTTGTATTGTCGGTGATGTTGTATTGTCGGTGATGTTGTATTGTCGGTGGTGTTGTATTGTCGGTGATGTTGTATAGTCGGGTATGTTGTATTGTCGGTGATGTTGTATTGTCGGTGATGTTGTATAGTCGGGTATGTTGTATTGTCGGTGGTGTTGTATTGTCGGTGATGTTGTATAGTCGGGTATGTTGTATTGTCGGTGATGTTGTATTGTCGGTGGTGTTGTATTGTCGGTGATGTTGTATTGTCGGTGGTGTTGTATTGTCGGTGATGTTGTATTGTCGGTGATGTTGTATTGTCGGTGATGTTGTATTGTCGGTGATGTTGTATTGTCGGTGATGTTGTATTGTCGGTGATGTTGTATAGTCGGGGATGTTGTATAGTCGGTGGTGTTGTATTGTCGGTGATGTTGTATAGTCGGGGATGTTGTATTGTCGGTGATGTTGTATTGTCGGTGGTGTTGTATTGTCGGTGATGTTGTATAGTCGGGGATGTTGTATTGTCGGTGATGTTGTATTGTCGGTGATGTTGTATTGTCGGTGATGTTGTATTGTTAAAGTTGTACTGTGTTGTGGTGTTATACTAATAGTTGTGATAATGTCCTGTTGGTGGTGATGTTGTACAGTTAGTGATCATATGATGTTGCTGCACATCTGTCAGTGTTTGTCTTTCAACATCTACGACACACAACTCGTCTCCTAGTTACAGGAACCTGTAACCTGCACATGTTACAAGTACAGGTACAGGTTACAAGTACAGGTACAGGTTACAAGTACAGGTACAGGATACAAGCACAGGTACAGGTTACAAGCACAGGTACAGGTTACAAGTACAGGTACAAGTTACAAGTACATATACAGGTTACAAGCACAGGTACAGGTTACAAGCACAGGTACAGGTTACAAGCACAGGTACAGGTTACAAGTACAGGTACAGGTTACAAGCACAGGTACAGGTTACAAGTACAGGTACAGGTTACAAGTACAGGTACAGGTTACAAGCACAGGTACAGGTTACAAGCACAGGTACAGGTTACAAGTACAGGTACAGGTTACAAGTACAGGTACAGGTTACAAGTACAGGTACAAGTTACAAGTACATATACAGGTTACAAGCACAGGTACAGGTTACAAGCACAGGTACAGGTTACAAGTACAGGTACAGGTTACAAGTACAGGTACAGGTTACAAGTACAGGTACAGGTTATAAGTACAGGTACAGGTTACAAGTACAGGTACAGGTTACAAGTACAGGTATAGGTTACAAGCACAGGTACAGGTTACAAGTACAGGTACAGGTTACAAGTACAGGTACAGGTTACAAGTACAGGTACAGGTTACAAGTACAGGTACAGGTTACAAGTACAGGTACAGGTTACAAGTACAGGTACAGGTTACAAGTACAGGTACAGGTTACAAGTACAGGTACAGGTTACAAGTACAGGTACAGGTTACAAGTACAGGTACAGGTTACAAGCACAGGTACAGGTTACAAGTACAGGTACAGGTTACAAGCACAGGTACAGGTTACAAGCACAGGCACAGGTTACAAGCACAGGTACAGGTTACAAGTACAGATACAGGTTACAAGTACAGGTACAGGTTACAAGTACAGGTACAGGTTACAAGCACAGGTACAGGTTACAAGTACAGGTACAGGTTACAAGTACAGGTACAGGTTAGAAGTACAGGTACAGGTTACAAGTACAGGTACAGGTTACAAGTACAGATACAGGTTACAAGTACAGGTACAGGTTACAAGTACAGATACAGGTTACAAGTACAGGTACAGGTTACAAGTACAGGTACAGGTTACAAGTACAGGTACAGGTTACAAGTACAGATACAGGTTACAGGTACAGGTTACAAGCACAGGTACAGGTTACAAGCACAGGTACAGGTTACAAGCACAGGTACAGGTTACAAGTACAGATACAGGTTACAAGTACAGGTACAGGTTACAAGTACAGGTACAGGTTACAAGTACAGGTACAGGTTACAAGTACAGGTACAGGTTACAAGTACAGGTACAGGTTACAAGTACAGGTACAGGTTACAAGTACAGGTACAGGTTACAAGTACAGGTACAGGTTACAAGTACAGGTACAGGTTACAAGCACAGGTACAGGTTACAAGCACAGGTACAGGTTACAAGCATAGGTACAGGTTACAAGCACAGGTACAGGTTACAAGCACAGGTACAGGTTACAAGCACAGGTACAGGTTACAAGTACAGGTAGAGGTTACAAGTACAGGTATAGGTTACAAGCACAGGTACAGGTTACAAGCACAGGTACAGGTTACAAGCACAGGTACAGGTTACAAGTACAGGTACAGGTTACAAGTACAGGTACAGGTTACAAGTACAGGTACAGGTTACAAGTACAGGTACAGGTTACAAGCACAGGTACAGGTTACAAGCACAGGTACAGGTTACAAGCACAGGTACAGGTTACAAGTACAGGTACAGGTGACAAGCACAGGTACAGGTTACAAGCACAGGTACAGGTTACAAGTACAGGTACAGGTTACAAGTACAGATACAGGTTACAAGTACAGGTACAGGTTACAAGTAAAGGTACAGGTTACAAGCACAGGTACAGGTTACAAGCACAGGTACAGGTTACAAGCACAGGTACAGGTTACAAGTACAGGTACAGGTGACAAGCACAGGTACAGGTTACAGGTACAGGTTACAAGCACAGGTACAGGTTACAAGTACAGGTACAGGTGACAAGCACAGGTACAGGTTACAAGCACAGGTACAGGTACTTCTCTCGGCCTTCAAGTCCTTTGTCGTATTTCCTCTTGAAACTGTTCATGCCGGTGGCTTTCAAGGCTCCTGCTGTCAGTGCGGTTACCGTGGATACCACCTCTGTGAAGCCTTCGTCTCTGTGACTCCTTTGTATTTTACAGCTTCCAGCTATGTCTTTTNTTGGCGAATTCGGCGATTGTGGACTTCCGGCAGTGGTCGGGTGGCTCCGGGTGTGGTGCCTACCACGGTGGTGGCGGAGGTGCATTTGCCTGAGGATGCTGGTACTGGTGTTCCGGCCTCCGCTTCCAGTATGGTGTCTGCGGCTCCCGCTTCTGGGGCGTCGCCTGCGACGGATGGCTCCAGTTCCACGTGGGGGGTAGTTCCCCCTGCTGATGTTCGGGTGAGCGGGGGGGGGGCCTGGTAGTGGTGTTGAGAAAAGATGCTCACTCTGGGGGTTCTGTGACCCCTACCTCGGTCCCCGATTCCTCGGCAGCAGTCTTGCCGTCTCCGGCCGTCTCTTCCGTGTCTCCTGCGGTCTCAGTGGAGGTGCTATCGTCTCGTCAACCGTCCCCTGTTCCCGTGCGTACGACGGCGAGGCAGTCTCGGCTACACTCGTCCGCATTATTGGTGTCGTCTGCTTCCTTGCAGGGCGTGGTTGGCGCTCCCCGGCCTCGTTATGCGACTTGCGTCAGTGACCTTAAGCGTTGGCCGTTGCCGCCTGATCTGGATGTTCCAGAGTTTATGATACCCCCTCGGTTGCGGGGGATCCGTAACCCTTCCGACCTTGAGGATTTAATTTGGGAGGCTTATAAGAAGAAGTATCCTTACGATTTTTTCCCTGAAAAGTACGCTTCTACCTCTTGAGGAGTGTGTTCCTCGCATATGATTTCTTTGTATTTTGTGTATCCTTTTGTGTGCGTGGCTGTGGGGTGCGGGTAGGGTGTGTGTGTGTGTGTGTGGGTGGGTTATGCTTCCCGGTTCCTGCATGCTCTGGTTTGTGTTGTGGGTTTCTTTGTATAGCTTGTTTGTGGGTGTGCGGTTTCTGTGCGTTTGTGTGTCCGGTTGTGGATGTCGTGTGCGCTTGTTTATGTCATATTGCGTGCCTTTCAGGCTGTTGGCGTGTTCCGGCCAAGGTTTATGCTCGTTGTTATGTTTTGCCCTTATGTTTTGACTGGAGTTTGTTTGGGAGGTCTGTTTCTTTTATTGTTTTTATCTTTATTATATGTTTATCGTTTTGTGTTGGTGCATCTCCATCTGTGTTTTGAGGTGTTGGTAGGGTTGTTATGTGTGCGGTTTGTTTTGATGTTTCCCCTATGCTTATCTTATGCTGTGTTTTCTTTTTTTGTGTGTGTTTTGTGTATGCGCTTTTGTGTGTTTTGTGGTCAGCCCTTCCGGCTGGTCTTCTCTTGATTTGTTCCTTTGTCCGTGTACATATGTGTGTTTTGTGCTTGTGTTCTATGATATGTTTGTTTATGCTTGTATTGTAACTATACGCATGCTTGCATGTAAAATAAAGAAAAAAACTTGTCCCTGGCCAGCGCTTCCCAGGTCGCTGGGTGCTTGTGGGCCTGCCAGCAATATCCCCATGGCAGGCAGTTCATGGGCTATTACAAGGTTAACTACAGAGATAGCAACGTGACAATCTTATTACTACCAAGTGGATGAACTATCCCTATGTAACGATATTTCAACAGGGAGTGAACGTTATAAACGCAGTTTTAATGATAACGCTAAATTAATGTTATCCCTTGGATATTGTGCCTAGGGTACAGTTTTTTTTTATACATATGGATAAAGTCAGTGCATTGTCGTACATATATCTGCTACAAGCAAGAACCAACCAGGTAACAAGCAAGACCTAGTTTTCATAACCGAATAATGGCCATCTCCCAAACAATCCCATTTTCAAAACTTTCCATATGCAGAGACGACAGACCTGGAGGTTTTCCCATTTAATAAGCAGTAAAACATACAAGCCCACGAACCTCAATCAATGATGACCAACCCACACCAGAAGATGGTGGAACGACGACGTTTCTGCCCGTCCTGGACCATTATAAAGTCGTGTGTGTGAACCTTTACAATATACTACTTGATGATGGTCCAGGGCGGACCGATACTTCGTCGTTTCTCCATCTTCTGACGTGCGGTTTGATCACCATATCTTCAGCCACGTTATTGTGACAGCGTCTTCAATCTAAATTCCCAAATGATAAAGAAACTCCATCGTTGCAACACCTTAAAAAAAGGGGGCACACTTTCCCTTTCTGGTCAGGTAACCCCCAGAGGAGCAATAAACCTAAATTAACTAAACTTCTATGTTTACCAATTAAAACGCCCAATACTCCCTCTACATAAAATATTAAGTAGTCGAAGCCTCGGCTAAATCCGACCAGTCAACCCAACTATTAGGCCACACGTGATCCTGTTCGTATCACTCAGGGGAGAGACACACAGAAAACGTAACCCCTCAGCTGCTCAGGACGGCAGCGATGAGCCCAGATGCAGAGATACCCTTGAGAACCAGTACACCACCGGGGGCGCCCCAGTACAACACAGGAAGGAGGGAGCGCGCCAGTACAACACCTACAAGAGCGTATATCAAGCCCGGAGGACATTAAAGCTCCGCCACCGGCCGGACACAAATACACAGGAAGAGCTGATTACTATGCCACATGGTCACAGAGAAAGACCATTGTGCTATTCAACTCTCAAGCACACGCCACCACTCTACCATTAGTTTTTTGTTTGTTGGGGAGGGGTGAGGAGGGGGAAGCGCGTCCTTGACCAGCCAGCCAGCCTGCAGACCACCTCCAGCCCCCCTCCTCCCCACCCAGCAAGGAGGGGAATGACTGGTCATAAGCCACACGTGTCCCGGCCGGGTCAAGGACACCAGCCTTCAAGATGCACATCAAAGCTCAAGCCAGAGTATGAAGACTACCGATTGACTGATGAAGATTAAGCCACCCAAAAGGTGGCATGGGCATGAATAGCCCGTAAAGTGGTGGCCCTTTTGAGCCATTACCAGTATCAATAGATGATACTGGAGATCTGGAGACCACTTGAAGCTTTTTTTTTTTTTTTTTTTTTTCTACCACAGACGTGGCCACACATTTTCAATGCTAACCAGCATATATACATTTTCTTCTGTCCTCCATGGACAGGGTTAGAGATGTGTTAAACATATATTTTAAGGGTTTATTGAACACATCACCTGCCGCTCACAGTACTTCAACGGACACAACCAGTCGTGATCTCCATCACTCTTGTAGCTAACGCCTTAATTCACAAGTGTGGACACCAGCATTACCAAGTAGCTGGTCCACGCGTGCACACGTCTCCACAAACGGACCAAGGAGTCACCAGAACTGAAACGGACTGTAAAGTCAACCGATAGACTTTGCAATTATCAAAGTCTAGGTCACTTACTGGAGATAGGCAAGACGAAGGTCATGGGACAAGAAACTCATGAATATTAACGAGGCGCTGCAGCCCTGCGCTTGCTGCGTACTATGCTTACCAACAACTTCCTGGAAACGGGAACTACCGCTGAGCTCGAAGACTGCCAATGTAGTTCCAATGTTCAAGCGAGAGTGTGACACGATGTGTTCAAGTCAAAGCTAGTGTCTCTTGCATGAATACCATGCAAGGTATTCATGCCAAAGGCATATACTACTATACTAAAGTTTATATACTACTAAAGGGACCTTGATGACAAAACACCAGCATGGGTTAAAGCACAAAAATTCTATAGCAAAACTTTGCAAATGTAATAGTTAAAAAGCTTTCAGCATAGTACCCCAGCTTGAGACGTAGAGCAAAGGTGTAGACACACGCAAGAGTGTGATTAGGAAAGGTGCTACAGTGGATAAGGGATCATTTAGTGCTGTGGCTATCTACTTTACCGTCTACAAAGAAACACCGGCACGCGAGAAACACCAAGGTTCGAATCCTGGGACAAGGTGGGACGATTTGAGAGTTCCTTCTCTGTTCGCCCTCTCCTGTTAAATAAGCAGTAACTTGGAACTCTGTTGTACAGTGATAGACGAATCGTGTTTAGAAAGGAAAAGAAGAATAAAACTATTTGGATGAGCTGTTGGGGGGGGGGGGAATTCGTATTCGATTCGGGGGGGGGGGTATAGATTCGTTCCTCTCAATGTTTGCTGACGATGCAAAAATTATGAAGAGGATTGAAACAGGATGATAGGAGGCGGCTACAAGATGACCTAGACAGACTTAATGAATGGTCCAACAAATGGCTGCTAAAGTTCAACCCGAGTAAATGCAAAGTAATGAAACTAGGCAGTGGAAACGGGAGGCCAGACACAGGATACAAAATAGAAAATTAAGTACTTCATGAAACGGACAGAGAGAAAGCTCTAAGAGTTGAGCTTTGATCACACTAAACCTCTCTCCTGAAGCCCACATGAAAATAATTACGTCTGGGGCATATGCGAGGCTGGCTAACATCAGAACAGGCTTCAGGAACCTGTGTAAGGAATCATTCAGAATCTTGTACACCACATATGTAAGGTCAATCCTGGAGTATGCGGCCCCAGCATGGAGCCCGTACCTTGTCAAGCACAAGACGAAGCTGGGAAAAGTTCATAGGCATGAAACTAGACTAGTACCAGAACTAAGAGGCACGAGTTACGAGGAAAGGCTGCGGGAAATTGCACCTTACGACACTGGAAGACAGAAGACTAAGGGAAGACATGATCACTACCTACAAAATCCTCAGGGGAATTGACAGGGTAGACAATGATAAACTATTCAACACTGGTGGTACGCGAACAAGGGGACACAGGTGGAAGCTAAGTACCCAAATGAGCCACAGAGACGTTAGAAAGAACTTTCAGTGTCAGTAGTTAACAGGTGGAATGCATTAGGCAGTGATGTGGTGGAGGCTGACTCCTTGTTGTTTTAGATTTAGCTACTCAGAACGAAATGTCCATGTAGCACGGGCTATGGTGAGCCTGTGGACTGACTCCAAACACAGTTTCAATTGTAGATATGATAGAGCCCAGTAGGCTCAGGAATCTGTACACTAGTTGATTGACGGTTGAGAGGCGAGACCAAAAAGCCAAAGCTCAACCTTTGCAAGCACAAATAGGCGAGTACAAATAAACAACCACAGGGGCCCATATGAATGTGTTTCGTCTAAAATTGGATAGACCACGACTCATTAGTAAACAGGATTTTGAAGAAATCGGCAAGTATTTACAAGATAGTACGTCAATCAACCTAAATTCTAAGCTCAAGGCATACATCGAGGCACACAGTTTAAAGTTAATGCCAGGAGAGATGACTACAATAGTCTCCCAGAAAAAGGAAGGTAATGCAATTTCATTGCACACTGAAAATTTATATGATACAATAAACGGNATTCATTTCAGGAGGCACCAAAGAAAATACGTTATCCTCTCGGGTCGTTAGTGTATTGTGGTAAGTGTTGGCGCCTGGAGAGGCTGGGGTTGTAGGAGGTGCAGCTGGGTAATGAGGAGAGGATTGGGTGTAGGAGGTGCAGCTGGGTAATGAGGAGAGGCTGGGGTGTAGGAGGTGCAGCTGGGTAACGAGGAGAGGCTGGGGTGTAGGAGGTGAAGCTGGGTAATGAGGAGAAGCTGGGGTGTAGGAGGTGCAGCTGGGTAATGAGGAGAAGCTAGGGTGTAGGAGGTGCAGCTGGGTAACGAGGAGAGGCTGGGGTGTAGGATGGTCAATCTAGTTTTCTCTTGAAGATGTCCACGGTTGTTCCTACAATATTTCTGATGCTCGCTGGTAGGACGTTGAACAACCGTAGACCTCTGATGTTCATACAGTGTTCTCTGATTGTGCCTATGGCACCTCTGCTCTTCACTGGTTCTATTCTGCATTTTCTTTCCATGTCGTTCACTCCAGTACGTTGTTATTTTACTGCGCAGATTTGGGACCTGTCCCTCCAGTATTTTCCATGTATATATTATTTGGTATTTCTCTCGTCTCCTTTCTAGTGAGTACATTTGGAGAGCTTTGAGACGATCCCAATAATTTAGGTGCTTTATCTCGTCTATGCGTGCCGTATATGTTCTCTGTATTCCCTCTATTTCAGCAATCTCTCCTGCTCTGAAGTGGGAAGTGAGTACTGAGCAGTATTCAAGACAGGACAACACAAGTGATTTGAAGAGCACAACCATTGTGATGGGATCTCTGGACTTGAAGGTTCTCGTAATCCATCCATCCTATCATTTTTCTGGCTGACGCAATATTTGCTTGGTTATGCTCCCTAAACGTTAGGTCGTCGGACATCATTATTCCCAAATCCTTGACATGCTGTTTTCCAACTATGGGCAGATTCGATTGTGTTTTGTACCCTATATTATGTTTAAGATCCTCATTTTTCCCGTACTTGAGTACCTGGAATTTATCACCGTTAAACATCATGTTATTTTCTGCTGCCCAGTCGAAAACTTTGTTAATATCTGTAGTTTATCAATGTCTTCAGCAGAGGTAATTTTCATGCTGATTTTTGTATCATCTGCAAAGGATGACACGAAGCTGTGACTTGTGTTTTTGTCTTTATCTGATATGAGAATAAGGAACAGCAGTGGTGCAAGGACTGTACCTTGAATAGAGCTTTTAACTGCGCTCGGACTCGATTTTACTTGATTGACTGTTACTCTGTGTTTTGTTCGACAGGAAATTGAGTAGCCAGCGTCATACTTTACCAGTTATACCCATTGACCTCATTTTTCATTGACCTCATTTTGACCATTGAGCCACAAATTATTGCTATTAAACGTTATTCCGTTAAAACGTCAGCCGCAGCTTAAGAGCTTCAATACGAGGTGGGATAGGGATAAAAAGGCGAGAACAATTAGACTTGCTTGACGTGGCGGCGGGTGGGTCAGGATGGGTAGACCATTGACGTGTCTCATCCACTTGCCGGTAGTGACGAGACAAAGGAAGGTGGGGAGGCAAGGCATTAAGGGAGGACGACGTACTAAGAAGACATGTAACAGTGATGCGGCAGTGGAGTAAACCTTGCCAGTTACCAACCCACTTTGGGTGCTCTTCTCCGACACTAGACCTCCTGACAATTACCAGAGTAGTCAGACTATCACTCCCTGCACCAGGCAACATTACCATTAAAACCTGGCTAATCAAACACCTTCTTGAAGGCATCACAGCCTGACATGGCAGTCTGTTAATATAAGGCAAGAGGGAAGGCGAGCAGAAATTTGAATGGTGTGTGAAGCAAAAGCATGAAATTTGACCTGATAACAGACTACCATACTACCAACTTTTCTTGAATCATAAGAAACTAAAGTCCAAATGTTATAGCGTTTATATTATATATATCTAGCTCCTTCAGTGGCATCTAGCACTAACAAGAGGTTCAAGTACGTTTAATGAGACAATAAAATACATCTCAAAAGGATAGAGTAGCTTATGCTTTTTCTACCCTGCAAAAGAGGTTACTTCCGTGTGCTGGAGACCCGTTAATCCGTACTGGTGTTTGCGAGAACGTCATCGATGACTGTGTGAACGCGACCTTAGTAATGGCCGCCAACGCCCCACCCGCAACTGTTTTTATTGTGTGGGAGCAGGCGGCGAGAGCGGAAGATAACAAGCGGTCAGACAGGAAGCTACCATCATGTGAGTGGGTGTTGCAATGATCCTGATCGAGAGACTACTCTCCACACTTCTGCCACTACCCAAATATAAATGTTTCAGCTCCAGGGGTGTGCGGGGCGTCAGCGAGGGGTCGTGCCTCTGACAGGGAACAGTCGCACCTTCGGGCGGTTTGTCTGCTTTGGTCCCCACCAGCCCTCAACTCTCACCTGTGGCTCCTAGTAGCTAGCTACTTTGATACAACAGCGGCCACACCCCGGGTAAACCGCTTCAACTGGCAGGCAGAACCAGGTGAGGGTAGCCGAAGGTTTGAGACCCTCTGTGAACTAAAGCTTGTCTACCTACGCATGCGAAGACTGGACCCGGCGGACTGCGCGGAGGAAACTACGAGAATGGTTCAACGGGCAGGAATGCGGACTCGGCAAAGTGTTGTGGAGAGCAACTAGGGCGCAGCGAGATACGTAGGACACTGCTGGCCATCCACTGCATCCTAACCTATCCACTGCCGTCTTGACTTGTCTTGATGCTGGACCAAAAGAGCCGGGTCGAGAGAGTGAGGCTGACGATTTGTGGAACTCTCCCTCACTAAGTCAAGCGCAAGTCATGTCTTCAACCCATTAATTGAAGTCATGGTCATCTTCGACAACAAAGGACGAACTTCAAATGGTTCAGCATCAACACCTTCCTCCATCCCATGCAATACCCCCCCCCCCCAAATACACACACCCCACCTAAACCCAAGTCAACGCCCCTTTTTGTTTCTTTTTTTTTTATTATTTTCTACCACAGACGTTTGTTGTTGTTGTTATAGATTCAGCTACTCGGAACAAGTTCCAAGTAGCACGGGCTATGGTGAGCCCGTAACTTACCTGGCACAGGAGCTGGGCAAGAAGCACGGGCTATGGTTAGCCTCGTGGACAGCTATCGGAACAAGTTCCAAGTAGCACGGGCTATGGTGAGCCCGTAACTTACCTGGCACAGGAGCTGGGCAATGAAGCACGGGCTATGGTTAGCCCGTACCCACAGACGTGGCCACACATTTATATACTCCGCCACCCCACTAATCTACCTTTACGGGTTATTCATGCCCGTGCCACCTATTGGGTGGCTTAATCTCAATCACTAATCTACCCAATCATTGCCATCTGAGGCCCAGACACACACACACACACACACGCCAAACCTGCCTTCTGAAGCCCACATAAAAAGAATAACATCGGCGGCATATGCGAGGCTGGCTAACATCAGAACTGCCTTCAGAAACTTGTCTAAGGAATCTTTCAGAACCTTGTATACCACGCATGTAAGGCCAATCCTGAAGCATGCGGCCTCAGCATGAAGCCCGTACCTTGTCAAGCACAAGACGAAGCTGGAAAAAGTTCAGAAGTATGCCACTAGGCTAGTCCCAGAACTAAGAGGCATGAGTTACGAGGAAAGGCTGCGTGAACTGCACCTCACGACGCTGGAAGACACAAGAGCTCGGGTAGACATGATCACCACATACAAAATTCTCAGGGAATTGACAGGTTAGACAAGGATGGATTATTTAGCACGGGTGGTACACGCACAAGGGGACACATGCGGAAGATGAGTAACCAAATGAGAGAGACAGAATTTTTTCAGTGTCAGTAGTTAGTAAATGGAATGCACTAGGAAGTGATGTGGTGGAGGCTGACTCCATACACAGTTTCAAATGTAGATATGATAGAGCTCGAGAAGCTCAAGAATCTGTACACCAGTAGACTGACGGTTGTGAGGCGGGACCAAAGAGCCAAAGCTCAACCCCCGCAAGCACAACTAGGAGAGTACAACTAGTTGAGTACACTTCAAGATGTTACACGACCAAAGATCGAGTGACTGACTGATGAAGGTTTAGCCATCCAAGAGGTGGCAGGGTATGAATATAGGTCATAAGTGGTAGGACCAAAACATCACATTCACTCCAAACATCTACCACCTACGGGCTACTCATGCCCGTGTCGCCTCTTGTGGTGGCTTAATCTTCATCGATCAACTCATCTACCAACACCAAGCTCCCCACCCACCCTGGGTAGCAGAGCGTCGGTGTGCCCTTCTTATGACTACTATTACACAGCTTCAGGTGTATAATAGACACCTCGCGCTCATCTGGGATCATTACCTGGTGTAGAAATCGCCAAGTTTGAACTCTAAATTAAAGTTTGACCGTTTAGCTTCAAATTTGTCAGTATAAGATAGCGGGAGTTTTCATCCGCCTGGTGTCACTTGACCGTCCCATTCGGTCATTTCATTCTAGCCGCCTGACGTCCTGTTTATTGTGCACCCCATACTCATCCTATGTGTGGGAAATTTTACCCACTATATCAATATTATCATTTAGGAAATAATTGTCTCATTTATATTTCGCATCAGAATAACATAAGAATCACATCAGATTAATTATATTGAATTGTACATCAACTAGATCTACATGACTATTTGTTCACGTACGCCATAAGGGCCCATATGTGTCTACATGACTATGTCCATGATTTCTCAAGGATCTAGAAGGTTCGAGAACTTTCTTAAAAAAAAAAGTTGGAACATCAATCTATTTCCAGCGAGGATGAAAACAAATCCTTAATAAGAATCATTTATACTATCATATACTACTACTAATCTTTAAATCCTATATCCAATCATAATCACGTTTATCTCAATCTGGACAATAAAAATCAATATTGCTTATAGGCCTCCCTCCCGCAGGAAGAGGAAGGAGCCAGCTCTGAGATCAAGTGCCCAGAGCAGGGCTGGAGGCGAGTCTCCAGTGATTGTAAACAGTGTAATCACGTGCACTGCTTGAGACATTATACAAGCAAGACTTTACACAAACTAATTATAAATCACCAGTGATAGCTCTCTAGATACTGAGAGGAGTTCCCTGGACTATATATAAAGAAAAATTCCTAATTCATTCATCAAAAATAAGAATGTAGAGTGCCAACGACGTGAAGTCGTCTCCACCTCATCTCAATCTGTCCCTGTTTATTTTGTTCCTTACATTTTTTAACATACTTTGCGTGCAGCTCTACCATTTCCTGATTATCTGTTCCTTTGATTCTGTTGTATTATGTGCCCCTCTGGCTATGCTGTTTGCCCTATTGTATTCTGTGCTTGTGCCTCTCCTTATATTTCTTGCACTGCACGTGGTTAGTTGTGCATGTTTTTGTTTATTGTTTGTATTGTTATTGTGCCATGTGTGGCTTATATTTCTGTTTCTTGGCTTGTTGTATATTTTATGATTTTATAATTTTATATTTGTTTTAAATTGTCCTTTTGTTATTTGTTCTCCTTATGCTTTCTCTATGTGTTATGACGTTTGTTTTGTTTTATGTGTTATTGTGTTTTATGTATTGTTAGCCTGTTTACTCTATTTTCTCTTGTGTTCTGTTGATGTTTGTTGTTTTTGTGTTGTGCTGTCGGTCCTTCTGACCGGTGTTTTTTTTGTTTTGCTTATTTTGTTTCCTCTGTTCTTTTTATTGTATTTATTGCCTTATACTTGCATGCTTGCATGTAAAAATAAAAATAAAAAAAAACTTGTCCCTGGCCAGCGTTTCTCAGGTCGCTGGGTGCTCGTGGGCCTGCCAGCAATATCCCCATGGCAGGCAGTTCATGGGCTATTACAAGGTTAACTACTGAGATAGCAACGTGACAATCTTATTACTACCAAGTGGATGAACTATCCCTATGTAACGATATTTCAACAGGGAGTGAACGTTATAAACGCAGTTTTAATGATAACGCTAAGTTAATGTTATCCCTTGGATATTGTGCCTAGGGTACAGTTTTTATATACATATGGATAAAGTCAGTGCATTGTCGTACATATATCTGCTACAAGCAAGAACCAACCAGGTAACAAGCAAGACCTAGTTTTCATAACCGAATAATGGCCATCTCCCAAACAATCCCATTTTCAAAACTTTCCATATGCAGAGGTTTCCATATGCAGAGGTTGTACAGACGTGTCGCCTGGCCCCTGGTGGTTTGGGGTGTGTGGTGTCTGTGTATAGCCGAGATAGTCTTGGTTGTAAGGTTGATGTAAAGTCATTCCTGGTTACTGACTTTAATACTTAAATAACTACATGATAGAGTAGCTCCCAAGCTGGTAGCGTCCTGTATGCTCTTGTTTACGTCCTCTAGTGGCGTCCAGCCGCCGCACATAGAAAACGGATGGTACCATTTTCTGTGAACATGACATCCCTCCTTTTCTTTAAAAAGAATGAATACAGGATGTCTACCATGCTTGTAGCACAAAGCAAAGTTATTGACACAAAGTAAGTTATTAACATATCAAGAGATATTGCATACATTTAACATTAATTAAACACACAAAGAATTTAAACAACTTTACCACAAAGGATTTCAATGTTAAAAATACATATGCAATGTTAAACAAACATGAAAGAAACTGTAATACAAAGTTACAAAATATTGAATGAGAGATCTGCATTATTTAAACAATATTAAATTTAGTTCAGCATAACAAGTACATACTTTGCATTACATATGAACACAATTAATCATCATATCGTGTAGGGCGTTTAACATGTCGTTTTGGACGAGAGTCCTTAAATACAAAAACATCCTTCGATGAATTGTTTATCGAGTTATAACTCATTTTTTCTTTTTCTTTTACACGACTTTGTACTTCATCATTTTCTACACTAGTTGGAATCACTTTGAAATAAGCCATATTACGTGTTATACTATGATCTCTATTACTCGCTGTTACCATAGTTCCTTTTACACTAATCACTTTATATGGTTTTGTATCATACGGCATATCTAGCTTTCCCTCTTTTTTCTTTTTAACGAGAACAGTATCTCCAACCTTTATGAATTGTTCCTTTGCACGTTGATCATGAGCAATTTTCATTTTGCCCTTGGCTAGTGCATCCTTCTGAGCGAGACGTTTATCCGTTACCTTGGCTGGCATGACAGGTAGTGCGATCCTCATAGGACGTCCAAATAAAAGTTCGCCAGGCGACTTGCCCAGTGTTCCATGCGGTGTTGCACGGTAGTTCCTGAGAAAAGCATACATAGCTTGTTTCCAGGATCGTCCTTCGGCATGAGCACAGCGTACAGCTTTCATGAGAGGTTGCATGAATCTCTCTACTTCTCCATTTGCTTGAGGATGTAGTGGCATCACACGGCGGTGTTTGAATCCAATATGCTCAGCAAAGTTGACAAAGTCTTGTCCATTAAATGGCGGTCCATTGTCCGTCTTGACAACTTCAGGAATGCCAAAGTTTGAAAAGATCTTGTCGAGCTTCGGGATGACAGCCTTTGCAGATGTGGAAGTGATGATTTCTACTTCTGGATAACGTGAGTGATCATCAATGACTACCATCAAGTACTCTCCAGTTGGTAGCGGTCCACAGAAGTCCATCGATACTTCCATCCATGGTGCAGCAGGTAGTGGTGAAGGTTGTAGAGGTGTTGGTCTTGAAGTATCCACTGCAGCTTGGCAAGGGACACAGGCATCATGCATGTCCTTAGCTTGACGATCAATGCCAGGAAACCACACCTTTTCTCGTAGCAGCTGTTTGGTCCTTACAAGACCTTGGTGTCCTTGATGTGCAAGCTTCAGAGCACGTTGCTGGAGAACAGCTGGAATGACGATACGAGTACCTCGCAGCACGGTGTCGCGTTGTTGCGTAACACTTAATTCTGTCTGGATGCGTTCAAGTGCTTTGAATGCATCTTGGTCAACTCCTGAGGGTGGGATGCGTGGAAACTTTTTCTTAGTCAATGCATCCACTGTTGCTTGCAGAGTTGGGTCCTCTAGGGTTGCAGTACGGATTTCATCAAGAGTGAGAGCCTTAGGGACTGCATCACAGGTTACAGAGTGTACATATTCCTCGGCAACTTGCTGATGCTTGGTGATGGTGAAACTGTTGGCAGGATGTCGACTGATGTAATCAGCGGGATTGCCTGCACCTGGCTTGTATTTCACCGTAAAGTTGTATGGTTGCAGACGAAGAGCCCATCTCTCAATGCGAGCTGGTGGTTTGGACTTTGGATTATTGAAGATGGTCTCCAACGGTTTGTGGTCAGTGACTATCGTGGTAAAGGGTGCACCAAGCAGATACACATTGAAGTGTTCACAGCCCCATACAAGAGCAAGAGCTTCCTTCTCTGTCTGACTGTATCGTTGCTCAATCTGTGAGAGAACGGCTGGCGTAGGCAATTACTACTCTTGAATCTGGTTGACCAGGTTTGTGTTGGGCTAACACAGCACCTAAACCAACAGGACTAGCATCCACCGTTAACTCAGTGTCCATTGATGGATCAAAGTATGCAGCAGTCGCATTTTCTACTAGTGCATCTTTCACAGCATCAAATGCATTTTGCTCGACATCGCTCCAGTACCATGATGCATTTTTCTTCAGGAGCTCACGTAGAGGCTTCGTAATGGTAGCAAAATCTGGAATGAAGCGAGAACAGTAGTTTGCCATTCCCAGAAAACTATGTACTTCAGTGGATGTTGAGGAGGTGCAGATTCTTGATATCTGCAACTTCTTT
>WNGS01164842.1:0-12846 GCA_020271785.1 Procambarus virginalis | reverse complement strand
CTATAAAGACTGCGCCTGCAACCCTCTTGTAAGATGCTTAGTCTTGATGTTGACTCTCTGTTTACAAATGTTCCGCTAGATGACGTTCTCTCTTTCCTTAGACGAAAGGCGTCAGAGGGCCTTCTTCCTCTCCCTCTTCCCACTGACGTTTTCCTCGATCTCATTAGACTCTGTGTTGAATCTAATTCTTTCTCTTTTAACGATAAATATTACACTCAAACTTTCGGTGTCGCTATGGGTTCCCCTCTCTCCCCTGTTCTTGCTAATTTCTACATGGAATACTTCGAAACTGTTCTTCTTCCTTCTATTGATACTCGTCCCTCTCTCTGGCTTCGCTATGTTGATGACATTTTTTGCTTTATGCCTCATGACCTTAATCTTTTCCAGCCTTTCCTCGCCTCTCTTAACAATCTGGCTCCTTCTATCCATTTCAAAGTTGAGTGGGAATCTAATTCCCTCCTTCCTTTTCTGGATGTTCATGTTCACAGCTCTGTGTCTGGGTTCTCTTTCTCTGTCTACCGTAAACCCATGCACAGTGGCATGTACATTCACTTCTTTTCCTACCATCCTCCTTCTGTTAAGAAAAATGTCCTCGTCTCTCTCTTCCTCCGCGCTCTACGCATCAGCGACCCTCAGTTTCTTGATTCTGAAATTTCCTTTATCTACAAATCATTCTCTCGCCTTGGTTATCCTTTGCATTTCATCAACTCTGCCTACTCTCAAGCTAAACGAAATTTCTTTCATCCTAAACCTGCTTCCAACAGTAGTAGCACTGTACTATGCCTTCCCTTCATATCTGAACTCAAAACTTTTACCAATACCTTTCGTCCTCTTGACATTAAACTCGCCTTGCGACAAACTAACACACTTCGTAGCAATCTAGTTCACACTGCTCCTCCTGCTTCAAATGCTGCTGGTGTCTACTCTATTTCCTGTTCATCTTGTCCTCTCCAATACTTTGGCGAAACTGGCCGTACACTGAATGACAGACTTAAAGAACACAAGAGAAGTGTTAAGTCTGCAGACACTAACAATGCTCTCTTCTGCCATGTGAGGGATTCTAATCATCCCATTGATTGGTCTTCCTCCAAAATAATCTTTCCTGCCTCTACTCTTCACAGACGCCGTCTTGTAGAATCGGCTCTTATACACCAAGTACCCAACATGAACATGAGTCCTGGCTTTGTTGCTGTGGACTCTTCCCTTTCACAGTACATACTCAAATGCTCTAATCTTTCTAACAAACGTGACTTAACATAAGCTTACCCCTTCCATTTATCTTTCTTTCTCTTTCCTTTTCTTTCTCTCTTCTCCTACGCTCCCTTGCTATCCTCTTCTTACTCCTATTACTTTTCCTTCGGTGGTTATAATGGGAGCTGCCTCGTATGGGCCAATAGGCCTTCTGCAGTTCTCATTATTACTACTATTCTCTACACCTTACTTTCCTCCTCACCTCTCTCTTGCCTATTTATTACCCGTTCTCTACCTCCTCATCACAAGCGACTTGAGAATGGTCCAGGACGGACCGAAACGTCGTCGTCCCTTCAACTTCTAGTGTGTGGTCTGGTCAACATACTTCAGCCACGTTATTGTGACTCATCGCCTGCACAAAAGATTACAGTCTTTGTGCAAAATTCTTGTATCTCACAAGAATATCATCAACCTTTCCGTTGTGACACATCCAGGCTATATGTTCAGGAACAGTCCTTATCTCAGTGTTTCTATACACACTAATCAACGGACAATCAAGAACATAATGTGTAATTGATTGATTGATGAAGATTAAGCCACCCAAAAGGTGGCACGGGCATGAATAGCCCATAAGTGGTGACCCTTTTGAGCCATTACCAGTATCAATAGCTGATACTGGAGATCTGTGGAGGTGCGACTGCACCCTGCGTGACGGGAGATGTCTCCCGTGATAATGTGTAAGGGTGTGAGACTTTAACATACCACATAGTTTACATGTGGTGTCATTATCATGAACACCTATCACATATTCCCAGTAATATTTATACCCAAGCCTGAGCCGCATGTGCACACAGTCACTCCAAGCATTTCTCCTTTTACCATAAGTGTAATGTTGGTGTTTTGACTCGCATACATGTAGTGTTGCATGGTTTGGCTTCTCTCATACATTATTATATTCCTGATTTTGCTTCTTATTTGTCTGTTAATTCACATTCGATGTCACCTTGGGATTTTGATGTGACGAGTTTGGCCAAGTCATCCGACACCTCCTTGAGCACTATGCCAACATGAGATGGAATCCACATGAATTTCATTGTGACCTTTCAGCTGTATTTCATTTATCCTTTTCTTACAATCCTCAACTATGGACATGAAGACTGGATTTAAACTGTTTTAAGGAATAGAGTGCTCCTCGCCTATCGATAAATACAAAAAATCTTTGTCGTCTTGACGTACTTCGTCCAAACAAGCCAGAATGGCCTGCACTTCATCTTGTGTGCATGATGTATAATTACTAAGTCGGAGTCACTTGGAAATTACCATGTCATACGAGGTCGAAGGTCATAAGAGGCGTGCTCTTAAGGTCGAAGGCGATTTTGGGGAGTATTTTACATCAATTGTAGCAGGTGACACTCCAAGGTGGTGTGTGCTCGTGTGAAGTATCTGATCCACCACCATTCTGGCCCTGAGATCTGGGCGACTTGTAAAGAAGTTATAAAATAAGGGAAATTCCCTTATGGGGGTTATTCTGTACATCCCACGCTTGAACGTTTTGTTGCATGAAAGACAAATTATTACATCTTATTAATGGCAGTTGATTCTTTCCAATATATGGACTAATATTGATGCTTGAAAATATAATAATGCTGATACAATAACCTGTGAACTTTGATGATAATGAGCCTGATAGATCATACATGGGGAAAAAGGAGCAGTAGAAGGAAAGTGAGCTGTTTGAACAGCTGGTGGGAAGCCTCCGATGGGCTGAAGATGAATTAATTCTTCATATTGGCTGTTGCCTATTGTAAGTCTGCGAACTTGATGATTTTTGCTAAGATATTGTATAGAGATTAATCTCGTGGTGATGGCCATACTATTGAAACTTTTATTTGTATTATAAGAGTTTTATGCCTTACTGCAGCATGAAGGTGAATCAAGTGCATGATATAGAAAATGTTGGCTGGGTGTTTGTTATTAAGTTGTTGGTACCCAGATGACAAATAACACACATGTAATAAATACCTGACATTAAGTTAGCATTTTTGGGTCATTTTGTTATGCAAGCCTGTGGGGCAACTCAGAAGTATAATTAGAAATAATACATATTGATATTTAAATTTGTGGACAGAGGAGAAGAGTGTGTGTTAGGTTGGCAATGCATGGAATAAGGTACTTAATGTATGCCCAGAGGAGTTGTTTTAATATTTATTTGGTTTTTAATTTTTTATTCTGCCTTGCATCCACAGTTTTGTTGAATTTGAAGTATCGAGCTTGTGTTACTGGGCTTCTGTTCAGTTTTGTGATAGACAAAATGTGTGTTTTGTTCTCCTGTCCATCTGTTAAAGTGCTCATTTAAATGAAAACATGTACATAAATTACACTAATAGAAACTGAAAGTTGTACCTTATTAATGACTATAGTTTATCATTTTATTAAATACAAACAATTATTTCATGGTGAGCATATATAGTAAATATTCAATTTAATTTGCAGGGATTTTACAATAGACCACCAATTAAACAATATACGTATTGTAGCAGCATGTTGTGAAGCTCTACCTTATGAATAGACATGATAAACACAAGTTTTTACGGGCTCACCATAGCCCGTGCTACATGGACACTTCGTTCTGAGTAGCTAAATCTCAAACAACACGAGCTTGATCTTGGTGGAAATCGGATATTGATCTTGAGGAAGTGACAATATTTTGTAGCTCACAAGAGGAGGAGGAAGTAGGTGTAAGACATTTTGTTGTCCTGTATATGTTCATTAGGCAACACTTGCAATATTAATATTTTGTAAAAAAAAAGACGTTGCAAATAACCGTGAGATGCACCTTGAAAGTTTTTGCGAGTAATGAAATACTCACAAAAGTGACGTACTGTCCCATTTTCTGTGAGTCTTCCGGCCTTCTCGGTAAGGTTAGAAGACTAAACTTTCAATTAACGTTTTAAACTTTGAGAATTTCCTGCCCACCTATCAGAGGACCCTTAACTTACTGTTGTTGAAAAAAATCCCAAATTTTATTTTTTTTTCATTTTCAAATTACGTCCACTTTCGGCCATACTGGTAAACGGCCAAAAGCGACGTTCTTTTTAAGAGGACAGGTTCCGCGATAATCGGTAAGAGATCTCACAGTAGCCATGTGATTACCAGTGTAATGTGAAATATAGAATATAATTAATAATTGTACTGTATGGGTTTTTGAGCCCTTTTAGTGACCTTATATTGACGAGGGTAGAAAGTCTAAGCTACTCCATCATTTGAGATGTAATTCCTTTTTTCAATAAAATTACCTGAACTATGAAGGGGGGGGGGGGAGGTTGTAGGCACCAGGTACTCGTCTAGTACTTGTCATGGCGCGTGTGGAGCTGAAGATCAACCTCCATACTACACTTGGATGAACACACAGCACGCGCGTGCGCGCACACACGGTCATAAACATTGAGCCTCTTGAGGTAACCTTCACACAGCGGGTTTTTACACAGAAGTTACTCCTGGTAATCGATTTTATAATTAATGTAGACGGTAATGATGAATAATTGGGTGTCCTCGGGATGTATGCAGAGCAGCTGGAGAAGGCTGCTGCTGCTGCTCTTCATGTTTCCCACTTGTGCCCATCATAGTTTTTGTTTGGCTTTGTTCATTTGATCAACGACTGTAATACGTTTACATTTATTTAGCCAGGTCAGTCAGGGTATCATTTCGCATGTTTTGTTAAGTTTAGTAGTGACTGTCCAGTGTGGCCTGGCACACGTCAGGGTCTCGTGAGAGAGGTTAACGAGAGCGAGTGCCAACTTTCACCCACAATTTAGCGGCCAAGTGTCCGGGGGACACCAGGCGTCCCTAATTGATGATGACTGAGTAAATGAACAAAAAAATATTAAACTGCCGGTATGGAGGTCCCTGGAGAGCGTTTGGCCACCTCAACATGTAGATGTAGGGCCTTAACCATTACATGGCTCCAGTTGGGCACCATTCTTCTCCCCCGTCCCATCCCAAATCCTTATCCGTGTCCCTTCCCCGTGTCCCTTCCCAGTGCTATATAGCTGTAACAGCTTCGCCCTTTCTCAAAGTTCTTGGATCGTTTCGTGCTTTGATTGTTCCATTCCCCGCCGCTGTTTGCTAGCCAGTCCTAGCCAACCTGTCCTCCAACTAAGAACGTCGCTTTTCGCTCGTATACTTTATGCCAAGGAAAAAAATGTACTTTGTTGTTTTAATATTCAGCTACTGGGAACAAAAAGTTCCAAGTAGCACGGGCTATGGTGAGCCCGTAGTGGACTTACCTGGAACAGGAGCGGGGCTGTAACTTAAAAATGGAAGCGGTTCGTGAAAGTGACGTAGTGTCCCGTTTTCTGTTTTGGGTTCTCTGGTAGGTTAGGGAAGAACACTTTAAATTGACCGTTTTCTAGATGTTGATAAACATTAGGAGCACGGGCTGCTCTCTCTTTTTATCTCGACCCTTAATTTTGTTGGTCCGCATAGCTCAAAGGTCCACACACTAATACCTCGGCTTGCAAGGTCAGGCTACCGCAGCTGTCTTCATGAGCCTCCACAGGTTCAGTGTCCAAAAGTGTCAACCATTTCTCTGGCGGATGTACTGAATTGTCTATAATCCAGAAAATTGTGTGCGAGCTTAAAGGTTTCTTAATACGTGGGCAAGTTGCTTCCAGGTCTCATCTGACGGCCGTGTGAGAGATGGGACAGTTGAAGTGTGTGGGGGACCACTGTGGGTGC
The DNA here is from genome assembly GCA_020271785.1 of Procambarus virginalis. Lineage (NCBI taxonomy): Eukaryota > Metazoa > Arthropoda > Malacostraca > Decapoda > Cambaridae > Procambarus > Procambarus virginalis. The sequence continues at coordinate 6,918 of WNGS01164842.1, read as the reverse complement.
CACTGTCTACTCCCTGGACGACAGTGTGTCGAGTGGTGTACTGAAGGTTCTCTGCCACTGTTATTCTCGACTTTATGAAGGTTATCGAACTCCTGGGCTTTTCTTCCCAGGTGCTATTAAATCTTTGTCACCTGCTGCTCCCTGGTTATACCTTGTGTTTTCAGGGTTTAGCGTCCCCGCGGCCCAGTCGTCGATCAGGCCTCCTGGTACATGGTTGTCGCGCGCACATGCTTAAGACTTCCTCTCCAGTTGATCTCTCATAACTTATTTGGCGAATCAAAATAATGAGTCTCGGCTGATCTGTTTGTAAACAATGCTGCTAGTTAGGTCTCCACTATAGACTTTTGATGTGAATTCAGTGACGTACTGCACTAAGAGGCAGAGTAGAACATAGACCTGAGCATGGGGCGCCTGACGGCTGAGTGGACAGCACTCGGGATTCGTAGTCCTAAGGTTCAGGTTTTGATCCCCGCCGGAGGCGGAAACAAATGGGCAGAGTTTTTTTACCCTGATGCCTGTGTTCAATTTTTTTTTTTGAGATATATACAAGAGTTGTTACATTCTTGTACAGCCACTAGTACGCGTAGCGTTTCGAGCAGGTCCCTGGAATACGATCCCCTGCCGCGAAGAATCGTTTTTTCATCCAAGTACACATTTTACTGTTGCGTTAAACAGAGGCTACAGTTAAGGAATTGCGCCCAGTAAATCCTCCCCGGCCAGGATACGAACCCATGACATAGCGTTCGCGGAACGCCAGGCGAGTGTCTTACCACTACACCACAGAGACTACAAATCTAGCAGTAGATAGATTCCTGGGAGTTAGACAGCTGCTACGGGCTGCTTCCTGGGAACAAAAAGGTTGAGGACCGGGCCGCGGGGACGCTAAGCTCTAAAATCACCTCAAGATAACCTCAAGATAAATGCGCCGTGCTCCCTGACGACACAGTTGAGTCTGGAGCTTGCTTCTAACGTCATGTGAGATTACCGTTTCCTCCACCTGACAATAACTGGAGCTTATTTACTGTTAAGTGCATTACCCCCAAATGGGTATGCCAGATAAGAGAATATCCTTTCGGGTCGACTGCAACCACACACCCAGACTCCATGCAGGGAGGCCAGCTGTGTCGAATGAGCAATCCGAAAGGGGAGAGAGGCGAGAACAACTGCCAAAGGTCCCGTAGTACGGAAGGATGATCCCCTCCACGGTGCACCACAAGTCGTTCTCTCTGCAACTCGCTTGCAGCGAATAAAGCAGGTGGAGGACGGATCCTCACACCGAATTTGATATTCAGTGATTGGAGTTAGGAGCTGGAGCCCACTCAAGTGCCTCTTCAGGACAATTGTAAGGTAATAAATTGGGGCAGTCCTGTAGAATGAGGGAATGATAAAGATCTGTGTAAACAAAATAACAATATTTATTCATTAAACTTAGTCTAATACACAGCCCCACACTTTACGTTAAACAGAGTGTCAGTTCAAATCTGACAAACACCACTTTGCAGTAGTGGTGTTTGTCACCACCTGACAGGTGTATACACAGTCTCACCCACTGGACAGGTCATCAACAACAATGAACTAACCTGAAACACTTCGTGTACAATCTTGTCAAATCAACCACTTCACCAACACACTACATCAACATATGAAAATGTTGTAACATTTGTCACAATAAGTCACAATCACCACAATAACACACCCACAAGTAATTTAAGTTCTTTACTCAATGCTACTAGGACATAAAACACAAGTAAATAACTTTAACAACAATATCACAGGCATTAAATCAATTGCGTTAACGTCACTCGGACGATCATAAATCAAATATAATTAATTAACGTAAATTGAGAAATTAATTAAGTAAATACCAACAGTTACATTAATCACCGTCACACGAACAATTTAACAATACTTGTATAGTTAAATTAAACAATTGTTATACAATTAAACAATACAATGGCATCTGGATAAGCTAGATAATACAGAACAGTACTCTAAATATATTTACTAAACGGCAGTAATCTTCGCCAAAGTTGCAAGACTCCACAGTGGTTGCACACTTTCCTTTATTCTCATCTTGATCTTTACCTGATCGTATTATATATAATAATTCACATGACCTGTCCACTGACGCTTTCTTTACACTCATACATAAAGGCATTTAGTACGGAATTTTAAAATGACCCAGCATCACTACACTCTTCTATTCCCCAGGATTTCCATCCAAGTCCCCCTGCTCTTAAGATAGCGTATGTCAAGAGACCTAGGACATACGCTAAGACAGTTTTGACGTTTGAGTTCAGGTGCATGTAGGATGGAATTCTCGATTCAGTCTCGTCACCCTCAGTGTGCACCAGTAACCCACAAAGGCAAATGGTGTTAGCTGCAACTAACACCAGGCTTGGACCATCATTCCCTTGATCTACTCAAAGCGGATGTTGGTGCGGTGGGAGAAAATTTGTCTTTAGCTCCTTCCCCCTTACCAGAGGGTGTGGGAGCATGGACGGACTGGAAGTGGTCACCATCAGTCCCACTGTGGGCCTCTGGTACAACACTCAGTAACACAGGAGTAGTGTCAGGAGTACACACGATCACAACAAGGATTGTTTGTGAAGGAAGCAGATGGCATCGTTGTCACCGTAGGCTTCCTCGCTACAATAGACTTCGCTACTGTGTCCGCACCTGACACACTTGTGCATTACCATCAAATTTAGTTGCACCACAGCCTTTTTCTGCAGCATAGAATTTTGCAGTACCGTAGGCTTCCATGGTTTCATAAAACTTCCACGGAAACATAAGCTGTGGTACCATATACTTCCAAATTTCTGTAGGCTTCCACATCCTTATTCTTCAGCAGTACAGTAGGCTTCCATGCCACCATTATTCAGGCTTGTGCGGTACACGGCTATGGGATCTTATATCCTAGACAACACGAACCATCCCCCTAGTGTTTCCTGAAGAACAAGATAAAAAAGGCATTATAATAATAATATTGGAAGAACATTAGGACTTGGCAAAACACCAAACATAACTCTAAACCAAACTTACCTTGACACTGTAATGGTACACTTCAGCACACACAAGATATCGGGGAGAATTGACTAGATGAGGAAGGACAGCGTCTGTGAAACGAGAGAAATATAGAAATAGAGTAAGAGATAACATTGAATCTGGTACGGTAATGAATGAGTACGTGCGTGAGGTACGGTAATTATCAGGAAAAATCACCAAGCTATTACTGCTATATAGTTATAATAGCTTAGTTATTCACACTTAGATTGCACTATAGCTGTGAAAGCCACCTCTTCATAATTCCAAGGCCAAACATGACCAAGAATTCGAACGCCAGTAAAGGTTAAAAATAAATATATATATATAGAGGCTGCATGATGCAATCATTTTTAGCTGTTCAATAATAAATCCTAATGAAATGAAAACTGAATTGACTGGCAAGGTAATGATCAAGGACAATGGTTGTAGTGTGAGTGTAACACGGTTGATGCTCGTCTCTCAGACCAGAGACAAGATCAGGAGGACAGTAACCTCGTCACACCCTACAGTCCTGGATACTGGAACCTTGACCGCAGTGATTTATTGTCTTGCCGAGGAATTGGGTAAAGGTTAATCGGCATGGGAGTTGCCTCTGTAGCTTTTACAACTACAGGGCTTTAGTAAGGGTTATGAGAGACTGAAGGGAGGCGATAGAGGTAAGTTTAGAATGGGGTAGGAAGATTAGGGAAAAAGGGAAGTGTGTAGATTTTTATTAAATTGATACGGTCCTCTTGGTGGTACTTTTTTTCCTTCATCTACTGAAATATAAATTTCATTATCGTTGATGGTGTGGTTAACTACTACTAGTTCTTCCATATAACTACTTATATGGCTGTGGAATCTATAAGAAAGATTCCACTTCTCTCATATTTACATAATCTGTACTCAAGATATTTTATTTTTTAGTCTTTTCCTCGGTCTTCTGCAGAAGAGTTCTTAATCTTCGAGTTTCATCTTCTAGCTGGTTTTTGTCCTTGTAGTTGTTTATTCAGTTCTTGAAGTAGATTATTTTCATGTATTATGTTTATGTTTAATATCCCAAACGTTCTCATCTATTATAACAATTTGATTTTTATATTCATTTTCCACATCTGGTTGATGAGGAACCTCTTCCATGGTGGTCGTTTGAGGAAAGAACTTGTATGACCTAACATTCTTCAGTCTAAGCCTTGGTTACGCCTGCATATATTGGGCGCACCTTCAGGTCATACAAGTTCTTCATATTTTTCCACTGTCTGAGAATGGAAGGCGGCGTTTATTGTCATATAACTTTTCAGTGTGCAATAAAATTGCATTACCTTCCTTTTTTGGGAGACTATTGTAGCCATCTCTCCTGGCATTAACTTCAAACTGTGTGCCTCGATGTATGCCTTGAGCTTAGTACGTCAATCAACCTAAATTCTATCTTGTAAATACTTGCTGATTTCTTCAAAATTCTGTTTGCTCAGGATCCTATTGCTTCCCCAGAAGAATCCTCAGATCCTATTGCTTCCCCTGAAGCAGGGAAACAGGGAGGGACCGGGTTGGGGGGCCTATGAAGGGGGATCTGGGGTGTGCGGGGGCTGGGAGGATCTGGTACGGGGAGGGTGGTGTAGGAGGAGGGCTTTGGCGGGTTGGGGAGAAAAGTTCATGGGGGTGGGAGGGGCGGGGGATGCTTAGGGCGGGGGTAGGTGAGAGGGGGAAGCTTTGGGGAGTGTAGGAGAAGGGAGGCTTGGGTACGGGAGGGGAGGATTGGGGGAATGGGAGCTTGGGGGGGGGCATAAAAGGAAGGAGGGCTTGGGGGAGGTGGTGAGGTTGGGGGGAAAGGGAGTGCTGAAGGGGGATGAGGCAAGAAGGGAGGTCTTAGGAGATGGGGTAGAATGGGGAGGGCTTGGATTGTGCGGGGGAGGGGAGGGAATGGGGTGGGTTTATGGGGGGGAGGAGAATGGGAGATCCTGCAGGCGCTGCACGACGCGCCTCAACTACCAACTACCATGAAGAGACACAGGACACACAACGTTGACCCAGATGAAACATGGGTCTATGGGAGACAATGATGGGAGACAACAGTGTGTGTTTGAGTGGCTCGCACACTGGTGAATGGCAGCGAATGTGCTCTGTCCATTACCACTTGACATTCACATGGCCAACTGAAGCTCTAAAGTATCCTTTTGTTTCTAAGTCAGAAGCTACTAATGACACGGGTAGCATTGCATCATTTGGAGAAAAACTCTATATCACTGCTGGTGAGGTGTGGAGTGTGTATAGGGTGTGGCAGCCAGAGTCTACTGAAAATGTTGGCAAGCAACATACTTCCTAAGCCTCACCACAGCAACAAGGATCTAAACCTTATAATTTAATAATAAAATATAGAAGTTAATTTGTTAAATTTATGAAATATTACGGTACGTAAAGTTGATATAATATAAACAGCCCCTAAATGTATCAAAATTCATACGTTTGGTCCCCCAAAAGAATTTAAACAAATTCTTTCAACTATATTATTAATGAAACACACTTCTAATGATTGGAATTCAAAATATTTTTCAGGTAACCTTGTTCAATTTAAGGAGGAATGTTTGAGATCATTTATAATTTTGTGGGAACTGTTTCTAGTATAAATAATGTTACAGTACATTATATATAACTTGTTGACTTATAAGCAATATTTGTTAGGTGTGTACACTGAGGCTGGGTTATCAATTAACAATGTCATGAACTAAAGTTCAGAGCTTTACGAACTTTGTCTTGCTCGAGTGACCAGGTTCTTTTGTGTACTTTGGGATATTTAATACTCAACTGATTATATATACAAAGTTCAGCAATCATCTCCTAAAATGACATGCTGTAGTTTCACCGTTCATCGTTGAATTAACTATAAATTTAATGAAAGCAATTTTGTTAAAGCATACTTTATTATAGTACTGTGTAATCATCAGTTCTTCTCTTGCTAAAATATATCAAATGTTGTTTATCATAGGTTAATACTAGTATACTCAGGCCTACAGTACAGACACTTAGGTTGCAACCTAAAGTGCGGTAGCAATATGCAAACCATGCCTGGTGACTCTGGTCCAGAACCCTATATTTAATGTTCCATCCTCTCGGTGCGTACGCAACTGTAAACATTCCGGGAATCTTCAGGTTCTGGTCAGCTACCCCTAAAATGTTTACAATGTTTTATTTTTTATCCTTATTTACATTTTTCTCAATTTTTGGTTTGACAACTAGAAATTTTAGCGCTAAACATGCTGTTCCATATTCTGCTGACAGTAGATTAATACTATGAACACTTATAACATTCCTCATATATTTTCTAACATTTTTCAACGTAAAATTAAATATATTGATCTTGTGCGAGGCCTTGCTACTTTACATTGTTGTATAACATCAGAATTATATTATGTATAAGAGTCAGTGTAATCAATGACATTGTATCACATGAAACGTCACAAGAACGCAAATCTCAGCTGTGTGTGTGTGTACTCACCTATATGTGTCTGCAGGATCGAGCATGACTCTTGGGCATCCCGCCTTTCGAGCATTCAGTTGTTTACAGCAATGACTCCTGTTCCCATTTCCCCTATCACTTTACCTGTTTTAAATATTATGAATAGTATTTGCTTCCACAACCTGTTCCTAAAGTGCATTCCATTTTCCCACTACGTCTCACGCTAAAAGAGAAACTTCTAACATCCTGTGACATCATCTGAGTTTCCAACGCCATCCATGTCCCTCTCGTTCTGTTACTATTCCGTGTGAACATTTCGTCTATGTCCACTCTGCATCAATCCCTCTGAGTATTTTATACGTTCCTATTATGTCCCCTCCTCTCCCGCTTCTTCTTTCTAGTGTCGTAAGGCACAGTTCCCTCAGGGCGCTCCTCATACC
>WNGS01164841.1:30554-42366 GCA_020271785.1 Procambarus virginalis | reverse complement strand
TGGCTCCCTGTACTACGTCATCGTTCCTGACCGATCTGGTGCCACTGACGTCATAACGTTTGGCGGCAAAACGTAGGGGCCGGCGCCATCTTGGCGTCCTAAAGGGCCTAAACCACTGGCCAAAACACTCCTCTTTTGCAAATTTCTCGCCAACGCGAGAACACTTCACGCTCCCACATGTCAAATTGTTCCCCGGAACATAGAGAACGTTCGGGAAAGTGGATATGACTCTTACAGCTGGCGTGGGAGAAATATAAGGGGGGGGACCCCTCACATACCCCTCCCCTTAAAATAAGAGTCATATCGGTTTAGTGTACTCGGGACAGGGCATCCGCTACTACGTTGTCCTTCCCTCTGATGTGCTTGATGTCCAACCAGTACTCCTGCAGTAGTAGTGCCCACCTCGTCAGCCTCTGGTTGGAGTTTCTCATCTTTACAGGAAGGTCAGAGGGTTGTGATCTGCAAACACAAGAACAGGTCTCGCCCCTCCTCCCACGTACACGTCGAAGTGCTTTAGGGCCATTACTAAAGCCAAAGCCTCTTTCTCGACGGTACTATAGGCACGCTGGTACTTCACGAACTTGTTGGAGTAAAATGCGACAGGCCTATGTACCTCGCTCCTTTCCTGGGTCAACATGGCTCCTATCCCTATATCACTGGCATCTATGTACAGAATGAACCTGGCTGTAAAATCTGGGGATATCAACACTGGGGCCTCTGTCAACAGGTTCTTCGTCTTCTCAAAAGACTCCTGACAGGCCTCTCCCCACTTCCATCGTACATTCTTGGAGAGTAATTCGGTCAGGGGATGCGCTACAGTGGAAAAGTTCTTGCAGAAACCATGATAGTATCCGATCATCCCAAGATACCTCAGCAATTCCTTACGTGTCCTGGGTACTGGGTACTCCCTAATAGCTGACACCTTGTGGTCCACAGGGGTTACCTCTCCTTGGCCGATGACGAAGCCTAGGTACTCTAAATGGGCCTTCCCAAACTCACTCTTGGCTAGGTTCACGGTCAAGTTAGCATCTTCTAGCCTCCTGAACAGTTCTCTGAGTCGCTCCAGGTGTGTCTACCAATCGTCGGAGTACACTACTGTCATCGATGTGTACTGTGCAGCCTTCGGCTCCCCTCAGCAACTCGTTCATCATGCGTTGGAAACAACTACCGCTGTTCTTCATCCCGAAGGGCAACACCTTGTACTGATACAGCCCGTCCGGTGTTACGAAAGCTGATATCTTCCTGGCCTCGAGAGTCAACGAGATTTGGTAGTATCCCTTGAGCAGGTCGACCTTGGACACATATCTTACACTACCCACCTGGTCGATGCAATCACTCACCCTGGGCATGGGGTGGGAATCTGCCACAGTGATAGAGTTCGCCTTTCTGTAGTCTGTACAAAAGCGGAATGTACCATCGCTTTTCTTCACTAACAAGCACGGGGAACTCCACTCGGTGTTGCTAGGGTCTGCAAGGTCGTTCTCAAGGAGGTACTCTACCTCCTTCCTCATCAACTCTCGCTTCTCTGGGCTGACCCTATAAGCGCTCTGTTTGATGGGCCTGGCGTCCCTCACCTCTACCTCGTGCGTTACACTCTTGTGTCGTCGGGGCACGTTGGTAAAGAGAGAGGCATTCTCTCTCAACAGGTCCGTCAGGTCCGCGCTCTGTCGTCCTTCCAGGTGTTGTAACTTGTCTTTGATCTTCGCCAAACTCTCCGAATTGGAGAGATGGGTGCCGTCCGCCCTGGACCACTTTCCTTCCTCCTCTGGAAGTTCCTGATCCACCTGCATGCATAAAACCATTTTCTGCTGGGGATCTCGAGTCATCGTTCCGTTCTGCACGGCGGCTCCTCCTTCCTCAGGGAAGAAAGGCTTCAGACGGTCAATATGACACACCTGTGTCTTGCGGGGTCTGTCCGGCTTACTGACTTCATAGGCTACAGGACCCAACCGTCGTAGCACCTTGTACGGTCCCTCAAATCGTGACTCGGTCACCCGGCTCTTCCCTGGCAGGAACACCATAACCTGGGACCCAACCTGGAACTCTCTTGGCATAGCTTTCTTGTAATACCACTCTGACATCTTGCGGTGCGCCTCCTTCAAATGTTTTCCTGCTAGCTCCTTTGCCAAAGTGAGACGCTCCTTAAACTTCTGAACATACTCGTTGAACGTTCCCACAGTCACTCCTGGTGCCCATTGCTCTTTCAGCATGGACAGAGGACTCCGTACCTCATGTCCATACACCAGCTGGAACGGTGAGAAACCCAACGACTCTACCACAGCGTTTCGTATGGCAAACAACACAGGGTACACTGCCTCATCCCACTCAGCTCCTTGTTCTGCACAGAACACTCTCAGAATGGTTTTCAGGGTGGAGTAAAACCTTTCGATCGCCCCTTGCGACTGCAGTCGGTAGGGCGATGACCGAATCTGAGTCACTCCCCAATTTGTCAAGGTCTGCCTGAACCATTTTGACTGGAATACACTCCCACAGTCCGTCTGGATTTCCCTGGGCATTCCCACCCAAGAGAAAAATCGCTGCAACTGCCCGGCTACACCTTTTGATGTCAAACGCCGCATCGGGACAGCTTCCAGAAACCTCGTCACCGCACACATGATGGTCATCAAGTAGGTATTTCCTTTTTTCTTCCGTGGCAATGGTCCCACCTCGTCGACCAACAGACGCTCAAACGCAGGCCCAAATGCAGGAACAGGGACTAACAAGGCCTTCGGTATCGCGGGTTGGCTCTTCCTTGCCCTCTGGCAAGGTAATTAAGTCTTACAGTGACGCCTCACATCGGGGTCCATACCCGGCTAGTAGAAATGGTCCCTGATCTTACGCAAAGTCTTGGTCACCCCCAGGTGACCTGCAGAGTCCACAGAGTGCGACAGATCCAGCACTGCCGCTCTGCACTGGGCCGGCAACACTACCTGGTGCCTCGTACCTAGTGATTCTTCTCCGGCCTCCATTCTCACAGGCCTCCATTGTCTCATCAGCATTCCATCCTGTATATAAAAATGAGTGGCCCTCTCAGGACCAACACGTCCTCCTTTGGCCTCCTAATCTATTCTGGGAACTCTATCTGCTGTAACTCCCCCAGATGAGTGCGGTCCAAGAGAACTGGCGAGGGTCACCTGTAGTTCACCATCCGGGTTGCCTTCACCCTTCCCCTGCTCTCCGGGTTCCACAAAGAGGTGATCGACTCCCAGGCTGTCAGAGGTCTCTTCTTCGGCCCTATCAGATCCACTCACTTCGTGCTCGTTGCACCGCCTTGGGATCACAGCGCATACAGGGAACGCCACCTCGGCGATTTCCTTCTCGTTCCCACAGGCGTCTAACACTCCGCCTTTCTCTTTATAGTGTTCCAAGCACTCCTCGCCCTTCACAAGGTTAGGGAGGACATATCCTCCACAGGCGCCATTCCCAAGAATGACTTGTGCCTCCATCTTGGGCATTGAAGCGCAGACCCCTACCACTAGGGTCTGGCAGCCATAATCAGAACCCAGAGTCACCTCGTGCAGGGCATCCTCACTGGGCCTCCCACAGTGGTCACAACAGCCACCCCCACACTGGTACTCTCGTAACCCTCGGGGAACAGGGTTCTACTCACCAGGTTAAAATCAGCCCCGGTGTCTCTCAATATCTTCACAGGAATGGGGTCTGCCTACCCCATCCTTACGGTCCCCTCACACATGAATGGGTGAACTCTTTTCTCCCCACTTGGTACTGGCTCATCCTGCACCCTCTCGGCCATATGATCCTCCACCCGAACGAAAGCAACGTTCCCCCGCTGCTTAGGGCGTCTGCATTCCCGTGCGACGTATCTAAAACCTCCACAGTTGTAGCAGCGGATCCTTCTTCTTCTTCTTTTTCTTCTGTGGGTCTTCCTCGCACTTTCTGTCGTCTCCTTCGTGATGTCTCTGGTCACAGTAACAACTCCTGCACTCTCAGATAGGGGCTTCTTGACTGGTTCCGCAGAACTCTTTGATCCCCTACTGTCTCCACTCGAGAGGTGGGATTTGGGAGAACTCGTTCCTGTCCTCCATCCGTCCGTCTTCCTATAACTACTCCCATAGCCGGAGTAGGCTGGCAGTCGGTGCGGTCCCTCTCTGCGTGGTCGTAAGGCTTCCTCCAACATGTCAGCTCTGTCAGCAGCAGCCCTCAGTTCTTTTATGTCCGCCTCCTTGACTCTAATCCTGATCTCAGGAGAGAGCATGGACATAAACTTCTCCATGACCATGAGCCTCTTGATGTCCTCACCCGACTTAGCTCCTTCAGATTCCAACCACTTCAGGAATTTTCTCTCCATGTCCCTCGCCGTTTCTGCATAAGATTTTCCTGGCGAACGGGTACATTCTCAGAATCTTTTCCTATAACATTCTGGCGTCAGCTTGAAAGAGTGGAGCATGGCTCTCTTCACAGCATCATAGTTGGTGCATTCCTTGAGGTCAAGCATGTTGTAGGCCTCACAAGCTTCACCGGTGAGCCTACCCTAGACCAGCTCTGTCCACTCTGCTCTTGGCCACTTCTTCAAGGTAGCTACTCTCTCGAAGTGGTCAAAGAAGCCCTCAGCTCCATTAGGCACAAAGACCGGTAAATCTCGCTCTCTCACTCGGCGGTCTTCCTGCGGTGGAGGGGCAGATGGGGCTAACCCTAGTTCAGCTCGCTTCAGCTCAACCTCTCTGTTAGCTTCAATTTCTTGCTGCTTCAGCTTAGCTTTCGCGCTCCTCCCGTCTCAGCTGTGCTTCGTGCTCATGCTCTTCCTGTCTCAGCTGTGCTTCTCGTTCTTCATGCTTCAGCTGTGCTTCTCGTTCTTCCCGCTCAGCTGTGCTTCTCGTTCTTCACGCTTCAGCCGTGCTTCTGCCTCTCGTTCTTCACGCTTCAGCTGTGCTTCTCATTCTTCACGTCTCAGCTGTGCTTCTTGTTCCTCCCTGTGCAGCTGTGCCTCCAGTTGCAGCTTCATCACCTCTAGCTTGACGCTGCGCCGGCTGCTGCTGGATCCCCTACTGCTTCCACCAATGCTCAAATTCTCTCCTGCACTGGCAGGTGTCTGTGGCAATTCCTCCCTCAAAGCCTCATCTCGGGCCCTGAGCTGAGCCACAATCTCAAGCCTCCTCTCTCCCACTTTGGAGGATCTCAGCTGGAATCCAAAGTGGTCAGCTATCAGTGGTCAGCTATCAGGTCAGCAGGGCGTAGCCAGCTGCGGCTACGCCCTGCTGCAATCCTCCAGCACCTGCTCATCCCTGGTGTCAATGAACCTTGCTACCATCTCATCCTCCATCTTGTGCTATGAGTGATTACCTGTTACCTGTACCTAATACCACTGTCAAGTACCACAATCGCAACCGTAATCGTTATCCTGGCAAGGTCGCCAATGTCGGGGTGTCTCCCCTCTCAACAGTCACCACCAAGTAGTAGTAGCGATAACTGTCGCTTACTGTAGCCCTGCGGGTCTTCACTCAATCCTCGCGGCGCCACTGTTCGCCAGGAGAGTCTCCCAGTCAATCTCCGGCCGGCCTTATAGCCAGAAGACGAGTGGGAACACGATCAACTCTCTTCAAATCGTGTGCCTGCCCCGACAAGGGCTCTACTGCTAACTGAAGGTCGCCAACTGGTGTTTCCTGTACAGTAACACATCAGTGGTATTGTGGAATTGTGGTAGAAGTGGCAGAGAGCACACTAATTTACTCTGGTAACAGGTAGGTATATGTCTCTATCACTCTCTCTTTCAATGGACTCAATAGCAACAAGTAATGGAGGGATAATTCAAACGCGAAGGTGGTTTGTATTTTATTTAAAAGCTTAAAGTATTATATCTATATATCAGCAACAAGGCAATGAAGTACAAGGCAGCAAATCACTCCCTCTTCATAAACTGGAAGACAACGAGATGGCAACACTCCCCCTCCTGTCATACATTCCCAGCTGCCACGCCCCCTCACTGTATACTCTCTCTGTACTTGTTGTCCTGGCATAAAGCGCCTATTTCTTCAAATTCACAGTAAACACAATACTGGCAATCAACACAGTAAATTGCTATAATGGCAGTAAATCACTGTACTGGCCTTAAACACAGTAAATCATTTCAATGACAATAGACACAGTAAATCACTGTACACATGAATATACTTTCAATACTCCAGCATATATATAGACTACTTCAAAAATATTAATAATAATGAGATAATACTGGGCACACAGCCTTATACTAATAAATGGTACATTTATATACATATATTCTCTGCATAATTTATAATATTAATGTCACATGAAAGTAACTATCCTCGACACAGCACTCTCTTTGATAAATCACAGGTGCACTCACACACCACATATATTTTGTGAGAGCTCTCTACAGCATCTCTCTGCACAACTGTGCCTTACTATGATAGACATTGGTGAGCCCTGCTCACGACATAGAAGATACTCTGGCTAAATAGCTGACTAAAGGGGAATGGGGAGGGAAAACTGAATTACCTACTTCCACCTCAATGATGTAGACTCGCTCTCTGTTGAGAAATGAATTGGAGCTCCTGGTTCCGGCTCTCGACTCGTTGTAGGGAACGCCCCCACACACACACTGATGCTCTCTCCAGGAACCCAGTCAACACCCCAAAAATGCGTCTTCACCGTGCTCTATCCTCTGCAGGCCCTTGCTCCTCCACAACCTCTTGAAGGGTTGGAGTTGGTCTCTTGGCCGTCGACTTCTCCTCACAACTACGTCTGCAGTCCTTTCTCTCAGCTGCAGTCGTCCTGACTCCCAGCTAGTTCCGTTCTTCTCCTGCCTCTCGGTGGATTGGCCCAGCCGCTACGTCGTCATCTAACTGGTGAGACTGCACAGTCGTCCTGGACGTCACTGCACACACTTCACTTCTTGCAAAGCACCTGTCACTGGAGCACTTGTTGCTCATTTCTCGTCAATTCCTTTCTTCAGTTTAACACATGAAATATAGGAAGATCTCACAGAGAACTTGCAGACTACAGGGTGACGCGTAAAATCCATCGGAGTGGGGTAAAACTGTCAAACTGACAGGACCCCCGATCGCACGTCCGACCTCCTCGACGTGTCGTGTGAAACTCCATAGCGGCACTGGCTGCGCCGTACGGACCCCCTTGCACTCGTGACGTCATACTTGCGGGGGGGGGGGGGGGGTTTCTCATTGGCTCCCTGTACTACGTCATCGTTCCTGACCAATCTGGTGCCACTGACGTCATAACACTATGGCAGCAAAACGTGGGGGCCGGCGCCATCTTGGCATCCTAAAGGGCCTAAACCACTGGCCAAAACACTCTTCTTTTGCGAATTTCTCGCCAACGCAAGAACACTTCACACTCCCACACGAACGTAGAGCAACGATCTCGCTTCATGCAGCTCAATCCCCGACTGTCCAAGTGGTTGGGGGCACCATTCCTTTCTTCCGTCCCACCCCAAATCCTTATCCTGACCCATTCCCAGTGCTATATAGTCGTAATGGCTTGGCGCTTCTCGTGATAGTTCCCTTCACACTCCCACATATGTCAAATTGTTCCCGGAACGTAGAGAACGTTCAGGGAAAGTGGATATGACTCTTACAGCTGGCGTGGGAGAAATATAAGGGGGGGGGACACCGTCACAGTGGTGAAAGGTAGGGAAGATGGAGAAGGGTAGGGAAGGTGATGAACGGTAGGGTAGGTGGTGAAGGGTAGGGAAGATGGTGAATGGTAGAGAAGATGGTGAACGGTAGGGAAGATGGTGAAGGGTTATCTTGAGAGGAGGTTATCTTGAGATGATTTCGGGGCTTTTTAGTGTCCCCCGCGGCCCGGTCCTCGACCAGGCCTCCACCCCCAGGAAGCAGCCCGTGACAGCTGACTAACACCCAGGTACCTATTTTAATGCTAGGTAACAGGGGCATAGGGTGAAAGAAACTCCGCCCAATGTTTCTCGCCGGCGCCTGGGATCGAACCCAAGACCACAGGATCACAAGTCCAGCACTGCTCCGCTCGGCCGACCGGCTCCCTAGGGTAGGGTAGGGAAGGTGGTGAAGGGTAGGGAAGATAGTGAAGGGTAGGGCCAGTGATGAACGGTAAGGAAGGTGGTGAAGGGTAGGGAAGATGGTGAAGGATAGGGAAGATGGTGAAGCGTAGGGAAGATGGAGAAGGGTAGGGAAGGTGGTGAAGGGTAGGGAAGGTGGTGAAGGGTAGGGCAGGTGGTGAAGGGTAGGGCAGGTGGTGAAAGGTATGAAGATGGAGAAGGATAGGGAAGGTGATGAACGGTAGGGAAGGTGGTGAAGGGTACGAAAGATTGTGTAAGGTAGGGAAGATTGTGAAAGGTAGAGAAGATTGTGAAGGGTACGGAAAGTGGTGACGGGTAAGGAATGTGGTGAAGAGTAGGGAAGGTGGTGAAGAGTAAAGCGAGTTAAGAGTAGGGGAAGTGGTGAAGGGTAGGGAAGATTGTGTAGGGTGAAGAAGGGTAGGGAATGTGGTGAAGAGTAGAGCAGGTTGTGAAGGGTTGGGAAAGTTGTGTAGGGTAGGGAAAATGGTGAAGAGTAAGGAGAGTGGTGAAGGATAGGATGGTGATGAAGGACAGGGAAGACACAGAAGGGTAAGGAAGGTGGTAAAGGGTAAGTTGTAAGGGTAAGGAAGGGAGTGAATATTTGGTAAGGTGAAAGGTAACGAAAATGGTAAATAGTAGGGAAGCTGAAGAAGGGAAGGGAAAGGAAGGTGGAAAAGAGTATGGAATGAGATGACGCATAGGGAAGACACTGAAGGGGAAGTAAGGAGGAAAAGAAGTAGAAGGTGGTAAAGGGTAAGTAACGTTGTAAAGTGTGAAGGTTGTGATAGATAGGTAAGGTGAAAAGAAGGGAGGACGGTGAAGGATTGGTAAGATATTGAAGGGTAGTGAAGGTGACACTGAGACAACACCTCATGTGAGACACTGAAACAACAACTCAGGGGTGACACTGAGACAGTACCTCAGGGGGTGACACTGAGACAACAACTCAGGGGTGACACTGAGACAACACCTCAGGAGCGTCACTGAGAACACCTCAGAGGTGACACTGAGACAACACCTCAGCGGTGACACTGAGACAACACCTCATGTGACACTGAGACACCACCTCAGGTGTGTCAGTTGTACCGTAACTGTACTTTGATGCTCGTTGCACTTACAGAGACAAAATTTTAACGGTCTAGGGACATGAATAAGACTGTGTATTTAACCGCATGCAACCAGTGTACATACAAAAATAATTAGAATTACAGTAGAATTACATAGAATTACATACGTACGTACATACAAAATAATTAGAATTAAAATCACTAGGGAAAAATAATTTACACTTGTATATATAAAAGTTTATATTAACTAAAAATGTATAATAATCCAGGTAATTATTCCTTCAATTATATCAGTA
This sequence comes from Procambarus virginalis, assembly GCA_020271785.1. Lineage (NCBI taxonomy): Eukaryota > Metazoa > Arthropoda > Malacostraca > Decapoda > Cambaridae > Procambarus > Procambarus virginalis. The sequence continues at coordinate 32,971 of WNGS01164841.1, read as the reverse complement.
AACAGATGGCCTACAACTATCTATAATCAAATAAAATTTCTCACCAGATAATTGTTACTAAAGCAAAAACAGAATTACACAAATACAGACACTTATCTGACCACAGACCAGTTGACGCTATGCCCGCCTTCCAGCTACTGAGCTACGTGGCGTCAGGACACCCCCTACATTTCCTCCCTCTGCCTCATCCAGGATGAGGGATGGTAAATAAGGATTTTTTAATATTTACAAATAATTGAACAACCACTTTTTCTCAAAATACATAAGAATGCAAATAAAATATAACGGTCACTTGCAAATAATAATAGTACAATGCCACATATTTAATTACCGTAAATTAACAAATATATGAATATTAAAAAGTGACATCTGGAACTCCCATAACTGAACAGGTCCAGCGATTCTAATTTCCCGAATCTAGCAGTTATTAGACGTGTGAGGAGCAACCCCGCTCCTTTACCCACTGATGTTGCCACACCACACTATAATTTACAAAAATAATATATACACATATACAGGTAATGATGAAATGGAACAAAATAAGTTTATTTAAATTTATATATACGTATCCAGCTAGGAGTACGTAACATCAGTGAGACAACAAACCATGTTTTGTCACTGAGAAAACACCTCAGGGGTGAAACCTGAGACAAGAACTCAGGAGCGGCACTGAGACAACACCTCACGGGTGACACTTTGACAACGCCTCAGAGGGTGACACTGAGACAACACCTCAGGGGTGACATTGAGACAATACCTCATGGGTGACACTGAGACAACGCCTCAGGAGCGTCACTAAGTCAGCATCTCTTGTTTTTGACACTGAGAAAACACCTCAGGGTTTACACTGAGACAACATCTAACAGGTGACACTGAAACAACACCTAAGACGTGACACTGAGACAACACTTAAGAGGTGACACTAGGATAACACTTTAAGGGGTGACACTGAGACAATACCTCAGGGGTGACACTGAAACAACACCTCATGTGTGACACTGATACAACACCTCATGTGTGACACTGATACAACACCTCATGTGTGACACTGATACAACACCTCATGTGTGACACTGATACAACACCTCAGGGGTGACACTGAGACAACATCTCAGGGGTGACACTGAGGAAACACCTCAAGGGGTGACACTAAGATAACTTCTCATGTTGTTTACAATGTGACAACACCGCAGACGTGACACTGAGACAAAACCTTAGGAGCGCCTTGTTTTTGACACTGAGAAAACACCTCAGGGGTGACACTGAGACAACACCTCAGGGTTGAACTGAGAAAATACCTCAGGGGCGACTTTTTGACAACACCTCAGGGGGTGACACTTCGACAACACCTCATGGGTGGCACTGAGAAAATACCTCAGGGGTGACACTGAGACAACACCTCATGTGTGACACTGAGTTAACACCTTAGAGGTGTGTCACCACCCTTGAGTCTAAATATGGTTCTTCACCCAGCAGTGTTAAGTAATATTAAATCGGCCTTGCCACAAACGTCTAGGGTATCAAAGTCACTGTATAAAAGGGTGAACAATATATTTGTGCTAAGGGGGACAAAACATAACAATTAAATAGTACGTAAGAAAAACAGAAACATTCTTTAACTTGCATTAACAATAACATAAAACTTCTTAGTGAAGCATGAGCAATATCACCAGAACATGAATACGTAAAAGGGAATACATCTAACCAATCATCTAACCAGAGAAATAACTAAAAATATCCAACACCAGGACTGATCTTAACCCATGTCTACCCTCGACCACCGCCTTCACGCTACTGCCGGATTACTGGCTCACCAGGACGGCGTCACCTCCCTAACTATCAACAGACTATCAAACTGGGCAACTGCCCACGGAGAAATCATGAGCATTGTAACACGAAACTTCGTACAATATACAGTGTTATATGCATACAATCATATAATATAAAATTTCTCATACTCGATACAATATTAATTATAGAATAAGATAGTAATAAATGAATTCTTAAACGAATGAATGAGAACATGAATGAATCTTTAAACGAATGAATGAGAACATGAATGAATCTTTAGCAAGATTCGTGACAAGGTGACACTGAGGCAACACCTCAATGCTGACACTGAAAACACACCTAATGTGTGACACTGAAACAACACCTCAGGGGTGACACTGACACAACACCTCAGGGTTAACACTGAGACAACACCCTCAGGGTTAACACTGAGACAACACCCTCAGGGTTAACACTGAGACAACACCTCAGGGTGACAATTGGACAGCACCTCAGGGGGAGGCACTGAGATAACTCCTCAGGGGTGTCATTGAGACAACACTCAGTGGTGGCAATGAGACAACACCTCAGTAGTGTGTTACGAATCTTGTTAAGATCCTCTCATTACTCTTAATTATTGTATTACT
>WNGS01164841.1:18133-29554 GCA_020271785.1 Procambarus virginalis | reverse complement strand
GTATCAACACATTCTTCTAATAAAGGTAACGGATAAACATCAACTATAGTTACCTGGTTGAGTTTTCTATAATCCACTACTAATCTCCACTTATCTTCTGGCTTTGGTACTAATAGGCATGGCGAACTCCAGGAACTCTGACTGGGTCTAATGAACCCATGTCGAAGAAGATAATCAACCTCCTCCTGGATGATACGACGTTTCTCGGGTGTCACTCGATAAGGGTGCAACCGAATTGGAGTCACATTTGTCAGGGTGATATCATGAGTAATGAGAGAAGTTTGAGTGGGGACCTCCCCAAACAAGCTAGAAGACACCTCCAAAAGATCCTGGAACTCTGCTCTCTCCTCCTCCTGCAAATGACTCAACAATTCTTCCCCGGAACTACTGGAATTAGACAAACAAATATTACTATCTTCCTCAGCAACACTCGACTCTTCAGGAATTTCCTCCTCAGCAACACAACAAGCCACAATACTAGGCCCACAATAAGCCTTCAACCGGTTTACATGTACACTCATGGTCTGTCGTTTCTGCTTGGGATGGCAAACCTTGTAAGTAACCTCCCCAAGACGTTTGACTACTTGATACGGTCCTGCGAATTTGTTAGACATAGACGTACCCATACGAGGCTTCAAGACCAATACCAAATCTCCTGGCTCAAAAACTCTGAGTTTGGCCTTGAACCTCTGGTCATGTTTCTGCTTCATTACCTGTTGTTGTTCACCTAGATGTCGTAAGGCCAACTCCCTCGTTCTGGACAGCTTGCTCTTGACATCCGTCAGGTAACGCTCACTCTGCCTGGCTGTAACATCTCTAACATGTGCTCATATAACATCTTTAAAGGTCCTCTCACCTGATGTCCGAATACAAGCTCGAATGGAGAACAACCTAGTGCACTGTGCAATCCATCTCTAGCCGCAAATAAAACAAATGGCAGATTCTCATCCCAATGTCTGGGTGAATCTTCCCCAGTCGCCTTCAACATTTTCTTGAGAGTTTGGTGGAACCGCTCGATTCCCCCTTGACTCTGAGGATGGTAAGGACTTGAAAAATTGTGTTTTATACCAAAACTGCTACAGAAATTTTTAAAGATGGTGGAACAAAAATTACTCCCATTATCAGTTTGAATTACACGGGGCATCCCAAAAAGTGAAAAAAATCGTTCCAACTGCCTGATAATAGTAGAAGCTCTAATATTACGTAAAGCATACGCTTCAGGGAACCTGGTGGTCATACATAAGATAGTGAACATATACATATTTCCGGATTTTGTACGGGGTAAAGGTCCGACACAATCCAGTACCACATGAGTAAATGGCTCCTCTGGCACTACAATAGGATATAATGGTGCTCGTGGCACAGTCTGATTAGGCTTACCAACAGTCTGACACACAACACAGTTGTGGCAATATCTGACCACATCTTTTTTAAGTTTCGGCCAATAAAAAAGTTTACAGATCTTATGATACATACTGGTAATACCTTGATGGCCTCCCATCAGGTCATCATGAGCAGCTTGCAATACCTGCTCCCGATACTCTGTTGGCACAACGAGCTGGGTGTTAAACTCACAATCCTCTGATGAGGGAGTTCCTGATGGTCTCCATCTTCTCATCAGACATTGATCCTTGAAATAACAACCCGTACTCTCCTCCAAAGTATCGATGGAGTCGGCTGCTTCTGCATAACACTCAGCTAGACTGGGATCAGTACTCTGTAACTTACGCAAGGTCTGGAACTCTACAACTGGAGCGAGCGGGCAAGGAAGTGGTACCTGGGCCACATCTTCCAGACCATCTGGGTCAGAATAAATTAGGGCTTTGGCACCGGCCTCACTCTCGACATCCACGTGAGCTATAAATGTATCTTCAAGGTCCACCTCCACCTCCCTGTCTGAAGGGGTCCTGGCCTCGAGAACATCCACCTTGGTAGTAGCAGGACTTACCACATTCTGCTTACCCATGGATCTGGTCACAACACAGGCTGGATAAATGACACCATCATCCTCATCTGGTTGAGCCAGTACTGCATTAGGTTTAGTATACATAACAGGACAATCGGTCCCACTAAATTTACATTTATCGAAGTCATTACCTACAATTATATCAATCCCAGGAATGGGCAACTGCTCACTGACTGCTACAGTGCACCAACCTGGTGTAATAGAAGAATTCAGGTTAACCTTAATTAATGGTACACGCTGGATGAGCCCTCCAAGTCCCTGCAATAACACTACCTCTCCAGTGTCTTCTGTGCTAACATCAGTAAGAACACGGCGAGAAATTAAAGACTGGGAAGCACCAGTGTCCCTTAACAACTGGACTGGTTTCCAGGTTCCACTAGTACATAATAGGGTTCCCGAATGTAGGTATGGATCAAAATTAGTCATCCACTTGGGCATGACTGAAGCAACATTGGCATTAATGGTTTGCAAACCCCTACTCAATATTAGACCAGTTGGTCTCAACTCTGGGTGCAAAGCATAACATGAATTTACCACATGACCTCTTCTCCTGCAATGCGTGCAATACCTGCTAGTGGTCGGAATAGCCGAACCCACTGCAGGCTTATTCACTACATTACTTAAGGTTGACAACCCTGTCGGTTGTTTCTCAGATTTAGGCTTTACAGGAGAAGGGTTAAGGGGAGAAGGTGAAGTAGCTGGTCGAGTCTGGAAAACATGTTTTATGAGCATAATGATTAGTTTTAACATTGAAATGATTAATGGGTGCTCTAAAAGGCACTTTAGTAAGTAGTTCATGCTCATCAGCTAGCTTGGCTAATTTTATAAGATCATTGGTTTGTTTATTTTCAGCCATAAACAAAGCTAATTTCTCTGGTAGACATCCCATTACTTCCTCAGTTACTATGAGGTCTCTCAAAGTCTCAAACTCTGTAATATTAAGTGCTTTAATCCATCTGTTAAAGTGATTTAATTTTACTCTTACAAAATCAGAAATAGTCTGGTCCTGTGCTCTTTTTAAACTTCTGAATTTTATTCTATGTGCCTCTGGGATCTGCTGGTAAGCATTTAAAATACTTTGCTGAACAAATTTAAAATCGAAAGAATTCTCAGCAGGCAATGATGCAAATACCTCTTGAGCTTTACCCTTAAATTGTCCTTGTAATATGCTAACCCATTGATCTACAGGCCAATTCATGCTGACTGCTAGTTTCTCAAAATGCAAGAAAAATATTTCTGGATCTTCTTCATTAAACTTAGGCAAATCTACACGTTTACTGTACTTAGAAGAACTATTTGTACTCTCTGGATTATTACTAGTGTCACCCAAACCTGCCGCAATCCTCTGCTGTTCTAACCTGTTATTATTTTCAGCCATACTCTGCTGAATTTCGAGTTGTTTAGTCTCATGCTCTGCCAGTTGTACTCGAGCCTCCAACATCTGCTGTTGAGTTACCAACTCAAGTTGTTTTTGCTGATTCTGCAACTCCAACCTCTCTTATCTGCTTCCAATTCAAGTTGTTTTTGCTGGTTCTGCAACTCCAACCTCTGCTTGTCTGCTTCCAGCCTAGCCATTTCTAATTTAGTCTCCAACTCCAACTTTAAGATTGCCACCTTGTCAACTGACTCTTCGTCTAACTCTCCCAAACACTCTTCGTCAAGTCTCTCCTCTTCCACCAAGTGTGTGACAATAACTCTTAACACTTGAGCTTTCAACATTTTACTGGAAACTGCTAGGTTCAATTTATCAGCCAGCAACAACAAACCAGACTTCTTTAAGTCTTTAATTTTACCAAAATTTGGCTGATCTACCAGCGCAACAACCTGATCCTCCATGGTTGGCTCAATAATCACAACTTACACTTGAAACAACACTGAAAATTATGCTTGGCCCCTGGCACAAGCTGAACACTTACCTCAAATCGTGAAGCGTTGAAAGTTTTCACAGCAGCTCAGATTGAACAGATAATTACACAGGCTTGATTAGGCGTCACTAGATAATCACAGAGTACCTAGGAAGGCAATTGCTATTAATAATTAGCACTGTTAATTGTACAAACATTACAGGGAATTAATGGTATAAGATCCCGGACACAGGCCTCCATTTGTTACCACCCTCGAGACTAAATAAGGTTCTTCTCCCAGCAGTGTACATAAAAGATTTAAAATAGGCCTTTATAATAAAGTCTAGGGGTATAAGATAAAGCACTGCATAAAATGGGGAACAATATATTTATGCTAAGGGGGACAAACATAACAATTAAATGGTACGTAAATATAGCCAGAAATATTTATCAGCATGCAAATTAAAATAAAATCCTTATCGAGCAATGAGCAATATTAATAGCACTTAAAAAACTTAAATGAGAGAATACAATATCATCTGACCAGGAAATAAAAACTTTGAATGACTAAATATACAAATCAAGGACTTAACTTAATACATGTCTTCACTCGACCACAGCCACCACGCTACTGCCAGTGCTGGCTTCGCCAAGGCGTCCACCAAAAATCAACTAACTATCCACATAACATTGTGGAATTACTAATAATAAATGGTAGTACTAAATATCAAGACATTATTAATCATAAGAGTACACAATTACATTAATTTATACAATAGCATTTACAGACAAATAAATAGGAGTTATAAATCAAGGTTAAATCATAAACACTCGCTTGACAACACTTTCCCACGCTACTCACATATCCAACCTGATCAACCCCCACAGAGAAACACATGAGAATTGTAACACGAAAGCCTCATACAATATAATATGCAACTCAAGCACACTAATACATGCTATAATATATATCATATAACATACAAAATCTCATATCATACAACTGGATGCTATAATAATTAGAGAATAAGACAATACAGTAATACAATAATTAAGAGTAATGAGAGGATCTTAACAAGATTCGTAACACAACTACAGGTGTTGTCTCATTGCCACCATTGAGTGTTGTCTCAATGACCCCCTGAGGAGTTATCTCAGTGCCTCCCCCTGAGGTGTTGTCCAATTGTCACCCTGAGGTGTTGTCTCAGTGTTAACCCTGAGGGTGTTGTCTCAGTGTTAACCCTGAGGTGTTGTGTCAGTGTCTCCCCTGAGGTATTGTTTCAGTGTCACACATTAGGTGTGTTTTCAGTGTCAGCATTGAGGTGTTGCCTCAGTGTCACCTTGTCACGAATCTTGCTAAAGATTCATTCATGTTCTCATTCATTCGTTTAAAGATTCATTCATGTTCTCATTCATTCGTTTAAGAATTCATTTATTACTATCTTATTCTATAATTAATATTGTATCGAGTATGAGAAATTTTATATTATATGATTGTATGCATATAACACTGTATATTGTACGAAGTTTCGTGTTACAATGCTCATGATTTCTCCGTGGGCAGTTGCCCAGTTTGGATAGTCTGTTGATAGTTAGGGAGGGGACGCCGTCCTGGTGAGCCAGTAATCCGGCAGTAGCGTGAAGGCAGTGGTCGAGGGTAGACATGGGTTAAGATCAGTCCTTGGTGTTGGATATTTTAGTTATTTCTCTGGTTAGATGTATTCCCTTTTACGTATTCATGTTCTGGTGATATTGCTCATGCTTCACTAAGAAGTTTTATGTTATTGTTAATGCAAGTTAAAGAATGTTTCTGTTTTTCTTACGTACTATTTAATTGTTATGTTTTGTCCCCCTTAGCACAAATATATTGTTCACCCCTTTTATACAGTGACTTTGATACCCTAGACGTTTGTGGCAAGGCCGATTTAATATTACTTAACACTGCTGGGTGAAGAACCATATTTAGACTAAAGAGTGGTGACACACCTCTAAGGTGTTAACTCAGTGTCACACATGAGGTGTTGTCTCAGTGTCACCCCTGAGGTATTTTCTCAGTGCCACCCATGAGGTGTTGTCAAAGTGTCACCCCCTGAGGTGTTGTCAAAAAGTCACCCCTGAGGTACTTTCTCAGTGTCACCCCATGAGGTGTTATCAAAGTGTCACCTCTTTGCGTTGTCTCAATGTCACCCCTGAGGTGTTTTCTCAGTGTCAAAAACAAGGCGCTCCTAAGGTTTTGTCTCAGTGTCACGTCTGCGGTGTTGTCACATTGTAAACAACATGAGAAGTTATCTTAGTGTCACCCCTTGAGGTGTTTCCTCAGTGTCACCCCTGAGATGTTATCTCAGTGTCACACATGAGGTGTTGTATCAGTGTCACACATGAGGTGTTGTATCAGTGTCACACATGAGGTGTTGTTTCAGTGTCACCCCTGAGGTATTGTCTCAGTGTCACCCCTTAAAGTGTTTTCCTAGTGTCACCTCTTAAGTGTTGTCTCAGTGTCACGTCTTAAGTGTTGTTTCAGTGTCACCTGTTAGATGTTGTCTCAGTGTCAACCCTGAGGTGTTTTCTCAGTGTCAAAAACAAGAGATGCTGACTTAGTGACGCTCCTGAGGCGTTGTCTCAGTGTCACCCATGAGGTATTGTCTCAATGTCACCCCTGAGGTGTTGTCTCAGTGTCACCCTCTGAGGCGTTGTCAAAGTGTCACCCGTGAGGTGTTGTCTCAGTGCCGCTCCTGAGTTCTTGTCTCAGGTTTCACCCCTGAGGTGTTTTCTCAGTGACAAAAACATGGTTTGTTGTCTCACTGATGTTACGTACTCCTAGCTGGATACGTATATATAAATTTAAATAAACTTATTTTGTTCCATTTCATCATTACCTGTATATGTGTATATATTATTTTTGTAAATTATCGTGTGGTGTGGCAACATCAGTGGGTAAAGGAGCGGGGTTGCTCCTCACACGTCTAATAACTGCTAGATTCGGGAAATTAGAATCGCTGGACCTGTTCAGTTATGGGAGTTCCAGATGTCACTTTTTAATATTCATATATTTGTTAATTTACGGTAATTAAATATGTGGCATTGTACTATTATTATTTGCAAGTGACCGTTATATTTTATTTGTATTCTTATGTATTTTGAGAAAAAGTGGTTGTTCAATTAGTTGTAAATATTAAAAAATCCTTATTTACCATCCCTCATCCTGGATGAGGCGGAGGGAGGAAATGTAGGGGGTGTCCTGACGCCACGTAGCTCAGTAGCTGGAAGGCGGGCATAGCGTCAACTGGTCTGTGGTCAGATAAGTGTCTGTATTTGTGTAATTCTGTTTTTGCTTTAGTAACAATTATCTGGTGAGAAATTTTATTTGATTATAGATAGTTGTAGGCCATCTGTTTACTGATATAATTGAAGGAATAATTACCTGGATTATTATACATTTTTAGTTAATATAAACTTTTATATATACAAGTGTAAATTATTTTTCCCTGGTGATTTAATTCTAATTATTTTGTATGTACGTACGTATGTAATTCTATGTAATTCTAATGTAATTCTAATTATTTTTGTATGTACACTGGTTGCATGCGGTTAAATACACAGTCTTATTCATGTCCATAGACCGTTAAAATTTTTTTCTGTAAGTGCAACGAGCCTCAAAGTACAGTTACGGTACAACTGACACACCTGAGGTGGTGTCTCAGTGTCACATGAGGTGTTGTCTCAGTGTCACCGCTGAGGTGTTGTCTCAGTGTCACCACTGAGGTGTTGTCTCAGTGACGCTCCTGAGGTGTTGTTTCAGTGTCACCACTGAGGTGATGTCTCAGTGTCACCTTCACTACCGTTCAATATCTTTCCAATCCTTCACCGTCCTCCCTTCTTTTCACCTTACCTATCTATCACAACCTTAACACTTTACAACGTTACTTAACCTTTACCACCTTCTACTTAACTTTTACCACCTTCTACTTAACCTTTTTCCTCCTTACTTCCCTTCAGTGTCTTCCCTATGCGTCTCTCATTCCATACTCTTTTCCACCTTCCTTTCCCTTCCCTTCTTCAGCTTCCCTACTATTTACCATTTTCGTTACCTTTCACCTTACCAATATTCACTCCCTTCCTTACCCTTACAACTTACCCTTTCCACCTTCCTTACCCTTCTGTGTCTTCCCTGTCCTTCATCACCATCCTATCCTTCACCACTCTCCTTACTCTTCACCATTTTCCCTACCCTACACAACTTTCCCAACCCTTCACAACCTGCTCTACTCTTCACCACATTCCCTACCCTTCTTCACCCTACACAATCTTCCCTACCCTCACCACTTCCCCTACTCTTAACTTTTTTTTTTTTTTTTTTTTTTTGAGATATATACAAGAGTTGTTACATTCCTGTACAGCCACTAGTACGCGTAGCGTTTCGGGCAGGTCCCTGGAATACGATCCCCAGCCGCGAAGAATCGTTTTTTCATCCAAGTACACATTTTCCTGTTGAGTTAAACAGAGGCTACAGTTAGGAATTGCGCCCAGTAAATCCTCCCCGGCCAGGATACGAACCCACTAGCTAGATACTAGCTTTACTCTTCACCACCTTCCCTACTCTTCACCACATTCCTACTCGTCACCACTTTCCGTACCCTTCACAATCTTCTCTACTTTCACAATCTTCCCTACCTTACCAATCTTTCGTACCCTTCACCACCTTCCCTACCGTTCATCACCTTCCCTATCCTTCTCCATCTTCAATACCTTTCACCACCTTCCCTACCCTTCACCACCTTCCTCTACCCTTCACCACCTCCCTACCCTTCACCACCTTCCCTACCCTTCATCATCTTCCCTACCCTTCATCATCTTCCCTACCCTTCACCACCTTCCCTACCCTTCACCACCTTCCCTACCCTTCACCACCTTCCCTACTTTTCTCCACCTTCCCTACCTTCTCCATCTTCCTACGCTTCACCATCTTCCCTATCCTTCACCACCTTCCCTACCCTTCACCACCTTCCTTACCGTTCATCACTGGCCCTACCCTTCACCATCTTCCCTACCCTTCACCACCTTCCCTACCCTACCCTAGAGAGCCGGTCGGCCGAGCGGACAGCATGCTGGACTTGTGATCCTGTGGTCTTGGGTTCGATCCCAGGCGCCGGCGAGAAACATTGGGCGGAGTTTCTTTCACCCTATGCCCCTGTTACCTAGCAGTAAAATAGGTACCTGGGTGTTAGTCAGCTGTCACGGGCTGCTTCCTGGGGGTGGAGGCCTGGTCGATGACCGGGCCGCGGGGACACTAAAAAGCCCCGAAATCATCTCAAGATAACCTCCTCTCAAGATAACCCTTCACCATCTTCCCTACCGTTCACCATCTTCTCTACCATTCACCATCTTCCCTACCCTTCACCACCTACCCTACCGTTCATCACCTTCCCTACCCTTCTCCATCTTCCCTACCTTTCACCACTGTGACGGTGTCCCCCCCCCCTTATATTTCTCCCACGCCAGCTGTAAGAGTCATATCCACTTTCCCCGAACGTTCTCTACGTTCCGGGGAACAATTTGACATATGTGGGAGTGTGAAGGGAACTATCACGAGAAGCGCCAAGCCATTACGACTATATAGCACTGGGAATGGGTCAGGATAAGGATTTGGGGTGGACGGAAGAAAGGAATGGTGCCCCCAACCACTTGGACAGTCGGGGATTGAGCTGCATGAAGCGAGATCGTTGCTCTACCGTTCGTGTGGGAGTGTGAAGTGATCTTGCGTTGGCGAGAAATTCGCAAAAGAAGAGTGTTTTGGCCAGTGGTTTAGGCCCTTTAGGACGCCAAGATGGCACCGGCCCCCACGTTTTGCTGCCATAATGTTATGAAGTCAGTGGCACCAGATTGATCAGGAACGATGACGTAGTACAGGGAGCCAATGAGAAACGCCCCCCCCCCCTCGCAAGTATGACGTCACGAGTGCAAGGGGGTCCGTACGGCGCGGCCAGTGCCGCCATGGAGTTTGACACAACACGTCGAGGAGGTCGGACGTGCGATCGGGGGTCCTGTCAGTTTGACAGTTTTACCACCCCTCCGATGGATTTTACGCGTCACCCTGTAGTCTGCAAGTTCTCTGTGAGATCTTCCTATATTTCATGTGTTAGACTGAAGAAAGGAATTGACGAGAAATGAGCAACAAGTGCTCCAGTGACAGGTGCTTTGCAAGAAGTGAAGTGTGTGCAGTGACGTCCGGGACGACTGTGCAGTCTCACCAGTTAGGTGACGACGTAGCGGCTGGGCCAATCCACCGAGAGGCAGGAGGAGATCGGAACTAGCTGGGAGTCAGGATGACTGCAGCCGAGAGAAAGGACTGTAGACGTAGTTGTGAGGAGAAGTGCAAGGGCCTGCAGAGGATAGAGCACGGTGAAGACGCATTTTTGGGGTGTTGACTGGGTTCCTGGAGAGAGCATCAGTGTGTGTGTGGGGTGTTCCCTACAACGAGTCGAGAGCCGGAACCAGGAGCTGCAATTCAACTCTCAACAGAAGGCGAGTCCACATCATTGAGGTGGAAGTAGGTAATTCAGTTTTCCCTCCCCATTCCCCTTTAGTCAGCTATTTAGCCAGAGTATCTTCTATGTCGTGAGCAGGGCTCACCAATGTCTATGTCATCGTAAGGCACAATTGTGCAGAGAGATGCTGTATGCCGTGTCGAGGATAGTTACTTTCATGTGACATTAATGTTATAAATTGTGCCACAGAATATATAATAATGTACCATTTATTAGTATAAGGCTGTGTGCCCAGTATTATCTCATTATGATTAATATTGATGAAGTAGTCTTATATATATGCTGGAGTATTGAATAGTATATTCATGTGTACAGTGATTTACTGTGTTTATTGTCATTGAAATGATTTACTGAGCTTAAGGCCAGTACAGTGATTTATTGTGTTTACTGCCATTATAGCAATTTACTGTGTTGATTGCCAGTATTGTGTTTACTGTGAATTTGAAGAAATAGGCACTTTTTGCCAGGACAACAAGTACAGAGAGAGTATACAGTGAGGGGGCGTGGCAGCTGGGAATGTACAACAGGAGGGGGAGTGTTGCCATCTCGTTGTGTTCCAGTTTATGAAGAGGGAGTGATTTGCTGCTGTGTACTTCGTTGCCTTATTGCTGATAAAGAGATATAATACTTTAAGCTTTTAAGTAAAATACAAAACCACCTTTGCGTTTGTATTATCCCTCCATTACTTGTTGCTATTGAGTCATTGAAAGAGAGAGAGTGATAGAGACATATACTTCACCTTTCCAGAGTAATTAGTGTGCTCTCTGCCACTTCTACCACAATTCCACAATACCACTGACGTGTTACTGTACACAGGAAACACCAGTTGGCGACCTTCAATTAGCAAGTAGAGCCCTTGTCGGGGTGGGCACACGATTGGAAGAGAGTAGATAGATATATATATATATATATATATATATATATCTTTATATATATATATATATATATATATGTGTGTGTGTATATCACGAAAATAAACACGTGATTAAAATGTGACAATGTCAGCACGGAGGAAAAATGAAACAGGAATTTCCTTAAGTACTTTCGTATATTAATACATCTTCAG
>WNGS01164840.1:7887-14755 GCA_020271785.1 Procambarus virginalis | reverse complement strand
TGTAAACTATGAGTGGAAAATATGAATACAAAAGTAGATCACTGAGAATAATGAAACCACTTTCTCTTGGCAGTGCCTTGGTAGCTCCAAGACTAATCATCCAACCAGGAATTAGAACCATATTTTAAAAAGTAGTCGGCTAAACATATACATTAATATTTAATTTACTTTGCAGTCCAGTATGTCCATCTACAATGGATGGAGTCCATACTTTCCCAAGTACTTCCCCGAGATGGGTACAAAAAAGGTGGAATTTGTGACATTTGGATGTGGTTATGGAGGATTGTTGGGTAAGTCTGTCCAGATTGCATTGTAAAATTTGTTGTAGTTGACAATTGAATTCTAAAGGATTATGTGATCTATAAATTCACTGTTAATTAATTTATTATTGTAGACACTCGCTATTCTGGAATCCGACCATCTGGAAAACCCCCTTATCCGGCCAAAATCGTGGACGGATAAAGTTCTCACCATCCGGCCAAAATCGTGGACGGATAAAGTTCTCACCATCCGGCCAAAATGTCCATGGGAGCCGGACCAGCGGGTGTTTGGCTGGATAAAAAAATCTGAGCCGGTTAACTTGCTGGCAATGTTACACTATCCAGAAAGTCAGCCGGACCAGCGGTGAATTGTCCGGACCAGAAAGCCATATGGCGGGTCGTACTGTAATAATCCTGTGGTTCTAGGCGCATGTGTAGGAGGGGGTGGGGTGGGAGGGTGGTGTCGGGAGAGAGGCAGTGTTGGGAGGGACTGCCTGAGGGATAAGGGTGATGTGGAGGGACCTATACACTACAGTACAGGAATTACCAATAATTTTAGAACAATTCATCACATTCAAAAACAAAAGAAATAATTATGTAATAACAAATATACAAGTTTCCTAAAAAAAATTTGCACAGGCTGGAGTTTGCTTCAAAAAGTTTTTTGCACCTGGCGGCCTACGTAACATGCCTGCCTGCCCCAAGTGGACCCGTCTAGGCCTGGTCACCTGGCGGCCTACGTAACATGCCTGCCTGCCCCAAGTGGACCCGTCTAGGCCTGGTCACCTGGCGGCCTACGTAACATGCCTGCCTGCCCCAAGTGGACCCGTCTAGGCCTGGTCACCTGGCGGCCTACGTAACATGCCTGCCTGCCCCAAGTGGACCCGTCTAGGCCTGGTCAAGGAAAACAGCCCATGTGTTCTCGTCCCTCATGTTATATCACAGTGCCGCGCCGTTAGTGAAATTTTAAATAAGTGTTTTCATAGTAACTGAACATTTTTGGCCATGACTGTCTGGTAGCAGCATGAATCGTTCTGGAGGTGTTAAGAGGAGGGAGGTTACCCTAACAATTAAAGACAAGTTACGTGTTGTACAACTTTGTGAAAATGGCCGGTCGACTTCGTGTTGCCAAGGAATTTAATATAGGCACTAGTACTGTTTCTGATACCAGGAAACAAAAAGAGCAATACCTGAAATACACTTCAACCAGTGAGAGTGAAGGTGCAAGCACTAGCAGAGGGTGTGGTAGAAGAACGTTGAAAACTTTGACGCATGTTGAAAAAGTAAAAAAATGAGGACCCCCTCAGTGGAGACTGTACTGTCTCCACTCGATTATCCGGACTATATGGGAAGGCCCCCCAGCCGAATAATCACGTGTTCCGGATAATGGTACTTTTTCACAGTCCGAAACTAACCATTTCCAACTATTTTTATATTGCAAACAACATAATTTGAATTGCCTTGCCATATATAATTAATTATTAAATATTCAACTAGAAACCTCAACTTACCTTGTTGTTGTTTGTCTTCTAGATTGATGCCACACATCTTGAAGTTAAGAATTCTTGACAATTTAAGAAACCTATACTAACACAACACTAAAATTAACACCTAAAATTACTGTACAGTTCATTAAGCAGTTAGTTTTGACTGTCAGCTGTGGAAGCTTCACTGGTTGAAGGCATTTGGCTTGCCTGTGATGCCTCACTTGTTGAAGGCGCTTGGTTTGATTTTCGTACCATATAAGAATCAAGTGTAGCTTGCCTTCTGTGCTCAGTGGCCTGTTGTATGATCAGCTCTTTTGTTCGCCTCGGGTACTGATACATGTTTCCAGCTTCTGGATGAGCACAACTGGATGAAAAATTTATTAATCCATCAACATAGGTCATGAGTACACTGTATTTTGTAGTCATTGGTGTTGGTTCTTCACTGCCGTCTTCATCCTCCATCTCTACGTCGACCTCACCAGTAACAGACTGGAGAATCTCGTCTTCACTCATCACACCATATCCTGGGTCATTGGCATCTTTTTCAAGTCAATCACATCCTGTCTTTCTAAGTTTTCGCCGGCATTTCTAAACATTCCATGGATTTCATCTGTAAATCCTTCAAAATCCTTTTCTTCATCCTCCTCATTTCTGACCGTAGACGTGAGGAGTTTTTTCCAGGAATTTTTCAAAGTCGATTCCTTTACTTCACTCCACACCTTGGCCCAGTTATAGATGGCTTCCTTGATTGTATAGTTCTTCAAATTCTCAAGTTTTTTTTTAGCCCTGTTATCCACACACAGTTCAATATCTTCTGGAAGAGGCAAAACCACCAAAACTTCGTTTAGCATCTTTTTGGTGTACAACCTCTTCGTGGCACAGATAACTCCCTGATCCATAGGCTGGATGAGAGAGGTTGTGTTAGGAGGAAGTGCCATACACGTTATCTTGCCATCATGTAAAGTTAACATGTCAATTTTGCGGTGGGCAGGTGCATTATTAAGCAGCAGCAAAGTCCGAACTACGCTTGGCCTTACTTTGAGTTTAACTTGATAGGCACGAACCTCCGTGCAGAACACGTCATGAAACCAGGAAAGAAAGATCTGTGTAAACCATGCATTTTGTGAGTTATAATATTTCACTGGCAGTCTATCTGTGCAATGTTGCAAGGCTCTTGGTTTCTTTGATTTGCCAACAATTGCACACGTGATTCTGTCTGTGCCGTCAGCATTCGCACACATCATGGCCGACAGCCTGTCCTTGTTAACCTTACAACCTGGCATACAACCCTCACTCCTCATAGCTAGAGTTTTCTGGTAAACTCCTCCAATACAGCCCAGTCTCATCAACATTATAAATTTGATAAGAATGTAAATTACTGTATTTGCCATAATGTATGCTCTTAATTTATGTTTAAATGGTTCTACACTGCTTTCATCTGCACTCAATTTTTCACTGACAATTTTCCTCTTCACAATATTGTGCCTCCTCTTGAACCTTGCAACCCACCCTTCACTAGCTTCAAAATCCTTTATTCCAATGCTTGCTGCAAACCTGCTTGCAGCATTTTGTATTTCTGGGCCGCGAATTGTCACACCAGCTGTGCGGTGCTGAGCAAACCACTTGCACATGGCCTCATCCAACTGTACATGCGTCGAAGTTTTCATAGTCTTTCTACCACAACCTCTGCTAGTGCTCGCACCTTCACTCTCGCTGGTTGATATGTATTTCAGATATTTCTGTTTTTGTTTCCTTATATCAGAAACAGTACTAGTGCCTATATTAAATTCCTTGGCAACACTTGAAGTCGACCGGCCATTTTCACAAAGTTGTATAACACATAGCTTGTCCTTAATTGTTAGGACAACCTTCTTCCTCTTAACACCTCCAGAACAATTGATGCTGCTACCAGACATAGTCTTGGCCAAAAATGTTCAAAGTTACTATGAAAATAAAAAAGTTATTTAAAAAAATATTTCACTAATGTCGCGGCACTGTGGTGTAACACGAGGGTCGAGAGCACATGGCTTTCATATCCGGACAATTCAATGATTATCTGGCTGACTGTCCGGATAGTGTAACATTGGCAGCCGGCTTAACCAGCTCCGATTTTTTATCCGGCTAAACCAGCTTTTATTCGGCTCCCATGGCCATTTTGGCCGGATATTGAGAACTTTATCAGGTCATGATTTTGGCCGTATAGGGCGTTTTCCGGATGTTCGAATCCCGGATATTGCATGGTTACAGTATTATAATATATCATGCCAATGAAACTAAATGCAATATAAATATACAGTAATTATTTATTAAATATAATTATAATTATTCTGTGTTATTGTCAATCTTTTCAAAATCTTTTATTTCTTATCCAAGCTGATGCTTAAACTAAGTTAAGATATCATTAAACTGCAGCCTTGTAATAAAGAATCTTAGAATTGTTTAATTTGATGTGAAAATGATGGAAAGTTGTCAGCTAAACTGAAACTGCTTTAAATGATGCGTCAAAATAGAAATGTATTATGTTTGATAGCATTAAATGGTGTTTAGGATATATTGTAGTGTCTTACTAGAATGGACTCAGGGCGTATAAATATGGCTGCAATGATAATAAATAATCGGTTGGTTAGGCTGGCCTTGACTGCTGTATTACCCTCAAACCGCGCATATCATATATAAATGATATCAGTGACAAAACCGAAATCGCGCACATCATTTATATATGATTTCGTGTCTAGCGCTATAATTTAAACACCCCGCCTGGGATAGGGGCAGCTATAGTACAGCCACGACTGATAGTTGCCAGATCCCACCTAGAAAAAAATCCAGCCCAACATTCTTGGGAGTGAGAGCGTCAGTATTGCGCCAGCCACCAAGGCTGGCGCACGCAGCACGAGCTCACAGCACCGCTGTTCAGCTTGTGACCACAGCATCGCCTACAAATGCCAAAATATAAGTGATACTGCTATTATTTAGCAGTGATAGTATTACTGAAGCCCCCTGAATTTGATAAAACTGACCAGGATTCTGATAACAGCTTGATTGTGGAGATATTTAGCGCTGTGCTCGATGGAGGGAGGAGTACGGCTGTGGAGGGAGGATTGTGGCGTTGTCTTCTGACTGTGTGTGGCCACCATTTATTGACTGCACTCACCATACCAGCTTAGTGGTTCGCTATGGTGAACACAAATGTAGATACTTACATATAACGTGTGTATAGTGTGAGATAACAGCGAGAGGAGTAGGTTGGGAGCCGCCATTTTGGTGAGAGGAGCGTCGTCTGCAGGAATTATCGTGTTGTTTACTGGTGACCACAAAGGGTCTTTGGGCACCATACCAGCTTATTTGTACAAGTATGGTGAATAAAACAGGTAGATACTTATATATAATGTGTGTATATAGCATAATAACACCACAACCAATATTGTTGGAGGAGAAATATTAGTGCGTGTGGCCTTGAGGGTGGCCGCCGATCAGCTGACTGTGGAGTAGCTACGTCTTTGTGCGTTTACTCACCATACAAGCTTAGATGTACAGTTATGGTGAACAAAACATGTAAATACGTATATATAACGTCTGTGTATAGTGAATAAATGCAAAAACAGTATTGTGGGAGGTAAATGAGGGTGAGTGAGGTGGTGTTGAGGGAGGGCGTGGCAGTGAGTGGCTCGCTGGTGTGTGGCGGCCACTCCTCGTTGCTTTTTGACTCACAAGACCAACTTAGTAGTTCGTTATGGTGAACAAAACATGCAGATACTTATATATAACCTGTGTATATAGTGTAACAACAGCAAAACTATTTGTTTGTTTTATGAACATAATAATTGAATCACTTATATGCACACCATAATTTTGAGTACAGCGATGGTTCACACATTTTATAATATAAATATACCACAATTCACTGTATGGAATAATATTACTGCAAAAAAACTAAGAAAAAATCAATCAGAGACATTGAAATAATTAGGAAATAATATATTTGTGGCAACTGCCGTCTGACAGCTCGGGCGGAGTAGACCTCGTCTGGCGAAGGCTCTGCCAACGCCCCTTTTTTGCCACACTTCCCTACCCTACTGCGGCTAAAATATGCTACCTACGATTTTTTTGTTATTTTTTCCGTGATCAGGGAACAAAAATAAACAATTCTATAAGACGAAAGAATTTTTGGATTTTTTTTTTGTTGCGCCTGTGGGTGTGAATTCCATTTGGGCCCCTAGCGGTTTGAGGGTTAAGAATTACCCAAGTATTACCTAAGTGTAGTTTCAGGATGAGAGCTACGCTCATGGTGTCCCATCTTCCCAGTACTCCTTATCATACAGTACTTTGGAAACTACTGACGGGTTTGGCCTCCACCACCACCTCGCATAACTTGTTCCAACCATATATGTACCATTCTATTTGCAAATGAAACTTTCAAATATTTCTGTGTGGGTGCCCCTTAGCCTCCCTGGAGCTATTCAGCTGATATGAATGTACAGTAGTACCTTGGTGTACGACTGCCCTAGCATACAAATGTTTGGTCTGACATCAAATTCATCGTAAAATTTGAATTGATGTACGACATTTTACTTGGAATACGGCATCTGTTGATACGTGTATGGATCAAGCGAGCGCGTGGTGCTGGGCGCAGGACGAGGCACACTCAGTTGTTTACCAGTGTATCCCACCTAGTGACGACTGCGCTTGAATTCTTTGTAAAGAATTCAATTGTTTTTCTGCTTTTCTGGGGGAGCCCCATCGACTCCCCAGAGCTATCCAGGTTGATTAGGATATATTAGCCTTCTGGCATCAGAGTGCATGGAGTTTGTGCCTACCGAGGACCACGAGTCAGAACCTGGCCCCCTCAGAGAGGCACGAGGAGCAATGGCCTATAGAAACCCCCATGTGGTTAGGAGCATTCTGTCTGCCATCGGCTGGGTCAGGCACCCCAAAACAAACCACCAATTCTGGTGAAGATATTGCTACCAAAATTAAACGGGTGGACAGAACTCTCCAAATGAAAATTAGCAAACTAGCATGACATCATCACATTGCCACACCACTGTCTGCAATCCCCTCCCCCCTTGGGAGGGCAGGGGTAACGGGGAGCCCCAGACCCTCGCCCCAGCGTTCCACACCCCC
>WNGS01164839.1:0-11014 GCA_020271785.1 Procambarus virginalis | reverse complement strand
AATTCCTATTATGTACAATATGACTAACTCGCCTTGTTGCAATTTTAATTGTGTAAATGGCATCTGTTTTATTCTGTTAATATTTGAAAATAAAAAAATGAAAATAAAATATGTTACGTTACTTTATCCCGATAAACATATTTTAATCAACATAATTAACCCATAATAAAATTTAATACAAATTTCATGAACAAATCCACAAGGGCCGTGACGAGGATTCGAACCTGCGTCCGAGAGCATCCCAGACGCTGCCTTAATCGACTGAGCAAAGGCAGCATCTGGGATGCTCTCGGACACAGGTTCGAATCCTCGTCCCGGCCCTTGTGGATTTGTTCATTTGATGCATCACTCAATTGTGATTTCTGTGTTACAAATTTTATATTAAGACAAAGCTTAAATTACATTTCTTGAAACAAAGTGCTCTCGACAACCATTCATTTCCAACTCCCTTTCTTGGAAGAATGCCACATATGATCGGGATTCCTCCCGTGCTCCTAACTAATTCTATGGTTGTCTTAAAGTGCCTCACTCCTAACTTGTCATTTCCACCGGCACTGATACAAATAATGGGTTTGTTCCCATTTCCTGCCATATCATTCCTGTTGTTTTCTATATCAACAATTCCTGCTCCCGGATAGCAAACCCTTAATCTGTTCCTTGTGCCTTATCTCTGGCACAAAAACCTTCCCAAATATTTCACCTGGGAACCTCCAGCTTAGGAAAAATTCGCTTAGGTACCTCCTGGGCTTGCGCTCCATTCGTTTCCTTGACTTTTAAGCGAACTGCAGGTTCCCTACAGCACTCGTCTTCCAGCACAACGAATGGATTGGAAGTCTTTATGACATCTGTAGGCGGCTTTGTCAGGGTCTTCGTAAGTCCCCTGTCTTTTACGCCATTAAAAGGCGAAGCTTTCTACTGCTGTTCTCCTCATTTACTTCCCTTTGACGTTGTCTCGTCTGTCTTGACTCCTGCATCTGTCGTATCTCCTCCCGCAGGAAATCCAACTCCGCCCTCAGAGCTCTACATAGCTCCCTCACTAGCACCAGTTCACGCACAACTCGCAACTTCCATTTTCAGTTTCAAGACAATTGGAGCTCAAGTTAACACACCCTCTCTCTGAGACTGACTGCGCCTGACTTTGCAATCACATCACCAACTAACTTGTATCTTGTAATTGTATCATCGTTACCTAGCCCCAAAACCTTACAATTGTCAGCATTAACCAGAATCCATTTCAAAACTCTATTTAGATCGCCTTGAAGTTATAGTAAATCTTTTTCAGTGTTCATTTCCTCCCGATTTTTGTATCACCGGCAAATTTGCAAATATTGCTGCTCAAACCTGAATCAAATCATTTATTTATTGATTTTTATCTAGGGCTGGAGCTGTTGCGGTTGCCAGCTCGTTGGGACCTGTGGTTGGAGTGGGGTTTAATTGGTTTAAACTGTTAATAGATATTGGTATGGGAATTGATATGGAGAAAGGAGGCCAAAAAATTGTGTTGGTGGAGGGGAGAGGGGAATGGCAAAATGAACAGGGAAAGAGAAGGGCCTCATAATAACAAGACACTTAAGGTATAATACACGAACAGTAGGAGTCTAAGAAGCAAAATAAACTATTTAAATGCTCTTGATTGCACAGAAAAACAGATATTATTGCCCTTGCCAAAACATGGATAAATGTAGAAAGCAGAACTATTAGCTCAGTATCAAATAAACGGATTTAAACTTTCACACAGATAGATATATTAGACGAGGAGAGGGAGTAGCCATATGTATTAGGGAATATTTGAAATTTAGTCTGTTCTGTAAAGTTCTGAGGCTAGGTAATGATGATAGAGTTACAAGATGCGAGCTAGATGGTGTTGAGATTGCGAAGTCGGATTGCGAAAGGGATCTGGGAGTTATGATTAGTAAGAATTTAAAACAAAAGGATCAATGCATGAATGTTCGTAATAAGGCAAATAAGACACCGGGCTTTATTAATCGAAGCGTTAATAACACGACAATGATGTCGTGTTATTAATGAATATTAATAACACGACATATTAATAAATATTAAGAATATTATTATAAATATAATATTAATAATATATAATATTATTATAAATAAATATAATATTAATAAATATTAAGAACCATGATGTGGTTCTTCAGCTATATCTTGCTCTGGTTAGGCCCCATTTAGATTGTGCAGCTCAGTTTTGGTCGCCGTATTATAGAATGAATATAGATTCACTTGAACGTGTCCAGCGTTTGATGACTAAGTTAATTCCCCAAATTAGAAAATCTTTCATATGAAGAAAGATTAACAAAGCTTAAATTGCATTCACTGGAAAGGCGACCAGTATCAGCTCTTGATACTGGTAATGGCTTAAAAGAACCACCACTTACGGGCTATTCATGCCTGTGCCACCTTTCGGGTGGCTTAATCTTTATCAATCAATCAATCCACGTCTCTCACGGGAGTCATCTCCCGTCACGCAGTGTGCAGTCGCACCTCCACAAATCTCTAGTATCATCTATTGATACTGGTAATGGCTCAAAAGGGCCACCATTTACGGGCTATTCATGCCCGTGCCACCTTTTGGGTGGCTTAATCTTCATCAATAAATCGAATAGCAATCCAGTACAATTTCCAGTCAAGAATGTTGTACTCGGCGGAGCAGTTCTAATCGGCCCAAGACGCTACAGCTTCGACACAGAGCAGACAGCAGACTACGACCGCATCCAGCTACAACGCTCTCGCTCCCCGAGTTCAGACACTCGCAATTCCCAATCGAGCCGGCACACTCTCCCGCATAGAGCTCCACGACTCCGGCCACACTCAGCTCTCTGCTCTGCTCCAGGCTCCGTCTCAACGTCTACGACACTGCTGTATCCAGGACTACTAAATAAATATGAAACTCACTAAACACTGTATCTAAACAACCCAACAACGTAACATAATCGTACGTTACAGGCATAACCCCGAAAATGGATCCCCAGTTATCAGAAAAGGAGGGATAAGATTTACGTTAAGTGTGGAATTAAATCAAAGTACAGAGGGATTATATGCGATGTTAAATAAATGCTTGCTGACTTCCAGAGGGAGCCTAGTCTCAAGCATGGGGGTTGATCCCCACAACAATATAAAATAAATGTTGGGGGAAATTTCACTAAACACCATAAAATTCTAAACAAAATTTATTATATCAAAGAAAAAAAATGAATATATCCTATCTGAACACTTCCTAAATGAATATCTTCCTAATTGAGGCAATGACTACACAAATAATGCGGATTAACCAATTGGAATAACTTCAGACACAGATACCTTAAAATACCACAGCCAGGCCTAGATGTTCTGCCCTGGCTCCAAGGGTAGCAGTCCCACCTCCAGTTCCCGTCCAGTCCACACTGATCTTCCTTCCCACAGACTTCGTGGGAGGCTGACCCTAGCTCAGTTGCCAAATTAATCTTTGAAGAAGATTACTAACTAAAAATCCTGTATGTGTCACTAAAGGTGACTTATTATTCTAAAACAATTGGGAATTATCTAGATACTCGAGCCAGGCTAATTACAATATTCAGTAGCACTTGTATTTCACTAATTTGCATGAATTAACAAACAAGGTGGGAAGGTACTTATTTTCCAAGTAACGAGACCCCATATTCTTACTTAAGCCAAATGCTTCTTTGATAACATACAAGACTTATTCTTTATTCTCAATTGACGTTAATTTTTACATAAGTACTTAACCACAATTGATTATTCCTACTAATTTGTTTACAGCCTCAATTATTCTCCTAGTTGGATGACAGGACGCAAGTGGCGCTATACCGTTTTTTTACACATGTGTCTATTCCCTTGGGGAAGGGATGACCCTAGCTTGCCAGTCAGAGCACTACCAACTCTCTCTATATATTTTTATAAAATTCGTATCCTCCCTTCTAGTGAACTAAAACATTTCATGTTAGATCTATGGTCTTCTGTATTACAGTTCTACTGTTACAGTACAATGTGGACAGGTTAAGATAACCGATACAATGTGGACATGTTAAGATAACCGATACAATGTGGACAGGTTAAGATAACCGATACAATGTGGACAGGTTAAGATAACCGATACAATGTGGACAGGTTAAGATAACCGATACAATGTGGACAGGTTAAGATAACCGATACAATGTGGACAGGTTAAGATAACCGATACAATGTGGACAGGTTAAGATAACCGATACAATGTGGACAGGTTAAGATAACCGATACAATGTGGACAGGTTAAGATAACCGATACAATGTGGACAGGTTAAGATAACCGATACAATGTGGACAGGTTAAGATAACCGATACAATGTGGATAGGTTAAGATAACCGATACAATGTGGATAGGTTAAGATAACCAATACAATGTGGACAGGTTAAGATAACTGTTGTACAATGTGGACAGGTTAAGATAACTGTTGTACAATGTGGACAGTTTAAGATAACTGTGGTACAATGTGGACAGGTTAAGATAACTGTGGTACAATGTGGACAGGTTAAGATAACTGTGGTACAATGTGGACAGGTTAAGATAACTGTGGTACAATTGTAACACCCATGACCCCCCCCCTAGAGTTCTCACCCAGGGAAGCCTTCTCCAAGAGGTCAGCCCAGATGACCTCCGGATTATCTTGTATGTTGCTTTAAAAAATTCCTGGGTTAGTCTTAGTCAGCTAGTTTCAAGTATGTAATATTTCATGATACTCTTGTCAAACAGTGTAATGGAATTAGACCCCAGATTCTTATGTGTAAACATCCATGGGTCTTCTCCTAGTTGGATGACAGTTGGAAGGTCAGTCACACATGTAATTAATAATTCCTCTCTTGAACAGTGTATGGTGAATGTCAAACAAGCTTAATGAAAATTCTTGAGTGTTTGTGCATGTGTGGCCGACTCCTTACATCTTTTGATCTAGGTAGCAACAGCAAATCTCCCCCTCCCCCCCTTTTGGGGTGTATATAGATGTCCTGTAGAGACTTAGTTGAGAGAGAGTGTGGGACACCAGGGTCGAG
This sequence comes from Procambarus virginalis, assembly GCA_020271785.1. Classification (NCBI taxonomy): domain Eukaryota; kingdom Metazoa; phylum Arthropoda; class Malacostraca; order Decapoda; family Cambaridae; genus Procambarus; species Procambarus virginalis. The sequence goes on along the minus strand of WNGS01164839.1, from coordinate 5,974 downwards.
AGTGGGTCAGTGAAGAACATCTCACAGCCAGGGAGAGGCAGAGTGAATCCACCAGATGGAGAGACAGAGGTCTTAAGGTAATGTGTGTGATCTCTGAGGTTTTGTTCCATGTCTAAATTTCTTAACTATTGGCCAGTGTTAGAGTAGGATTTATAGTGGTGTTTAGTATAATTTGGTTCTCAATAAACTTTTGTTAAATTTCCCGTCTGTGTCAATTGTTGAATCCTCTTTGCCTTTTGGATATAATGGGCTGACAACCGTCCCATAATTAATGACAGTTATAGAAAGCACTCTCCAAGTCAAGCAATGTTTCTTGCCTCGTTGCTTGATATAGTCTCAATGGTCAAGGCAGATGGTGGCAGTGTTTTTTTTTAATCCTGTGTAGCATTTCCTTGTTGGCAGTGTACCTTTTGGTCCCGGTGTAACCATCATATGTCAGCTCATATTACAGTGTTCAACAACAGTGTTACCAAGTGCAACCGATAGGAAGTCTTACTCAGGAGAAGTAGTAGTGAATACATAGTCTTATATGATTAGTTTAGTACATATTAATAGTGTACATATGTACTAAAATATGTACTAAAATATGTACTTTAGTACACTATAAATATGTACTAAACTAATAATATAAGACTATGTATACACTACTACTTCTCCTGAGTAAGACTTCCTATCGGTTGCACTTGGTAACACTGTTGTTGAACACTGTAATATGAGCTGACATATGATGGTTACACCGGGACCAAAGGTACACTGCCAACAAGGAAATGCTACACAGGATTAAAAAAAACACTGCCACCATCTGCCTTGACCATTGAGACTATATCAAGCAACGAGGCAAGAAACATTGCTTGACTTGGAGAGTGCTTTCTATAACTGTCATTAATTATGGGACGGTTGTCAGCCCACTATATCCAAAAGGCTAAGAGGATTCAACAATTGACACAGACAGGATATTTAACAAAAGTATATTGAGAACCAAATTATACTAAACATCACTATAAATCCTACTCTAACACTGGCCAATAGTTAAGAAATTTAGACATGGAACAAAACCTCAGAGATCACACACATTACCTTAAGACCTCTGTCTCTCCATCCGGTGGATTCACTCTGTCTCTCCCTGGCTGTGAGATGTTCTTCACTGACCCACTCTCGACCCTGGTGTCCCACACACTCTCTCTCAACTAAGTCTCTATAGGACCTCTATATACACCCCAAAAGGGGGGGGAGGGGAGATTTGCTGTTGCTACCTAGATCGAAAGATGTAAGGAGTCGGCCACACATGCACAAACACTCAAGAGAGGAATTATTAATTACGTGTGTGACTGACCTTCCAACTGTCATCCAACTAGAGAAGACCCATGGATGTTTACACATAAGAATCTGGGGTCTAATTCCATTACACTGTTTGACAAGAGTATCATGAAAGATTACATACTTGAAACTAGCTGACTAAGACTAACCCAGGATTCTTTTAAATCAACATACAAGATAACCCAGAGGTCATCTGGGCTGACCTCTTGGAGAAGGCTTCCCTGGGTGAGAACTCTAGGGGGGGGTCATGGGTGTTACACAATGTGGACAGTTTAAGATAACTGTGGTACAATGTGGACAGGTTAAGATAACTGGAACAATTATGTCATTAGCGATCATGACTGTAAACACATTATTGACGGTCAGTTTCCCGTCACTGAATGTGCACACATTATCGCTTTGCACGCCTTGCACGACTCTTTGAATGAAAGAAACTCTTGTGGGATTTTGGTTTTGACTATGGATAATATGAGAGTTATCATGAGACTTTGGATCTGAAACACTAAATTTCGAAGCCACTTTTTTAAAATATTCAAATATTTTTATCCGTGCTACTTATAAAAGAATCTAAGGAAAAATAGGATTCATGTTAAATTTTGAACGTTTGAGTTTAATAATAAATACAATAAACTACCGCTCACAGGATGAGTATGCGCTACCGCTCATACGAAGAGCTCACAGGAGTATAGAGTATGCGGCTCCAGCATGGAGTCCATATCTAGTCAAGCATAAGACTAAACTGGAAAAGGTTCTAAGGTTTGCCACCAGACTAGTACCCGAGCTGATTTTTTTTTTTTATTAATTCCTTAGGTACATCTGCATTAGTGCAGCTACCCTAGACTATATGAAGTGGAGTACAGTGTGTCAAAAAAGCTAACTAGTTGATGCTAGAAAATCCCCATCACACAGGATGGTTAGTTATACAGAGGCATGTGATAAGCAGTCTGCACTGGCAGATTCCGGATGCATTTTGAGGATATCATCAACACAAGATTGAATAAGGTAGCAGTGGTAATAAAGGTCACCATCTCGCAGGATGGTTAGTCATACAGGGCCATATGTTTAGTAGCCTGCACTGGCAAATTTTGGGTACATTGTGAGGATATCTTCAAGAATACGAGAGTGAATAAAGTAATTGCAAAGCTCCAGGTACCTCATGCCAACTGGTCTGAAAGGTCTAATAACTGGGCATTCAGTGATGTAGTGCGGGAGATCGTGCCGTAGTTCCTGCTCACAGAGTTTGCAACTGGAGTGCTCAGGATTGGGAGATCCGTCACCTGCAGCCACCTGCCACAGGTAACGGTAACCCAACCTGATCCTTGCAACCACTGTGTCGCACAGTCTAGTGGACGTTTTGTGCTGCCCATAGATGTAGGTTTCAGATCTGAACAAATCATAGCTTTTTATACTAGTACTTTCAGGTCGTTGGGAGTCAGTAAGTTCTTTCCTATCAGATCTGAATGTTTGGATCAATACAGTTTTGACAGCAGAGATGGGGATACCTAGATCTAAGTCAACTTCAAACTTGTTACACGCTAATTTGGCTGCAATGTCTGTTTCATTATGATGGGTTATATTTATGTGTGAAGGTATCCATACAAAGGAAATTCGAGACCCTTTACTCTGTGCATCAATTAGGTCATTTATAATTGGGAGTATGAGGTTCTTGCTATCGATCTTCCAAGAGAAGTTTTCGATTGCTTGAAGAGCAGACTTTGAATCACAGAATATTATTCCTCCTCCAATGTTTTTTAATGTACTGGTAGCTAAGTGTAATGCTGCTAGTTCTGCTTGTGTGGAGGTCAGCCAGTTGTTTAACCTGACACTGACAGTCTTTGTGCAAATATTATTTCTATAAAACCTACATGCTGCTGCAGTCCGTCCAGTAGAGGATTGGACTGAGCCGTCGGTGTAGACACAGTGCTCGTGAGATCTTAAACCCTCGATGGAGGAGGCAATTGTTTCAAGAGTGACAGCTTTGAGAAGAGCAAGATTCTCATTATCTTTCTTGGTGACAGGTGTGTATGATACTTGAATGGTGGGGTACAGATAAAGAGGAATATCAGAGATAGGTAGATTGCACTTAAAAGGGATGTTAAGTATGAGGAGATTGTAAGCATTGTTCCTCAGCCATTTATCATAAAAGGAGTGAGTTGGTATATCGGCACCGGTCAATAGGGTGTTAACAGCACTAAATAATTTGTCTCTGAGCAATGCAGGAGATGTAGGGTCTCTCATGACTTTAAGGCAAAAGGTGGTGTTGACTTGCATTATTCTCTCTTGTATGGTTGGAAGCTTCAGTTCTTCCCGCATGTTGATGATTCTTGTGCATCTTGGGGCACCAAGAATTATCCTCATGGCCTCATTCTGTACTACTTCAAGTTTCTCCAACACAGAGGAGGGGAAATTAATTAAGTGCAGAGCATTATAATCAACGAGAGATCTAACAAACATCATATAGAATAGTCTAGCATATTTAATATTGATACCAATATTCCTACCAGTAAGTGTTTTCAATGGTTTTAGTCTTTCTTTTAACCTACAGAGTAGATCATTTACAATGTCACTGTTAATACCAACTCCAAGGTATTTGTGCTGCCTACACGTTTCAATGTTCTGGTTGTTGACCTTGAAAGTTATAGGGACACGAGTATTCTCTCGGGGATGGAGAACTCTGGATTTAGTTATAGAGATAACAAGACCACATTCAATGCTTTTAGCAGCGAATGAATCAAGTAGAGCTTGCAGTCTAGTTTGGGAATTTGCAACAATGCATATATCATCGGCATAACAAATGACGGCTTCATCAGGTAGTGTGGGAATATCAATTGTTAATTTATGCATCAGAACATTGAACAGTGTAGGACTTAGCACTCCACCCTGGGGTGTACCCAACTCAAAGCGTGCACAAAGTTTACTTTTGACCCCCTTGAAAAGGACTGAGGCGGTTCTGTTACTCAGGTAACCCCTGAGCCATGTCAACAGTCTTCCCTTAACTCCAAAAGAGGCTAGCTGTTCTAGGATTATTTCTCTGTTTGCTGTATCAAAGGCAGTTTGGAGATCAATAAATGCCGCCTGAGAGTTTGGTCCCTCTCTGATAAAATACTCAGCAAAGCAAGTTTGTGTGCTTCTTCCAGGAAGAAAACCATACAGGTTAGGGGCAAGGTGGGGCTTGATTTGAAACATTAGTCTGTCGAGAATAATTCTCTCAAGAACTTTACACATGCACGACGTCAGAGAAATGGGTCTAAATTTTTGTGAATTAGGCTTGGGTATGGGTATTATGAGTGCCTGTGTCCAGCGGTCAGGTAAGACACCCTGCCTTAGACTTTGATTAAACAATTCTAGCAGAGGGCTATTTGGCAGCTCAGCAAGTACTCTCATGGTGTTGTATGTGATGCCATCCTCTCCAGGAGAGGTAGCCTTACCTTTCTTGAGTGCATTTTTAATTTCAAAGGGGGTTATGCCATAGTTATCATCAGGCCCTATTTCACTACAGGCAATTTCAATATTGAAGTTACGATTTATTTTGGTACTAGCCAGATAGTTTTGCACATCTAGGGGCAGGCTGCTTATACTAGCAGTGCTTGCATATTGCTGAAGCAGCATGTCGGCATAGTCTACGGGTGAATGGTGATCAAGTTGACGACTGCTAGGACGAGAAATCTTTTTAATTTTATTCCACATTTGGGATGAGGATGTTGCATGATTGATGCCTTGCAAAAACTGTTCCCAGTGCTGGTTATACACCTGTTCCTTTAGCTCTCTAAACTCTCGGCTGGCTTTAAGAAATATGTTGAGGGTGTCAGCTGTTTTATGTGTTTTATACTGCTCAGCTAGGAATAGAACTCTGTCATGCAGGGCTCAAGGCGTGAGTCAGTGAACCACCTCTGTCCCTTCCTCACTGGTTTGGGTCTTGTGGATTTTACAACATTGTCATAAAAAGCGGTTACTTCAGTGACCAGGTCCTCATATAATGCATTGACGGTAGTAAAACAGTAAGTGTTATACCATTCAGAAATGCGGAATTTGAAGAGCATGTGTAAATTTTCAGGGATGTTAATTACTTTTTTTGCAAAGTTTGGGGGTTTGAGATTATTGATAGTGTATGAACTGAATATGGCAAAGTGATCACTAACTAATTCATGAACAATTGATCCTCCGACAGCATTATCAATGAGACCGTGACCAATGACATAATCAAGCCTGCCACCCATGAGGTGTGTGACGTTAGAGGAGTCAAAGTTGAATACGGACATGTTGTTATCTCTTAAGTATTTTACAAAGACTCTGCCATTCCTGTTTGTTTTGGTGTCATCAGGCTAGTGTGTCTAGCATTAAAATCACCCATTACAATGGTTTGAGAGCTGCTGGTAATTTTTGGGAGAGAGGCTTCCACCATTTGATCACACCTTACATATACATTAACTAAGTTAAGAAACCCGGTCGCTTTAGCAATCTGAAACTGCTGATAATATGAGTCGTCACTTTTGTGGTTTTAAACATGTTTACACACTAGGTTACTTTTAACATACGTCAAGATACCGACATCATGTGAACCAACATTTGAGAAAGCTACATAACCTGAGAGTTTGGGTAGCTGAGAGGTATGAGCTACGAGGAGAGTCTATGGGAATTAAACCTCACTTCGTTGGAA
>WNGS01164838.1:27985-65763 GCA_020271785.1 Procambarus virginalis | reverse complement strand
CAGTGGTGAGGCAGCAGACCCTGGCAACACAGTGGGTGAGGCAGCAGACCCTGGCAACACAGTGGGTGAGGCAGCAGACCCTGGCAACACAGGGGGTGAGGCAGCAGACCCTGGCAACACAGTGGGTGAGGCAGCAGACCCTGGCAACACAGTGGGTGAGGCAGCAGACCGTGGCAACACAGTGGGTGAGGCAGCAGACCCTGGCAACACAGTGGGTGAGGCAGCAGACCGTGGCAACACAGTGGGTGAGGCAGCAGACCCTGGCAACACAGTGGGTGAGGCAGCAGACCGTGGCAACACAGTGGGTGAGGCAGCAGACCCTGGCAACACAGTGGGTGAGGCAGCAGACCCTGGCAACACAGTGGGTGAGGCAGCAGACCCTGGCAACACAGTGGGTGAGGCAGCAGACCCTGGCAACACAGTGGGTGAGGCAGCAGACCCTGGCAACACAGTGGGTGAGGCAGCAGACCCTGGCAACACAGGGGTGAGGCAGCAGACCGTGGCAACACAGTGGGTGAGGCAGTAGACCCTGGCAACACAGTGGGTGAGGCAGCAGACCCTGGCAACACAGTGGGTGAGGCAGCAGACCCTGGCAACACAGTGGGTGAGGCAGCAGACCGTGGCAACACAGTGGGTGAGGCAGCAGACCGTGGCAACACAGTGGGTGAGGCAGTAGACCCTGGCAACACAGGGGGTGAGGCAGCAGACCCTGGCAACACAGGGGGTGAGGCAGCAGACCGTGGCAACACAGTGGGTGAGGCAGTAGACCCTGGCAACACAGTGGGTGAGGCAGCAGACCCTGGCAACACAGTGGGTGAGGCAGCAGACCCTGGCAACACAGTGGGTGAGGCAGCAGACCCTGGCAACACAGTGGGTGAGGCAGCAGACCCTGGCAACAGTGGGTGAGGCAGCAGACCCTGGCAACACAGTGGGTGAGGCAGCAGACCCTGGCAACAGTGGGTGAGGCAGCAGACCCTGGCAACACAGTGGGTGAGGCAGCAGACCCTGGCAACACAGTGGGTGAGGCAGCAGACCCTGGCAACACAGTGGGTGAGGCAGCAGACCCTGGCAACACAGGGGGTGAGGCAGCAGACCCTGGCAACACAGGGGGTGAGGCAGCAGACCCTGGCAACACAGTGGGTGAGGCAGCAGACCCTGGCAACACAGGGGGTGAGGCAGCAGACCCTGGCAACACAGGGGTGAGGCAGCAGACCCTGGCAACACAGTGGGTGAGGCAGCAGACCCTGGCAACACAGTGGGTGAGGCAGCAGACCCTGGCAACACAGGGGGTGAGGCAGCAGACCCTGGCAACACAGGGGGTGAGGCAGCAGACCCTGGCAACACAGTGGGTGAGGCAGCAGACCCTGGCAACACAGGGGGTGAGGCAGCAGACCCTGGCAACACAGGGGGTGAGGCAGCAGACCCTGGCAACACAGGGGTGAGGCAGCAGACCCTGGCAACACAGTGGGTGAGGCAGCAGACCCTGGCAACACAGTGGGTGAGGCAGCAGACCCTGGCAACACAGGGGTGAGGCAGCAGACCCTGGCAACACAGGGGGTGAGGCAGCAGACCCTGGCAACACAGGGGGTGAGGCAGCAGACCCTGGCAACACAGTGGGTGAGGCAGCAGACCCTGGCAACACAGTGGGTGAGGCAGCAGACCCTGGCAACACAGTGGGTGAGGCAGTAGACCGTGGCAACACAGTGGGTGAGGCAGCAGACCGTGGCAACACAGGGGGTGAGGCAGCAGACCGTAGCAACACAGGGGGTGAGGCAGCAGACCCTGGCAACACAGTGGGTGAGGCAGCAGACCCTGGCAACTTTCAGATTCCGTCACTAAAAAATTGTGCGGAGATTGTTGAGTGAGCCAGGCAGGGAAAGTTGCTTCCACACACACACACACTCACGCACATACGCACATGCGCACACATACGCACGCGCGCACATATACGCACGCGCACGCACGCACGCACAGAGGAGTACCTAAGCAACAGGAGACAACGAGTCAGTGTGAGGGGTGAGGTCTCAGATTGGCGAGACGTTACGAGTGGAGTCCCGCAGGGGTCAGTCCTTGGACCTATACTGTTTCTGATATATGTAAATGATCTCCCAGAGGGTATAGAATCGTTTCTCTCAATGTTTGCCGATGATGCAAAAATTATGAGGAGGATTGAAACTGAGGACGATAGTAGGAGGCTACAAGATGACCTAGACAGACTGAGTGAATGGTCCAACAAATGGTTGTTGAAGTTCAACCCGAGTAAATGCAAGGTAATGAAACTAGGCAGTGGAAACAGGAGGCCAGACACAGGATACAGAATAGGAGATGAAGTACTTAATGAAACAGACATAGAGAAAGATCTAGGAGTTGATATCACACCAAACCTGTCTCCTGAAGCCCACATAAAAAGAATAACGTCTGCGGCATATGCGAGGCTGGCTAACATCATAACAGCGTTCAGGAACCTGTGTAAGGAATCATTCAGAATCTTGTACACCACTATGTAAGACCAATCCTGGAGTATGCAGCCCCAGCATGGAGCCCGTACCTTGTCAAGCACAAGACGAAGCTGAAAAAGTCCAAAGGTATGCCACTAGACTAGTCCCAGAACTAAGAGGCATGAGTTACGAGGAAAGGCTGCGGGAAATGCACCTTACGACACTGGAAACAGAAGAGTAAGGGGGGACATGATCACTACCTACAAAATCCTCAGGGGAATCGACCGGGTGAACAAGGATGAACTATTCAACACTGGGGGGACGCGAACAAGGGGACACAGGTGGAAGCTGAGTACCCAATGAGCACAGAGACGTTAGAAGGAACTTTTCAGTGTCAGAGTAGTTAGTAAATGGAATGCACTAGGCAGTGATGTGGTGGAGGCTGACTCCATACACAGTTTATAATGTAGATATGATAGAGCCCAGTAGGCTCAGGAATCTGTACACCAGTTGATTGACAGTTGAGAAGCGGGACCAAAGAGCCAAAGCTCAACCCCCGCAATCACAATTAAGTGAGTACACACATGCACGCCCGCACCACACACACACACACACACAGAAACACACACACACACACACACACAAACACCACACACACACACACACACACACACACAAGTGGTGGGGCCCCTCGTAGCCTGGTGGATAGCGCGCAGGACTCGTAATTCTGTGGCGCGGGTTCGATTCCCGCACGAGGCAGAAACAAATGGGCAAAGTTTCTTTCACCCTGAATGCCCTTGTTACCTAGCAGTAAATAGGTACCTGGGAGTTAGTCAGCTGTCACGGCCATATTCCTGGAGTGTGTGTGTGTGGTGTGAAAAAAAACTAGTTAGTAAACAGTTGAGAGGCGGGCCGAAAGAGCAAAGCTCAACCCCCCCAAACACAACTAGGTGAATACACACACACACATCCACACCCACACACCCACACACACCCACACCCACACACCCACACACCCACACACACACACACACCCACACACACACACACACACACGCACACTATCGTCATGTATCAATGAGAAAACCCGTAGGAGCCGTGCTGAGGGTTGGAATCCAAGCGGTGGGTGTTGGGAGGCAGACGGTCCAGCGACTACACCAGCACATGACACAAGGACCACAACCTGAAGTGTTACTCAACACACGAGGGCCTCGAGGCTCGTGACAACCCTGGTCCAGCATCAGCAGTGGCTCCAGCACCCCCTCCTGTCTTCACTACAACACCAGGTTGTGCTCATGTATAAACATCAGAGGTCCAGTGAAGAGCAGAGGTGCCATAGGCACAATCAGAGAACACTGTATAAACATCAGAGGTCCAGTGAAGAGCAGAGGTGCCATAGGTACAATCAGAGAAGACTGTATAAACATCAGAGGTCCAGTGAAGAGCAGAGGTGCCATAGGCACAATCAGAGAAGACTGTATAAACATCAGAGGTCCAGTGAAGAGCAGAGGTGCCATAGGCACAATCAGAGAAGACTGTATAAACATCAGAGGTCCAGTGAAGAGCAGAGGTGCCATAGGCACAATCAGAGAACACTGTATAAACATCAGAGGTCCACGGTTGTTCAACGTCCTCCCAGCGACTGTAAGAAATATTGCCGGAACAACCGTGGACATCTTCAAGAGAAAACTAGACTGTTTTCTAAGAGAAGTTCCGGACCAGCCGGGCTGTGGTGGGTATGTGGCTCTGCGGGCCGCTCCAAGCAACAGCCTGGTGGACCAAACTCTCACAAGTCATGCCTGGCCTCGGGCCGGGCTTGGGCAGTAGAAGAACTCCCAGAACCCCATCAACCAGGTATATGTGGGCCTGCGGGCCGCTCCAAGCAACAGCCTGGTGGACCAAACTCTCACAAGTCAAGCCTGGCCTCGGGCCGGGCTTGGGCAGTAGAAGAACTCCCAGAACCCCATCAAGCAGGTATATGTGGGCCTGCGGGCCGCTCCAAGCAACAGCCTGGTGGACCAAACTCTCACAAGTCAAGCCTGGCCTCGGGCCGGGCTTGGGCAGTAGAAGAACTCCCAGAACCCCATCAACCAGGTATATGTGGGCCTGCGGGCCGCTCCAAGCAACAGCCTGGTGGACCAAACTCTCACAAGTCGAGCCTTGCCTTACCTTTACAGAACACCATAAAGTAGCCGTCACGACTGGAAAAAAATGACAGGTTGGATAACAAGGACCTTCCAAACAAGGGCTGCCATATCAGTGATGATAGTGTTCAAGACACTAGTGCTCTCTAGGGTGGAACATTGCTGTACACTAACAACCCCATTCAGAGCCGGAGAAGTTGCTGACCTGGAGAGCGTGCACAGATCCTTTACCGCTAGAATCCCCTAAATAAAATCTATAAATTATTGTGACCAATTATAACTGTTAAATCTGTATTTCCTAGGCCTAGAGCGCAGGCGAGAGACAAATACATAATAATCTACACGTGGAAAATATTAGAGGGGCTGGTCCCAAACCTGCACACAGAAATAACATCACATGAGACCAGAAGACATGGCAGGATGTGCACAATACCCCCGTTGAAAAGCAGAGGTGCAACTGGTACTCTGAGAGAGAACTCTATCAACATCAGAGGCCCGAGACTGTTCAACACGCTTCCACTACACATAAGGGACATAACTGGCCGACCCCTCACAGTGTTCAAGAGAGAACTATCAACATCAGAGGCCAGAGACTGTTCAACACGCTTCCACTACACATAAGGGACATAACTGGCCGACCCCTCACAGTGTTCAAGAGAGAACTATCAACATCAGAGGCCCGAGACTGTTCAACACGCTTCCACTACACATAAGGGACATAACTGGCCGACCCCTCACAGTGTTCAAGAGAGAACTATCAACATCAGAGGCCCGAGACTGTTCAACACGCTTCCACTACACATAAGGGACATAACTGGCCGACCCCTCACAGTGTTCAAGAGAGAACTATCAACATCAGAGGCCCGAGACTGTTCAACACGCTTCCACTACACATAAGGGACATAGCTGGCCGACCCCTCACAGTGTTCAAGAGAGAACTATCAACATCAGAGGCCCGAGACTGTTCAACACGCTTCCACTACACATAAGGGACATAACTGGCCGACCCCTCACAGTGTTCAAGAGAGAACTATCAACATCAGAGGCCCGAGACTGTTCAACACGCTTCCACTACACATAAGGGACATAACTGGCCGACCCCTCACAGTGTTCAAGAGAGAACTATCAACATCAGAGGCCCGAGACTGTTCAACACGCTTCCACTACACATAAGGGACATAACTGGCCGACCCCTCACAGTGTTCAAGAGAGAACTATCAACATCAGAGGACCGAGACTGTTCAACACGCTTCCACTACTCATAAGGGACATAACTGGCCGACCCCTCACAGTGTTCAAGAGAGAACTATCAACATCAGAGGCCAGAGACTGTTCAACACGCTTCCACTACACATAAGGGACATAACTGGCCGACCCCTCACAGTGTTCAAGAGAGAACTTGACCATCACCTCCAAAGGATACCTGATCAACCAGGCTGTGACTCGTACCGTCGGACTGCGAGCAGCCGCCTCTAACAGCCTGGTTGACCAGACCACCAACCAGGAGGACGTTGATCCCGGAATCACGACAAGGCAACGGTAAATCCCAGGTGTTCCCAGCCTTCTCCAAGGTCTGTACCCCGGGGCACCCGTACCCCGGGCACCTGTACCCCGGGGTACCTGTACCCCGGGGCACCTGTACCCCGGGGCACCTGTACCCCGGGGCACCCGTACCCCGGGGCACCCGTACCCCGGGGCACCTGTACCCCGGGGCACCTGTACCCCGGGGTACCTGTACCCCGGGGCACCTGTACCCCGGGGCACCTGTACCCCGGGGCACCCGTACCCCGGGCACCCGTACCCCGGGGCACCTGTACCCCGGGGCACCTGTACCCCGGGGTACCTGTACCCCGGGGCACCTGTACCCCGGGGTACCTGTACCCCGGGGCACCTGTACCCCGGGGCACCTGTACCCCGGGGTACCTGTACCCCGGGGCACCTGTACCCCGGGGCACCCGTACCCGGGGCACCTGTACCCCGGGGCACCCGTACCCCGGGGCACCTGTACCCCGGGGCACCTGTACCCCGGGGCACCTGTACCCCGGGGCACCTGTACCCCGGGGCACCTGTACCCCGGGGCACCCGTACCCCGGGGCACCCGTACCCCGGGGCACCTGTACCCCGGGGCACCTGTACCCCGGGGTACCTGTACCCCGGGGCACCTGTACCCGGGGCACCCGTACCCCGGGGCACCCGTACCCCGGGGCACCTGTACCCCGGGGCACCTGTACCCCGGGGTACAGGTACCCCGGGGTACCTGTACCCCGGGGCACCTGTACCCCGGGGCACCTGTACCCCGGGGCACCTGTACCCCGGGGCACCCGTACCCCGGGGCACCCGTACCCCGGGGTACCTGTACCCCGGGGTACCTGTACCCCGGGCACCTGTACCCCGGGGCACCTGTACCCCGGGGCACCTGTACCCGGGGCACCTGTACCCCGGGGCACCTGTACCCCGGGGCACCCGTACCCCGGGGCACCCGTACCCCGGGGCACCTGTACCCCGGGGCACCTGTACCCCGGGGCACCCGTACCCCGGGGTACAGGTACCCCGGGGCACCTGTACCCCGGGGCACCTGTACCCCGGGGCACCTGTACCCGGGGCACCTGTACCCCGGGGCACCTGTACCCCGGGGTACAGGTACCCCGGGGCACCTGTACCCCGGGGCACCCGTACCCCGGGCACCTGTACCCCGGGGCACCTGTACCCCGGGGCACCTGTACCCCGGGTACAGGTACCCCGGGGTACAGGTACCCGGGGCACCTGTACCCCGGGGCACCTGTACCCCGGGGCACCTGTACCCCGGGGCACCTGTACCCGGGGCACCCGTACCCCGGGGCACCTGTACCCCGGGGCACCCGTACCCCGGGGCACCTGTACCCCGGGGCACCTGTACCCCGGGGTACAGGTACCCCGGGGCACCTGTACCCCGGGCACCTGTACCCCGGGGCACCTGTACCCCGGGGCACCTGTACCCCGGGGCACCTGTACCCCGGGGCACCTGTACCCCGGGGCACCTGTACCCCGGGGCACCTGTACCCCGGGTACAGGTACCCCGGGGCACCTGTACCCCGGGGCACCCGTACCCCGGGGCACCTGTACCCCGGGCACCTGTACCCCGGGGCACCTGTACCCCGGGGCACCTGTACCCCGGGGCACCTGTACCCCGGGGTACAGGTACCCCGGGGCACCTGTACCCCGGGGCAATGTGAGTCTACTCGCTTCACAGTTCAAGATGAAGTTAAACTTAACATTTGTGAACTAAAGTGAACCACACACAGTACTGCGGGTGAACAAAGTGAACCACACACAGTACTGCGGGTGAACAAAGTGAACCACACACAGTACTGCGGGTGAACAAAGTGAACCACACACAGTACTGCGGGTGAACAAGTGAACCACACACAGTACTGCGGGTGAACAAAGTGAACCACACACAGTACTGCGGGTGAACAAAGTGAACCACACACAGTACTGCGGGTGAACAAAGTGAACCACACACAGTACTGCGGGTGAACAAAGTGAACCACACACAGTACTGCGGGTGAACAAAGTGAACCACACACAGTACTGCGGGTGAACAAAGTGAACCACACACAGTACTGCGGGTGAACAAAGTGAACCACACACAGTACTGCGGGTGAACAAAGTGAACCACACACAGTACTGCGGGTGAACAAAGTGAACCACACACAGTACTGCGGGTGAACAAAGTGAACCACACACAGTACTGCGGGTGAACAAAGTGAACCACACACAGTACTGCGGGTGAACAAAGTGAACCACACACAGTACTGCGGGTGAACAAAGTGAACCACACACAGTACTGCGGGTGAACAAAGTGAACCACACACAGTACTGCGGGTGAACAAAGTGAACCACACACAGTACTGCGGGTGAACAAAGTGAACCACACACAGTACTGCGGGTGAACAAAGTGAACCACACACAGTACTGCGGGTGAACAAAGTGAACCACACACAGTACTGCGGGTGAACAAAGTGAACCACACACAGTACTGCGGGTGAACAAAGTGAACCACACACAGTACTGCGGGTGAACAAAGTGAACCACACACAGTACTGCGGGTGAACAAAGTGAACCACACACAGTACTGGGGTGAACAAAGTGAACCACACACAGTACTGCGGGTGAACAAAGTGAACCACACACAGTACTGCGGGTGAACAAAGTGAACCACACACAGTACTGCGGGTGAACAAAGTGAACCACACACAGTACTGCGGGTGAACAAAGTGAACCACACACAGTACTGCGGGTGAACAAAGTGAACCACACACAGTACTGCGGGTGAACAAAGTGAACCACACACAGTACTGCGGGTGAACAAAGTGAACCACACACAGTACTGCGGGTGAACAAAGTGAACCACACACAGTACTGCGGGTGAACAAAGTGAACCACACACAGTACTGCGGGTGAACAAAGTGAACCACACACAGTACTGCGGGTGAACAAAGTGAACCACACACAGTACTGCGGGTGAACAAAGTGAACCACACACAGTACTGCGGGTGAACAAAGTGAACCACACACAGTACTGCGGGTGAACAAAGTGAACCACACACAGTACTGCGGGTGAACAAAGTGAACCACACACAGTACTGCGGGTGAACAAAGTGAACCACACAGAGTACTGCGGGTGAACAAAGTGAACCACACACAGTACTGCGGGTGAACAAAGTGAACCACACACAGTACTGCGGGTGAACAAAGTGAACCACACACAGTACTGCGGGTGAACAAAGTGAACCACACACAGTACTGCGGGTGAACAAAGTGAACCACACACAGTACTGCGGGTGAACAAAGTGAACCACACACAGTACTGCGGGTGAACAAAGTGAACCACACACAGTACTGCGGGTGAACAAAGTGAACCACACACAGTACTGCGGGTGAACAAAGTGAACCACACACAGTACTGCGGGTGAACAAAGTGAACCACACACAGTACTGCGGGTGAACAAAGTGAACCACACACAGTACTGCGGGTGAACAAAGTGAACCACACACAGTACTGCGGGTGAACAAAGTGAACCACACACAGTACTGCGGGTGAACAAAGTGAACATAAAATGAAACTTTTAGTGCAGAAATTGCAAAATAAATTGAGCAATTAGATAAATTGTAAAAAAGTAAAATCAATCGCAATTGTAAACATAAAATCAACGACTTCCTTGTACGTGCTCCTCAGTGACAGTCTTGTCACAACGTAGAGCTTTGGTACAGACATCCACTACGGGCTCACCTTAGCCCGTGCTGCTTGGAACTTCTTGTCCAGGTAGCCAATCTTTAACAACAACACAACAACTGATTAGGGTCCGCAGGTCCGCCTCTGGCGTCAGGCCTTCAAGACTTGTCTTGTTAGACAACACCCAACGACTCCAGACTCACATAAGTGTATCGTTGCAATGAGGTCAAAAGTTTCATATAAAAACGTCAAACATTTCTGGTCCTACTTTTACCTGTACATTAATTTGTTGTTCGAGGAGTCGCAAGCATCAGGCAGCAGGCCGGAGTGTCTCACATTATAACCAGACAAGAAATACCAGCCTTATATAGCATTTTTGCTGAATTCAACGGAGGTTATTTTGTGGTAAATCATGACGCAGTCTTAGCGGTGTTCCNTCACACACCTCACGGTCACTCTCACACCTCACGGTCACTCACACACCTCACAGTCACTCTCACACCTCACAGTCACTCACACACCTCACAGTCACTCACACACCTCACAGTCACTCACACACCTCACGGTCACTCACACACCTCACGGTCACTCTCACACCTCACGGTCACTCACACACCTCACAGTCACTCTCACACCTCACGGTCACTCACACACCTCACAGTCACTCTCACACCTCACAGTCACTCACACACCACACAGTCACTCTCACACCTCACAGTCACTCTCACACCTCACAGTCACTCTCACACCTCACGGTCACTCACACACCTCACGGTCACTCACACACCTCACAGTCACTCACACACCTCACAGGGGGTGAGGCAGCAGACCCTGGCAACACAGTGGGTGAGGCAGCAGACCCTGGCAACACAAGGGGTGAGGCAGCAGACCCTGGCAACACAAGGGGTGAGGCAGCAGACCCTGGCAACACAGGGGTGAGGCAGCAGACCCTGGCAACACAGGGGTGAGGCAGCAGACCCTGGCAACACAGTGGGTAAAGGCAGCAGACCCTGGCAACACAGTGGGTGAGGCAGCAGACCCTGGCAACACAGGGGGTGAGGCAGCAGACCCTGGCAACACAGTGGGTAAAGGCAGCAAACCCTGGCAACACAAGGGGTGAGGCAGCAGACCCTGGCAACACAGTGGGTGAGGCAGCAGACCCTGGCAACACAGTGGGTGAGGCAGCAGACCGTGGCAACACAGTGGGTGAGGCAGCAGACCCTGGCAACACAGTGGGTGAGGCAGCAGACCCTGGCAACACAGTGGGTGAGGCAGCAGACCGTGGCAACACAGTGGGTGAGGCAGCAGACCCTGGCAACACAGTGGGTGAGGCAGCAGACCCTGGCAACACAGGGGGTGAGGCAGCAGACCCTGGCAACACAGGGGTGAGGCAGCAGACCCTGGCAACACAGGGGTGAGGCAGCAGACCCTGGCAACACAGTGGGTGAGGCAGCAGACCCTGGCAACACAGGGGTGAGGCAGCAGACCCTGGCAACACAGTGGGTGAGGCAGCAGACCCTGGCAACACAGGGGTGAGGCAGCAGACCCTGGCAACACAGGGGTGAGGCAGCAGACCCTGGCAAACAGGGGTGAGGCAGCAGACCCTGGCAACACAGTGGGTGAGGCAGCAGACCCTGGCAACACAGGGGTGAGGCAGCAGACCCTGGCAACACAGGGGGTGAGGCAGCAGACCCTGGCAACACAGGGGGTGAGGCAGCAGACCCTGGCAACACAAGGGGTGAGGCAGCAGACCCTGGCAACACAGTGGGTGAGGCAGCAGACCCTGGCAACACAGGGGTGAGGCAGCAGACCCTGGCAACACAGTGGGTGAGGCAGCAGACCCTGGCAACACAAGGGTGAGGCAGCAGACCCTGGCAACACAGGGGGTGAGGCAGCAGACCCTGGCAACACAAGGGGTGAGGCAGCAGACCCTGGCAACACAGTGGGTGAGGCAGCAGACCCTGGCAACACAGGGGTGAGGCAGCAGACCCTGGCAACACAGTGGGTGAGGCAGCAGACCCTGGCAACACAGTGGGTGAGGCAGCAGACCCTGGCAACACAGGGGTGAGGCAGCAGACCCTGGCAACACAGTGGGTGAGGCAGCAGACCCTGGCAACACAGTGGGTGAGGCAGCAGACCCTGGCAACACAGGGGTGAGGCAGCAGACCCTGGCAACACAGGGGTGAGGCAGCAGACCCTGGCAACACAGTGGGTGAGGCAGCAGACCCTGGCAACACAGGGGTGAGGCAGCAGACCCTGGCAACACAGGGGTGAGGCAGCAGACCCTGGCAACACAAGGGGTGAGGCAGCAGACCGTGGCAACACAGGGGTGAGGCAGCAGACCGTGGCAACACAGGGGTGAGGCAGCAGACCCTGGCAACACAGGGGGTGAGGCAGCAGACCCTGGCAACACAGGGGGTGAGGCAGCAGACCCTGGCAACACAGTGGGTGAGGCAGCAGACCCTGGCAACACAGTGGGTGAGGCAGCAGACCCTGGCAACACAGGGGGTGAGGCAGCAGACCCTGGCAACACAGGGGTGAGGCAGCAGACCCTGGCAACACAGTGGGTGAGGCAGCAGACCCTGGCAACACAGGGGTGAGGCAGCAGACCCTGGCAACACAGGGGTGAGGCAGCAGACCCTGGCAACACAGTGGGTGAGGCAGCAGACCCTGGCAACACAGGGGTGAGGCAGCAGACCCTGGCAACACAGGGGGTGAGGCAGCAGACCCTGGCAACACAGTGGGTGAGGCAGCAGACCCTGGCAACACAGTGGGTGAGGCAGCAGACCCTGGCAACACAGGGGTGAGGCAGCAGACCCTGGCAACACAGGGGGTGAGGCAGCAGACCCTGGCAACACAGGGGTGAGGCAGCAGACCCTGGCAACACAGGGGGTGAGGCAGCAGACCCTGGCAACACAGGGGTGAGGCAGCAGACCCTGGCAACACAGTGGGTGAGGCAGCAGACCCTGGCAACACAGGGGTGAGGCAGCAGACCCTGGCAACACAGGGGGTGAGGCAGCAGACCCTGGCAACACAGGGGGTGAGGCAGCAGACCCTGGCAACACAGTGGGTGAGGCAGCAGACCCTGGCAACACAGTGGGTGAGGCAGCAGACCCTGGCAACACAGGGGGTGAGGCAGCAGACCCTGGCAACACAGGGGTGAGGCAGCAGACCCTGGCAACACAGTGGGTGAGGCAGCAGACCCTGGCAACACAGGGGTGAGGCAGCAGACCCTGGCAACACAGGGGTGAGGCAGCAGACCCTGGCAACACAGGGGTGAGGCAGCAGACCCTGGCAACACAGTGGGTGAGGCAGCAGACCCTGGCAACACAGGGGTGAGGCAGCAGACCCTGGCAACACAGGGGTGAGGCAGCAGACCCTGGCAACACAGGGGGTGAGGCAGCAGACCCTGGCAACACAGGGGTGAGGCAGCAGACCCTGGCAACACAGTGGGTGAGGCAGCAGACCCTGGCAACACAGGGGTGAGGCAGCAGACCCTGGCAACACAGTGGGTGAGGCAGCAGACCCTGGCAACACAGGGGTGAGGCAGCAGACCCTGGCAACACAGGGGGTGAGGCAGCAGACCCTGGCAACACAGGGGTGAGGCAGCAGACCCTGGCAACACAGTGGGTGAGGCAGCAGACCCTGGCAACACAGGGGTGAGGCAGCAGACCCTGGCAACACAGGGGGTGAGGCAGCAGACCCTGGCAACACAGGGGGTGAGGCAGCAGACCCTGGCAACACAGGGGTGAGGCAGCAGACCCTGGCAACACAGTGGGTGAGGCAGCAGACCCTGGCAACACAGGGGGTGAGGCAGCAGACCCTGGCAACACAGGGGGTGAGGCAGCAGACCCTGGCAACACAGGGGTGAGGCAGCAGACCGTGGCAACACAGGGGGTGAGGCAGCAGACCGTGGCAACACAGGGGTGAGGCAGCAGACCGTGGCAACACAGGGGTGAGGCAGCAGACCCTGGCAACACAGGGGGTGAGGCAGCAGACCCTGGCAACACAGGGGTGAGGCAGCAGACCCTGGCAACACAGGGGTGAGGCAGCAGACCCTGGCAACACAGGGGTGAGGCAGCAGACCCTGGCAACACAGGGGGTGAGGCAGCAGACCCTGGCAACACAGTGGGTGAGGCAGCAGACCGTGGCAACACAGTGGGTGAGGCAGCAGACCGTGGCAACACAGTGGGTGAGGCAGCAGACCCTGGCAACACAGTGGGTGAGGCAGCAGACCGTGGCAACACAGTGGGTGAGGCAGCAGACCCTGGCAACACAGGGGGTGAGGCAGCAGACCCTGGCAACACAGTGGGTGAGGCAGCAGACCCTGGCAACACAGGGGTGAGGCAGCAGACCCTGGCAACACAGGGGTGAGGCAGCAGACCCTGGCAACACAGTGGGTGAGGCAGCAGACCCTGGCAACACAGTGGGTGAGGCAGCAGACCGTGGCAACACAGTGGGTGAGGCAGCAGACCGTGGCAACACAGTGGGTGAGGCAGCAGACCGTGGCAACACAGTGGGTGAGGCAGCAGACCGTGGCAACACAGTGGGTGAGGCAGCAGACCGTGGCAACACAGGGGGTGAGGCAGCAGACCCTGGCAACACAGTGGGTGAGGCAGCAGACCCTGGCAACACAGGGGTGAGGCAGCAGACCCTGGCAACACAGGGGTGAGGCAGCAGACCCTGGCAACACAGGGGTGAGGCAGCAGACCCTGGCAACACAGTGGGTGAGGCAGCAGACCCTGGCAACACAGTGGGTGAGGCAGCAGACCCTGGCAACACAGTGGGTGAGGCAGCAGACCCTGGCAACACAGTGGGTGAGGCAGCAGACCCTGGCAACACAGTGGGTGAGGCAGCAGACCGTGGCAACACAGTGGGTGAGGCAGCAGACCCTGGCAACACAGTGGGTGAGGCAGCAGACCGTGGCAACACAGTGGGTGAGGCAGCAGACCCTGGCAACACAGTGGGTGAGGCAGCAGACCCTGGCAACACAGTGGGTGAGGCAGCAGACCCTGGCAACACAGTGGGTGAGGCAGCAGACCGTGGCAACACAGTGGGTGAGGCAGCAGACCCTGGCAACACAGTGGGTGAGGCAGCAGACCCTGGCAACACAGTGGGTGAGGCAGCAGACCGTGGCAACACAGTGGGTGAGGCAGCAGACCCTGGCAACACAGTGGGTGAGGCAGCAGACCCTGGCAACACAGTGGGTGAGGCAGCAGACCCTGGCAACACAGTGGGTGAGGCAGCAGACCCTGGCAACACAGTGGGTGAGGCAGCAGACCCTGGCAACACAGTGGGTGAGGCAGCAGACCCTGGCAACACAGGGGGTGAGGCAGCAGACCCTGGCAACACAGTGGGTGAGGCAGCAGACCCTGGCAACACAGTGGGTGAGGCAGCAGACCCTGGCAACACAGTGGGTGAGGCAGCAGACCCTGGCAACACAGTGGGTGAGGCAGCAGACCCTGGCAACACAGTGGGTGAGGCAGCAGACCCTGGCAACACAGTGGGTGAGGCAGCAGACCCTGGCAACACAGTGGGTGAGGCAGCAGACCCTGGCAACACAGTGGGTGAGGCAGCAGACCCTGGCAACACAGTGGGTGAGGCAGCAGACCCTGGCAACACAGTGGGTGAGGCAGCAGACCCTGGCAACACAGGGGTGAGGCAGCAGACCCTGGCAACACAGTGGGTGAGGCAGCAGACCCTGGCAACACAGTGGGTGAGGCAGCAGACCCTGGCAACACAGTGGGTGAGGCAGCAGACCCTGGCAACACAGTGGGTGAGGCAGCAGACCCTGGCAACACAGTGGGTGAGGCAGCAGACCCTGGCAACACAGTGGGTGAGGCAGCAGACCCTGGCAACACAGTGGGTGAGGCAGCAGACCCTGGCAACACAGTGGGTGAGGCAGCAGACCCTGGCAACACAGTGGGTGAGGCAGCAGACCCTGGCAACACAGTGGGTGAGGCAGCAGACCCTGGCAACACAGGGGTGAGGCAGCAGACCCTGGCAACACAGTGGGTGAGGCAGCAGACCCTGGCAACACAGTGGGTGAGGCAGCAGACCCTGGCAACACAGTGGGTGAGGCAGCAGACCCTGGCAACACAGTGGGTGAGGCAGCAGACCCTGGCAACACAGTGGGTGAGGCAGCAGACCCTGGCAACACAGTGGGTGAGGCAGCAGACCCTGGCAACACAGTGGGTGAGGCAGCAGACCCTGGCAACACAGTGGGTGAGGCAGCAGACCCTGGCAACACAGTGGGTGAGGCAGCAGACCCTGGCAACACAGTGGGTGAGGCAGCAGACCCTGGCAACACAGTGGGTGAGGCAGCAGACCGTGGCAACACAGTGGGTGAGGCAGCAGACCCTGGCAACACAGTGGGTGAGGCAGCAGACCCTGGCAACACAGTGGGTGAGGCAGCAGACCCTGGCAACACAGTGGGTGAGGCAGCAGACCCTGGCAACACAGTGGGTGAGGCAGCAGACCGTGGCAACACAGTGGGTGAGGCAGCAGACCGTGGCAACACAGTGGGTGAGGCAGCAGACCCTGGCAACACAGTGGGTGAGGCAGCAGACCCTGGCAACACAGTGGGTGAGGCAGCAGACCCTGGCAACACAGTGGGTGAGGCAGCAGACCGTGGCAACACAGTGGGTGAGGCAGCAGACCCTGGCAACACAGTGGGTGAGGCAGCAGACCCTGGCAACACAGTGGGTGAGGCAGCAGACCCTGGCAACACAGTGGGTGAGGCAGCAGACCCTGGCAACACAGTGGGTGAGGCAGCAGACCGTGGCAACACAGTGGGTGAGGCAGCAGACCCTGGCAACACAGTGGGTGAGGCAGCAGACCGTGGCAACACAGTGGGTGAGGCAGCAGACCGTGGCAACACAGTGGGTGAGGCAGCAGACCCTGGCAACACAGTGGGTGAGGCAGCAGACCCTGGCAACACAGTGGGTGAGGCAGCAGACCCTGGCAACACAGTGGGTGAGGCAGCAGACCCTGGCAACACAGTGGGTGAGGCAGCAGACCCTGGCAACACAGTGGGTGAGGCAGCAGACCCTGGCAACACAGTGGGTGAGGCAGCAGACCCTGGCAACACAGTGGGTGAGGCAGCAGACCGTGGCAACACAGTGGGTGAGGCAGCAGACCCTGGCAACACAGTGGGTGAGGCAGCAGACCCTGGCAACACAGTGGGTGAGGCAGCAGACCCTGGCAACACAGTGGGTGAGGCAGCAGACCCTGGCAACACAGTGGGTGAGGCAGCAGACCCTGGCAACACAGTGGGTGAGGCAGCAGACCCTGGCAACACAGTGGGTGAGGCAGCAGACCCTGGCAACACAGTGGGTGAGGCAGCAGACCCTGGCAACACAGTGGGTGAGGCAGCAGACCCTGGCAACACAGTGGGTGAGGCAGCAGACCGTGGCAACACAGTGGGTGAGGCAGCAGACCCTGGCAACACAGTGGGTGAGGCAGCAGACCCTGGCAACACAGTGGGTGAGGCAGCAGACCCTGGCAACACAGTGGGTGAGGCAGCAGACCCTGGCAACACAGTGGGTGAGGCAGCAGACCCTGGCAACACAGTGGGTGAGGCAGCAGACCCTGGCAACACAGTGGGTGAGGCAGCAGACCGTGGCAACACAGTGGGTGAGGCAGCAGACCCTGGCAACACAGGGGGTGAGGCAGCAGACCCTGGCAACACAGTGGGTGAGGCAGCAGACCGTGGCAACACAGGGGTGAGGCAGCAGACCCTGGCAACACAGTGGGTGAGGCAGCAGACCCTGGCAACACAGTGGGTGAGGCAGCAGACCGTGGCAACACAGTGGGTGAGGCAGCAGACCGTGGCAACACAGTGGGTGAGGCAGCAGACCCTGGCAACACAGGGGGTGAGGCAGCAGACCCTGGCAACACAGGGGTGAGGCAGCAGACCGTGGCAACACAGTGGGTGAGGCAGCAGACCCTGGCAACACAGTGGGTGAGGCAGCAGACCCTGGCAACACAGTGGGTGAGGCAGCAGACCGTGGCAACACAGTGGGTGAGGCAGCAGACCGTGGCAACACAGTGGGTGAGGCAGCAGACCCTGGCAACACAGTGGGTGAGGCAGCAGACCCTGGCAACACAGGGGGTGAGGCAGCAGACCCTGGCAACACAGTGGGTGAGGCAGCAGACCCTGGCAACACAGGGGGTGAGGCAGCAGACCGTGGCAACACAGTGGGTGAGGCAGCAGACCCTGGCAACACAGTGGGTGAGGCAGCAGACCGTGGCAACACAGTGGGTGAGGCAGCAGACCCTGGCAACACAGTGGGTGAGGCAGCAGACCCTGGCAACACAGGGGGTGAGGCAGCAGACCCTGGCAACACAGTGGGTGAGGCAGCAGACCCTGGCAACACAGGGGTGAGGCAGCAGACCGTGGCAACACAGTGGGTGAGGCAGCAGACCCTGGCAACACAGTGGGTGAGGCAGCAGACCCTGGCAACACAGTGGGTGAGGCAGCAGACCCTGGCAACACAGTGGGTGAGGCAGCAGACCCTGGCAACACAGGGGGTGAGGCAGCAGACCGTGGCAACACAGTGGGTGAGGCAGCAGACCCTGGCAACACAGTGGGTGAGGCAGCAGACCCTGGCAACACAGTGGGTGAGGCAGCAGACCCTGGCAACACAGTGGGTGAGGCAGCAGACCCTGGCAACACAGGGGTGAGGCAGCAGACCCTGGCAACACAGGGGGTGAGGCAGCAGACCCTGGCAACACAGGGGGTGAGGCAGCAGACCCTGGCAACACAGGGGGTGAGGCAGCAGACCGTGGCAACACAGTGGGTGAGGCAGCAGACCCTGGCAACACAGGGGTGAGGCAGCAGACCCTGGCAACACAGGGGTGAGGCAGCAGACCCTGGCAACACAGGGGGTGAGGCAGCAGACCCTGGCAACACAGGGGTGAGGCAGCAGACCCTGGCAACACAGGGGGTGAGGCAGCAGACCCTGGCAACACAGTGGGTGAGGCAGCAGACCCTGGCAACACAGTGGGTGAGGCAGCAGACCCTGGCAACACAGGGGGTGAGGCAGCAGACCCTGGCAACACAGGGGTGAGGCAGCAGACC
Organism: Procambarus virginalis; assembly: GCA_020271785.1. NCBI lineage: Eukaryota > Metazoa > Arthropoda > Malacostraca > Decapoda > Cambaridae > Procambarus > Procambarus virginalis. The sequence continues at coordinate 46,884 of WNGS01164838.1, read as the reverse complement.
CTGGCAACACAGGGGGTGAGGCAGCAGACCCTGGCAACACAGGGGTGAGGCAGCAGACCCTGGCAACACAGGGGTGAGGCAGCAGACCCTGGCAACACAGGGGGTGAGGCAGCAGACCCTGGCAACACAGGGGGTGAGGCAGCAGACCCTGGCAACACAGTGGGTGAGGCAGCAGACCCTGGCAACACAGGGGGTGAGGCAGCAGACCCTGGCAACACAGGGGGTGAGGCAGCAGACCCTGGCAACACAGGGGTGAGGCAGCAGACCCTGGCAACACAGGGGTGAGGCAGCAGACCCTGGCAACACAGGGGTGAGGCAGCAGACCCTGGCAACACAGGGGGTGAGGCAGCAGACCCTGGCAACACAGGGGGTGAGGCAGCAGACCCTGGCAACACAGGGGGTGAGGCAGCAGACCCTGGCAACACAGTGGGTGAGGCAGCAGACCCTGGCAACACAGGGGTGAGGCAGCAGACCCTGGCAACACAGGGGTGAGGCAGCAGACCCTGGCAACACAGGGGGTGAGGCAGCAGACCCTGGCAACACAGGGGTGAGGCAGCAGACCCTGGCAACACAGGGGGTGAGGCAGCAGACCCTGGCAACACAGTGGGTGAGGCAGCAGACCCTGGCAACACAGGGGTGAGGCAGCAGACCCTGGCAACACAGGGGTGAGGCAGCAGACCCTGGCAACACAGGGGGTGAGGCAGCAGACCTGGCAACACAGGGGGTGAGGCAGCAGACCCTGGCAACACAGGGGGTGAGGCAGCAGACCCTGGCAACACAGTGGGTGAGGCAGCAGACCCTGGCAACACAGGGGGTGAGGCAGCAGACCCTGGCAACACAGGGGGTGAGGCAGCAGACCCTGGCAACACAGTGGGTGAGGCAGCAGACCCTGGCAACACAGTGGGTGAGGCAGCAGACCCTGGCAACACAGTGGGTGAGGCAGCAGACCCTGGCAACACAGTGGGTGAGGCAGCAGACCCTGGCAACACAGGGGTGAGGCAGCAGACCCTGGCAACACAGTGGGTGAGGCAGCAGACCCTGGCAACACAGGGGGTGAGGCAGCAGACCCTGGCAACACAGGGGTGAGGCAGCAGACCCTGGCAACACAGGGGTGAGGCAGCAGACCCTGGCAACACAGGGGTGAGGCAGCAGACCCTGGCAACACAGTGGGTGAGGCAGCAGACCCTGGCAACACAGTGGGTGAGGCAGCAGACCCTGGCAACACAGTGGGTGAGGCAGCAGACCCTGGCAACACAGGGGGTGAGGCAGCAGACCCTGGCAACACAGGGGTGAGGCAGCAGACCCTGGCAACACAGGGGGTGAGGCAGCAGACCCTGGCAACACAGGGGGTGAGGCAGCAGACCCTGGCAACACAGTGGGTGAGGCAGCAGACCCTGGCAACACAGGGGGTGAGGCAGCAGACCCTGGCAACACAGTGGGTGAGGCAGCAGACCCTGGCAACACAGGGGGTGAGGCAGCAGACCCTGGCAACACAGGGGGTGAGGCAGCAGACCCTGGCAACACAGGGGTGAGGCAGCAGACCCTGGCAACACAGGGGGTGAGGCAGCAGACCCTGGCAACACAGTGGGTGAGGCAGCAGACCCTGGCAACACAGGGGTGAGGCAGCAGACCCTGGCAACACAGGGGTGAGGCAGCAGACCCTGGCAACACAGTGGGTGAGGCAGCAGACCCTGGCAACACAGGGGTGAGGCAGCAGACCCTGGCAACACAGTGGGTGAGGCAGCAGACCCTGGCAACACAGGGGTGAGGCAGCAGACCCTGGCAACACAGTGGGTGAGGCAGCAGACCCTGGCAACACAGGGGGTGAGGCAGCAGACCCTGGCAACACAGTGGGTGAGGCAGCAGACCCTGGCAACACAGGGGTGAGGCAGCAGACCCTGGCAACACAGTGGGTGAGGCAGCAGACCCTGGCAACACAGTGGGTGAGGCAGCAGACCCTGGCAACACAGGGGGTGAGGCAGCAGACCCTGGCAACACAGTGGGTGAGGCAGCAGACCCTGGCAACACAGTGGGTGAGGCAGCAGACCCTGGCAACACAGTGGGTGAGGCAGCAGACCCTGGCAACACAGTGGGTGAGGCAGCAGACCCTGGCAACACAGTGGGTGAGGCAGCAGACCCTGGCAACACAGTGGGTGAGGCAGCAGACCCTGGCAACACAGTGGGTGAGGCAGCAGACCCTGGCAACACAGTGGGTGAGGCAGCAGACCCTGGCAACACAGTGGGTGAGGCAGCAGACCCTGGCAACACAGTGGGTGAGGCAGCAGACCCTGGCAACACAGTGGGTGAGGCAGCAGACCCTGGCAACACAGTGGGTGAGGCAGCAGACCCTGGCAACACAGTGGGTGAGGCAGCAGACCCTGGCAACACAGTGGGTGAGGCAGCAGACCCTGGCAACACAGTGGGTGAGGCAGCAGACCCTGGCAACACAGTGGGTGAGGCAGCAGACCCTGGCAACACAGTGGGTGAGGCAGCAGACCCTGGCAACACAGTGGGTGAGGCAGCAGACCCTGGCAACACAGTGGGTGAGGCAGCAGACCCTGGCAACACAGTGGGTGAGGCAGCAGACCCTGGCAACACAGTGGGTGAGGCAGCAGACCCTGGCAACACAGTGGGTGAGGCAGCAGACCCTGGCAACACAGTGGGTGAGGCAGCAGACCCTGGCAACACAGTGGGTGAGGCAGCAGACCCTGGCAACACAGTGGGTGAGGCAGCAGACCCTGGCAACACAGTGGGTGAGGCAGCAGACCCTGGCAACACAGTGGGTGAGGCAGCAGACCCTGGCAACACAGTGGGTGAGGCAGCAGACCCTGGCAACACAGTGGGTGAGGCAGCAGACCCTGGCAACACAGTGGGTGAGGCAGCAGACCCTGGCAACACAGTGGGTGAGGCAGCAGACCCTGGCAACACAGTGGGTGAGGCAGCAGACCCTGGCAACACAGTGGGTGAGGCAGCAGACCCTGGCAACACAGTGGGTGAGGCAGCAGACCCTGGCAACACAGTGGGTGAGGCAGCAGACCCTGGCAACACAGTGGGTGAGGCAGCAGACCCTGGCAACACAGTGGGTGAGGCAGCAGACCCTGGCAACACAGTGGGTGAGGCAGCAGACCCTGGCAACACAGTGGGTGAGGCAGCAGACCGTGGCAACACAGTGGGTGAGGCAGCAGACCCTGGCAACACAGTGGGTGAGGCAGCAGACCCTGGCAACACAGTGGGTGAGGCAGCAGACCCTGGCAACACAGTGGGTGAGGCAGCAGACCGTGGCAACACAGTGGGTGAGGCAGCAGACCCTGGCAACACAGTGGGTGAGGCAGCAGACCGTGGCAACACAGTGGGTGAGGCAGCAGACCCTGGCAACACAGTGGGTGAGGCAGCAGACCGTGGCAACACAGTGGGTGAGGCAGCAGACCCTGGCAACACAGTGGGTGAGGCAGCAGACCCTGGCAACACAGTGGGTGAGGCAGCAGACCCTGGCAACACAGTGGGTGAGGCAGCAGACCCTGGCAACACAGTGGGTGAGGCAGCAGACCCTGGCAACACAGTGGGTGAGGCAGCAGACCCTGGCAACACAGTGGGTGAGGCAGCAGACCCTGGCAACACAGTGGGTGAGGCAGCAGACCCTGGCAACACAGTGGGTGAGGCAGCAGACCCTGGCAACACAGTGGGTGAGGCAGCAGACCCTGGCAACACAGTGGGTGAGGCAGCAGACCCTGGCAACACAGTGGGTGAGGCAGCAGACCCTGGCAACACAGTGGGTGAGGCAGCAGACCCTGGCAACACAGTGGGTGAGGCAGCAGACCCTGGCAACACAGTGGGTGAGGCAGCAGACCCTGGCAACACAGTGGGTGAGGCAGCAGACCCTGGCAACACAGTGGGTGAGGCAGCAGACCCTGGCAACACAGTGGGTGAGGCAGCAGACCCTGGCAACACAGTGGGTGAGGCAGCAGACCCTGGCAACACAGTGGGTGAGGCAGCAGACCCTGGCAACACAGTGGGTGAGGCAGCAGACCCTGGCAACACAGTGGGTGAGGCAGCAGACCCTGGCAACACAGTGGGTGAGGCAGCAGACCCTGGCAACACAGTGGGTGAGGCAGCAGACCCTGGCAACACAGTGGGTGAGGCAGCAGACCCTGGCAACACAGTGGGTGAGGCAGCAGACCCTGGCAACACAGGGGGTGAGGCAGCAGACCCTGGCAACACAGTGGGTGAGGCAGCAGACCCTGGCAACACAGTGGGTGAGGCAGCAGACCCTGGCAACACAGGGGTGAGGCAGCAGACCCTGGCAACACAGTGGGTGAGGCAGCAGACCCTGGCAACACAGTGGGTGAGGCAGCAGACCCTGGCAACACAGTGGGTGAGGCAGCAGACCCTGGCAACACAGTGGGTGAGGCAGCAGACCCTGGCAACACAGTGGGTGAGGCAGCAGACCCTGGCAACACAGTGGGTGAGGCAGCAGACCCTGGCAACACAGTGGGTGAGGCAGCAGACCCTGGCAACACAGGGGGTGAGGCAGCAGACCCTGGCAACACAGTGGGTGAGGCAGCAGACCCTGGCAACACAGGGGTGAGGCAGCAGACCGTGGCAACACAGTGGGTGAGGCAGCAGACCCTGGCAACACAGTGGGTGAGGCAGCAGACCCTGGCAACACAGTGGGTGAGGCAGCAGACCCTGGCAACACAGTGGGTGAGGCAGCAGACCCTGGCAACACAGGGGGTGAGGCAGCAGACCCTGGCAACACAGTGGGTGAGGCAGCAGACCCTGGCAACACAGTGGGTGAGGCAGCAGACCCTGGCAACACAGTGGGTGAGGCAGCAGACCCTGGCAACACAGGGGTGAGGCAGCAGACCCTGGCAACACAGTGGGTGAGGCAGCAGACCCTGGCAACACAGTGGGTGAGGCAGCAGACCCTGGCAACACAGTGGGTGAGGCAGCAGACCCTGGCAACACAGTGGGTGAGGCAGCAGACCCTGGCAACACAGTGGGTGAGGCAGCAGACCCTGGCAACACAGTGGGTGAGGCAGCAGACCCTGGCAACACAGTGGGTGAGGCAGCAGACCCTGGCAACACAGTGGGTGAGGCAGCAGACCCTGGCAACACAGGGGTGAGGCAGCAGACCCTGGCAACACAGTGGGTGAGGCAGCAGACCCTGGCAACACAGGGGGTGAGGCAGCAGACCCTGGCAACACAGTGGGTGAGGCAGCAGACCCTGGCAACACAGGGGGTGAGGCAGCAGACCCTGGCAACACAGGGGTGAGGCAGCAGACCCTGGCAACACAGTGGGTGAGGCAGCAGACCCTGGCAACACAGTGGGTGAGGCAGCAGACCCTGGCAACACAGTGGGTGAGGCAGCAGACCCTGGCAACACAGGGGGTGAGGCAGCAGACCCTGGCAACACAGTGGGTGAGGCAGCAGACCCTGGCAACACAGGGGTGAGGCAGCAGACCCTGGCAACACAGTGGGTGAGGCAGCAGACCCTGGCAACACAGGGGTGAGGCAGCAGACCCTGGCAACACAGTGGGTGAGGCAGCAGACCCTGGCAACACAGTGGGTGAGGCAGCAGACCCTGGCAACACAGGGGTGAGGCAGCAGACCCTGGCAACACAGTGGGTGAGGCAGCAGACCCTGGCAACACAGTGGGTGAGGCAGCAGACCCTGGCAACACAGTGGGTGAGGCAGCAGACCCTGGCAACACAGTGGGTGAGGCAGCAGACCCTGGCAACACAGGGGTGAGGCAGCAGACCCTGGCAACACAGTGGGTGAGGCAGCAGACCCTGGCAACACAGGGGTGAGGCAGCAGACCCTGGCAACACAGTGGGTGAGGCAGCAGACCCTGGCAACACAGTGGGTGAGGCAGCAGACCCTGGCAACACAGGGGTGAGGCAGCAGACCCTGGCAACACAGTGGGTGAGGCAGCAGACCCTGGCAACACAGTGGGTGAGGCAGCAGACCCTGGCAACACAGTGGGTGAGGCAGCAGACCGTGGCAACACAGGGGTGAGGCAGCAGACCCTGGCAACACAGTGGGTGAGGCAGCAGACCCTGGCAACACAGGGGTGAGGCAGCAGACCCTGGCAACACAGGGGTGAGGCAGCAGACCCTGGCAACACAGTGGGTGAGGCAGCAGACCCTGGCAACACAGTGGGTGAGGCAGCAGACCCTGGCAACACAGTGGGTGAGGCAGCAGACCCTGGCAACACAGTGGGTGAGGCAGCAGACCCTGGCAACACAGGGGTGAGGCAGCAGACCCTGGCAACACAGTGGGTGAGGCAGCAGACCGTGGCAACACAGTGGGTGAGGCAGCAGACCCTGGCAACACAGTGGGTGAGGCAGCAGACCCTGGCAACACAGGGGTGAGGCAGCAGACCCTGGCAACACAGTGGGTGAGGCAGCAGACCCTGGCAACACAGTGGGTGAGGCAGCAGACCGTGGCAACACAGTGGGTGAGGCAGCAGACCCTGGCAACACAGTGGGTGAGGCAGCAGACCCTGGCAACACAGTGGGTGAGGCAGCAGACCCTGGCAACACAGGGGTGAGGCAGCAGACCCTGGCAACACAGTGGGTGAGGCAGCAGACCCTGGCAACACAGGGGTGAGGCAGCAGACCCTGGCAACACAGTGGGTGAGGCAGCAGACCCTGGCAACACAGTGGGTGAGGCAGCAGACCCTGGCAACACAGTGGGTGAGGCAGCAGACCTGGCAACACAGTGGGTGAGGCAGCAGACCCTGGCAACACAGTGGGTGAGGCAGCAGACCCTGGCAACACAGGGGTGAGGCAGCAGACCCTGGCAACACAGTGGGTGAGGCAGCAGACCGTGGCAACACAGTGGGTGAGGCAGCAGACCCTGGCAACACAGTGGGTGAGGCAGCAGACCCTGGCAACACAGTGGGTGAGGCAGCAGACCCTGGCAACACAGTGGGTGAGGCAGCAGACCGTGGCAACACAGTGGGTGAGGCAGCAGACCCTGGCAACACAGGGGTGAGGCAGCAGACCCTGGCAACACAGTGGGTGAGGCAGCAGACCCTGGCAACACAGTGGGTGAGGCAGCAGACCCTGGCAACACAGGGGGTGAGGCAGCAGACCCTGGCAACACAGTGGGTGAGGCAGCAGACCCTGGCAACACAGTGGGTGAGGCAGCAGACCCTGGCAACACAGGGGGTGAGGCAGCAGACCCTGGCAACACAGGGGGTGAGGCAGCAGACCCTGGCAACACAGGGGGTGAGGCAGCAGACCCTGGCAACACAGTGGGTGAGGCAGCAGACCCTGGCAACACAGGGGGTGAGGCAGCAGACCGTGGCAACACAGGGGGTGAGGCAGCAGACCGTGGCAACACAGTGGGTGAGGCAGCAGACCCTGGCAACACAGTGGGTGAGGCAGCAGACCCTGGCAACACAGGGGTGAGGCAGCAGACCCTGGCAACACAGTGGGTGAGGCAGCAGACCCTGGCAACACAGGGGTGAGGCAGCAGACCCTGGCAACACAGTGGGTGAGGCAGCAGACCCTGGCAACACAGTGGGTGAGGCAGCAGACCCTGGCAACACAGTGGGTGAGGCAGCAGACCCTGGCAACACAGTGGGTGAGGCAGCAGACCCTGGCAACACAGGGGGTGAGGCAGCAGACCCTGGCAACACAGGGGGTGAGGCAGCAGACCGTGGCAACACAGTGGGTGAGGCAGCAGACCCTGGCAACACAGGGGTGAGGCAGCAGACCCTGGCAACACAGTGGGTGAGGCAGCAGACCCTGGCAACACAGTGGGTGAGGCAGCAGACCCTGGCAACACAGTGGGTGAGGCAGCAGACCCTGGCAACACAGTGGGTGAGGCAGCAGACCCTGGCAACACAGTGGGTGAGGCAGCAGACCCTGGCAACACAGGGGGTGAGGCAGCAGACCCTGGCAACACAGGGGGTGAGGCAGCAGACCCTGGCAACACAGGGGTGAGGCAGCAGACCCTGGCAACACAGTGGGTGAGGCAGCAGACCCTGGCAACACAGGGGGTGAGGCAGCAGACCCTGGCAACACAGTGGGTGAGGCAGCAGACCCTGGCAACACAGTGGGTGAGGCAGCAGACCTGGCAACACAGTGGGTGAGGCAGCAGACCCTGGCAACACAGGGGGTGAGGCAGCAGACCCTGGCAACACAGTGGGTGAGGCAGCAGACCCTGGCAACACAGGGGGTGAGGCAGCAGACCCTGGCAACACAGGGGGTGAGGCAGCAGACCCTGGCAACACAGTGGGTGAGGCAGCAGACCCTGGCAACACAGGGGGTGAGGCAGCAGACCCTGGCAACACAGTGGGTGAGGCAGCAGACCCTGGCAACACAGGGGGTGAGGCAGCAGACCCTGGCAACACAGTGGGTGAGGCAGCAGACCCTGGCAACACAGGGGGTGAGGCAGCAGACCCTGGCAACACAGGGGGTGAGGCAGCAGACCCTGGCAACACAGTGGGTGAGGCAGCAGACCCTGGCAACACAGTGGGTGAGGCAGCAGACCGTGGCAACACAGGGGGTGAGGCAGCAGACCCTGGCAACACAGTGGGTGAGGCAGCAGACCCTGGCAACACAGGGGGTGAGGCAGCAGACCCTGGCAACACAGGGGGTGAGGCAGCAGACCCTGGCAACACAGTGGGTGAGGCAGCAGACCCTGGCAACACAGTGGGTGAGGCAGCAGACCGTGGCAACACAGTGGGTGAGGCAGCAGACCCTGGCAACACAGTGGGTGAGGCAGCAGACCCTGGCAACACAGTGGGTGAGGCAGCAGACCGTGGCAACACAGGGGGTGAGGCAGCAGACCGTGGCAACACAGTGGGTGAGGCAGCAGACCCTGGCAACACAGGGGGTGAGGCAGCAGACCGTGGCAACACAGGGGTGAGGCAGCAGACCCTGGCAACACAGGGGTGAGGCAGCAGACCCTGGCAACACAGTGGGTGAGGCAGCAGACCCTGGCAACACAGTGGGTGAGGCAGCAGACCGTGGCAACACAGGGGTGAGGCAGCAGACCCTGGCAACACAGGGGTGAGGCAGCAGACCGTGGCAACACAGTGGGTGAGGCAGCAGACCCTGGCAACACAGTGGGTGAGGCAGCAGACCCTGGCAACACAGGGGTGAGGCAGCAGACCCTGGCAACACAGGGGTGAGGCAGCAGACCCTGGCAACACAGGGGTGAGGCAGCAGACCCTGGCAACACAGTGGGTGAGGCAGCAGACCCTGGCAACACAGTGGGTGAGGCAGCAGACCCTGGCAACACAGTGGGTGAGGCAGCAGACCCTGGCAACACAGGGGTGAGGCAGCAGACCGTGGCAACACAGGGGTGAGGCAGCAGACCGTGGCAACACAGTGGGTGAGGCAGCAGACCCTGGCAACACAGGGGGTGAGGCAGCAGACCCTGGCAACACAGGGGGTGAGGCAGCAGACCCTGGCAACACAGTGGGTGAGGCAGCAGACCCTGGCAACACAGTGGGTGAGGCAGCAGACCCTGGCAACACAGGGGTGAGGCAGCAGACCCTGGCAACACAGTGGGTGAGGCAGCAGACCCTGGCAACACAGGGGTGAGGCAGCAGACCCTGGCAACACAGTGGGTGAGGCAGCAGACCCTGGCAACACAGGGGGTGAGGCAGCAGACCCTGGCAACACAGTGGGTGAGGCAGCAGACCCTGGCAACACAGGGGGTGAGGCAGCAGACCCTGGCAACACAGGGGGTGAGGCAGCAGACCCTGGCAACACAGGGGGTGAGGCAGCAGACCCTGGCAACACAGGGGGTGAGGCAGCAGACCCTGGCAACACAGGGGGTGAGGCAGCAGACCTGGCAACACAGGGGTGAGGCAGCAGACCTGGCAACACAGGGGTGAGGCAGCAGACCGTGGCAACACAGGGGGTGAGGCAGCAGACCNCCTCACGGTCACTCTCACACCTCACAGTCACTCACACACCTCACGGTCACTCTCACACCTCACAGTCACTCACACACCTCACGGTCACTCTCACACCTCACGGTCACTCTCACACCTCACAGTCACCTCACACCTCACAGTCACTCACACACCTCACGGTCACTCTCACACCTCACGGTCACTCACACACCTCACAGTCACTCACACACCTCACGTCACTCACACACCTCACGTCACTCTCACACCTCACAGTCACTCACACCTCACGTCACTCTCACACCTCACGGTCACTCTCACACCTCACAGTCACTCACACACCTCACAGTCACTCTCACACCTCACGGTCACTCTCACACCTCACGGTCACTCACACACCTCACAGTCACTCACACACCTCACAGTCACTCTCACACCTCACAGTCACTCTCACACCTCACAGTCACTCACACACCTCACAGTCACTCACACACCTCACAGTCACTGTCACACCTCACGGTCACTCTCACACCTCACAGTCACTCACACACCTCACAGTCACTCTCACACCTCACAGTCACTCTCACACCTCACAGTCACTCACACACCTCACAGTCACTCACACACCTCACAGTCACTCACACACTCACAGTCACTCACACACCTCACAGTCACTCTCACACCTCACAGTCACTCACACACCTCACAGTCACTCACACACCTCACAGTCACTCACACACTCACAGTCACTCACACACCTCACGGTCACTCACACACCTCACGGTCACTCACACACCTCACGGTCACTCACACACCTCACAGTCACTCTCACACCTCACAGTCACTCTCACACCTCACAGTCACTCTCACACCTCACAGTCACTCACACACCTCACAGTCACTCTCACACCTCACAGTCACTCACACACCTCACGGTCACTCTCACACCTCACGGTCACTCTCACACCTCACGGTCACTCTCACACCTCACAGTCACTCACACACCTCACAGTCACTCACACACCTCACGGTCACTCACACACCTCACGGTCACTCTCACACCTCACAGTCACTCACACACCTCACAGTCACTCACACACCTCACGGTCACTCACACACCTCACAGTCACTGCCACACCTCACAGTCACTCACACACCTCACAGTCACTCACACACCTCACGGTCACTCTCACACCTCACAGTCACTCACACACCTCACAGTCACTCACACACCTCACGGTCACTCACACACCTCACGGTCACTCTCACACCTCACAGTCACTGCCACACCTCACGGTCACTCTCACACCTCACGGTCACTCACCTCACGGTCACTCACACACCTCACGGTCACTCACACACCTCACAGTCACTCACACACCTCACAGTCACTCACACACCTCACAGTCACTCACACACCTCACGGTCACTCACACACCTCACAGTCACTCACACACCTCACGGTCACTCTCACACCTCACAGTCACTGCCACACCTCACGGTCACTCACACACCTCACGGTCACTCACACACCTCACAGTCACTCACACACCTCACGGTCACTCACACACCTCACAGTCACTCACACACCTCACGGTCACTCACACACCTCACGGTCACTCTCACACCTCACAGTCACTCACACACCTCACGGTCACTCACACACCTCACAGTCACTCTCACACCTCACGGTCACTCTCACACCTCACAGTCACTCACACCTCACGGTCACTCTCACACCTCACAGTCACTCACACCTCACAGTCACTCACACACCTCACAGTCACTCTCACACCTCACAGTCACTCTCACACCTCACAGTCACTCACACCTCACAGTCACTCACACACCTCACGGTCACTCTCACACCTCACGGTCACTCTCACACCTCACGGTCACTCTCACACCACACAGTCACTCACACACCTCACAGTCACTGCCACACCTCACAGTCACTCTCACACCTCACGGTCACTCACACACCTCACAGTCACTGCCACACCTCACAGTCACTCACACACCTCACAGTCACTGCCACACCTCACGGTCACTCACACACCTCACAGTCACTCTCACACCTCACAGTCACTCACACACCTCACAGTCACTCTCACACCACACAGTCACTCACACACCTCACGGTCACTCTCACACCTCACGGTCACTCTCACACCTCACGGTCACTCTCACACCACACAGTCACTCACACACCACACAGTCACTGCCACACCTCACAGTCACTGCCACACCTCACGGTCACTCACACACCTCACAGTCACTCACACACCTCACAGTCACTCTCACACCTCACAGTCACTCACACCTCACAGTCACTGCCACACCTCACAGTCACTCTCACACCTCACGGTCACTGCCACACCTCACGGTCACTCACACACCTCACAGTCACTCACACACCTCACAGTCACTCTCACACCTCACAGTCACTCACACCTCACAGTCACTGCCACACCTCACAGTCACTCTCACACCTCACAGTCACTGCCACACCTCACGGTCACTCACACACCTCACGGTCACTCACACACCTCACAGTCACTCTCACACCTCACGGTCACTCACACACCTCACAGTCACTCACACACCTCACAGTCACTCTCACACCTCACAGTCACTCACACATCTCACAGTCACTGCCACACCTCACAGTCACTCACACACCACACAGTCACTCACACACCTCACAGTCACTCTCACACCTCACGGTCACTCACACACCTCACAGTCACTGCCACACCTCACGGTCACTCACACACCTCACAGTCACTCACACACCTCACAGTCACTCACACACCTCACAGTCACTCTCACACCTCACAGTCACTCACACACCTCACAGTCACTCACACACCTCACAGTCACTCACACACCTCACGGTCACTCACACACCTCACAGTCACTCTCACACCTCACGGTCACTCTCACACCTCACGGTCACTCCACACCTCACGGTCACTCCACACCTCACAGTCACTCACACACCTCACAGTCACTGCCACACCTCACGGTCACTCACACACCTCACAGTCACTCACACACCTCACAGTCACTCACACACCTCACGGTCACTCACACACCTCACAGTCACTCACACACCTCACAGTCACTCACACACCTCACAGTCACTCTCACACCTCACAGTCACTGCCACACCTCACGGTCACTCACACACCACACAGTCACTCACACACCTCACAGTCACTCACACACCTCACAGTCACTCACACACCTCACGGTCACTCACACACCTCACAGTCACTCACACACCTCACAGTCACTCACACACCTCACGGTCACTCTCACACCTCACAGTCACTCACACACCTCACGGTCACTCACACACCTCACAGTCACTCTCACACCTCACAGTCACTCACACACCTCACAGTCACTCACACACCTCACAGTCACTCTCACACCTCACGGTCACTCACACACCTCACAGTCACTCACACCTCACAGTCACTGCCACACCACACAGTCACTCACACACCTCACAGTCACTCACACACCTCACGGTCACTCTCACACCTCACAGTCACTCACACACCTCACAGTCACTCACACACCTCACGGTCACTCACACACCTCACAGTCACTCACACACCTCACAGTCACTCACACACCTCACGGTCACTCACACACCTCACAGTCACTGCCACACCTCACAGTCACTCACACACCTCACAGTCACTCACACACCTCACGGTCACTCACACACCTCACAGTCACTCTCACACCTCACAGTCACTCACACACCTCACAGTCACTCACACACCTCACAGTCACTCACACCTCACGGTCACTCTCACACCTCACAGTCACTCACACACCTCACAGTCACTCACACCTCACAGTCACTCACACACCTCACAGTCACTCACACACCTCACAGTCACTCTCACACCTCACAGTCACTCTCACACCTCACAGTCACTCACACACCTCACAGTCACTCACACACCTCACGGTCACTCTCACACCTCACAGTCACTCACACACCTCACAGTCACTCACACACCTCACAGTCACTCTCACACCTCACAGTCACTCTCACACCTCACGGTCACTCTCACACCTCACAGTCACTCTCACACCTCACAGTCACTCACACACCTCACAGTCACTCACACACCTCACAGTCACTCACACACCTCACGGTCACTCACACACCTCACAGTCACTCTCACACCTCACGGTCACTCACACACCTCACAGTCACTCACACACCTCACGGTCACTCTCACACCTCACGGTCACTCTCACACCTCACAGTCACTCTCACACCTCACAGTCACTCACACACCTCACGGTCACTCACACACCACACAGTCACTCTCACACCTCACAGTCACTCACACACCTCACGGTCACTCTCACACCTCACAGTCACTCTCACACCTCACAGTCACTCACACACCTCACGGTCACTCACACACCTCACAGTCACTCACACACCTCACAGTCACTCTCACACCTCACAGTCACTCACACACCTCACGGTCACTCTCACACCTCACAGTCACTCTCACACCACACAGTCACTCACACACCTCACGGTCACTCACACACCTCACAGTCACTCACACACCTCACAGTCACTCACACACCTCACGGTCACTCACACACCTCACAGTCACTCACACACCTCACAGTCACTCTCACACCTCACAGTCACTCTCACACCTCACAGTCACTCACACACCTCACAGTCACTCACACACCTCACAGTCACTCTCACACCACACAGTCACTCACACACCTCACGGTCACTCACACACCTCACAGTCACTCTCACACCTCACGGTCACTCTCACACCTCACAGTCACTCACACACCTCACAGTCACTCTCACACCTCACGGTCACTCTCACACCTCACAGTCACTCACACACCTCACAGTCACTCTCACACCTCACGGTCACTCTCACACCTCACAGTCACTCACACACCTCACAGTCACTCACACACCTCACGGTCACTCTCACACCTCACGGTCACTCTCACACCTCACAGTCACTCTCACACCTCACAGTCACTCTCACACCTCACAGTCACTCTCACACCTCACAGTCACTCTCACACCTCACGGTCACTCTCACACCTCACGGTCACTCACACACCTCACGGTCACTCTCACACCTCACGGTCACTCACACACCTCACAGTCACTCTCACACCTCACAGTCACTCACACACCTCACAGTCACTCACACACCTCACAGTCACTCACACACCTCACGGTCACTCACACACCTCACGGTCACTCTCACACCTCACGGTCACTCACACACCTCACAGTCACTCTCACACCTCACGGTCACTCACACACCTCACAGTCACTCTCACACCTCACAGTCACTCACACACCACACAGTCACTCTCACACCTCACAGTCACTCTCACACCTCACAGTCACTCTCACACCTCACGGTCACTCACACACCTCACGGTCACTCACACACCTCACAGTCACTCACACACCTCACAGGGGGTGAGGCAGCAGACCCTGGCAACACAGTGGGTGAGGCAGCAGACCCTGGCAACACAAGGGGTGAGGCAGCAGACCCTGGCAACACAAGGGGTGAGGCAGCAGACCCTGGCAACACAGGGGGTGAGGCAGCAGACCCTGGCAACACAGGGGGTGAGGCAGCAGACCCTGGCAACACAGTGGGTAAAGGCAGCAGACCCTGGCAACACAGTGGGTGAGGCAGCAGACCCTGGCAACACAGGGGGTGAGGCAGCAGACCCTGGCAACACAGTGGGTAAAGGCAGCAAACCCTGGCAACACAAGGGGTGAGGCAGCAGACCCTGGCAACACAGTGGGTGAGGCAGCAGACCCTGGCAACACAGTGGGTGAGGCAGCAGACCGTGTCAACACAGTGGGTGAGGCAGCAGACCCTGGCAACACAGTGGGTGAGGCAGCAGACCCTGGCAACACAGTGGGTGAGGCAGCAGACCGTGGCAACACAGTGGGTGAGGCAGCAGACCCTGGCAACACAGTGGGTGAGGCAGCAGACCCTGGCAAAATAGGGGGTGAGGCAGCAGACCCTGGCAACACAGGGGGTGAGGCAGCAGACCCTGGCAACACAGGGGGCGAGGCAGCAGACCCAGGCAACACAGTGGGTGAGGCAGCAGACCCTGGCAACACAAGGGGTGAGGCAGCAGACCCTGGCAACACAGTGGGTGAGGCAGCAGACCCTGGCAACACAAGGGGTGAGGCAGCAGACCCTGGCAACACAGGGGGTGAGGCAGCAGACCCTGGCAAAACAAGGGGTGAGGCAGCAGACCCTGGCAACACAGTGGGTGAGGCAGCAGACCCTGGCAACACAAGGGGTGAGGCAGCAGACCCTGGCAACACAGGGGGTGAGGCAGCAGACCCTGGCAACACAGGGGGTGAGGCAGCAGACCCTGGCAACACAAGGGGTGAGGCAGCAGACCCTGGCAACACAGTGGGTGAGGCAGCAGACCCTGGCAACACAAGGGGTGAGGCAGCAGACCCTGGCAACACCGTGGGTGAGGCAGCAGACCCTGGCAACACAAGGGGTGAGGCAGCAGACCCTGGCAACACAGGGGGTGAGGCAGCAGACCCTGGCAACACAAGGGGTGAGGCAGCAGACCCTGGCAACACAGTGGGTTAGGCAGCAGACCCTGGCAACACAAGGGGTGAGGCAGCAGACCCTGGCAACACAAGGGTGAGGCAGCAGACCCTGGCAACACAGGGGGTGAGGCAGCAGACCCTGGCAACACAAGGGGTGAGGCAGCAGACCCTGGCAACACAGTGGGTGAGGCAGCAGACCCTGGCAACACAGGGGGTGAGGCAGCAGACCCTGGCAACACAGGGGGTGAGGCAGCAGACCCTGGCAACACAAGGGGTGGGGCAGCAGACCGTGGCAACACAGGGGGTGAGGCAGCAGACCGTGGCAACACAAGGGGTGAGGCAGCAGACCCTGGCAACACAGGGGGTGAGGCAGCAGACCCTGGCAACACAGGGGGTGAGGCAGCAGACCCTGGCAACATAGTGGGTGAGGCAGCAGACCCTGGCAACACAGTGGGTGAGGCAGCAGACCCTGGCAACACAGGGGGTGAGGCAGCAGACCCTGGCAACACAGGGGGTGAGGCAGCAGACCCTGGCAACACAGTGGGTGAGGCAGCAGACCCTGGCAACACAGTGGGTGAGGCAGCAGACCCTGGCAACACAAGGGGTGAGGCAGCAGACCCTGGCAACACAGTGGGTGAGGCAGCAGACCCTGGCAACACAGGGGGTGAGGCAGCAGACCCTGGCAACACAGGAGGTGAGGCAGCAGACCCTGGCAACACAAGGGGTGGGGCAGCAGACCGTGGCAACACAGGGGGTGAGGCAGCAGACCGTGGCAACACAAGGGGTGAGGCAGCAGACCCTGGCAACACAGGGGGTGAGGCAGCAGACCCTGGCAACACAGGGGGTGAGGCAGCAGACCCTGGCAACACAGTGGGTGAGGCAGCAGACCCTGGCAACACAGTGGGTGAGGCAGCAGACCCTGGCAACACAGGGGGTGAGGCAGCAGACCCTGGCAACACAGGGGGTGAGGCAGCAGACCCTGGCAACACAGTGGGTGAGGCAGCAGACCCTGGCAACACAAGGGGTGAGGCAGCAGACCCTGGCAACACAGGGTGAGGCAGCAGACCCTGGCAACACAGTGGGTGAGGCAGCAGACCCTGGCAACACAAGGGGTGAGGCAGCAGACCGTGGCAACACAGGGGGTGAGGCAGCAGACCCTGGCAACACAGTGGGTGAGGCAGCAGACCCTGGCAACACAGTGGGTGAGGCAGCAGACCCTGGCAACACAGGGGGTGAGGCAGCAGACCCTGGCAACACAGGGGGTGAGGCAGCAGACCCTGGCAACACAGGGGTGAGGCAGCAGACCCTGGCAACACAGGGGGTGAGGCAGCAGACCCTGGCAACACAGGGGGTGAGGCAGCAGACCCTGGCAACACAGTGGGTGAGGCAGCAGACCCTGGCAACACAAGGGGTGAGGCAGCAGACCCTGGCAACACAGGGGGTGAGGCAGCAGACCCTGGCAACACAGGGGGTGAGGCAGCAGACCCTGGCAACACAGTGGGTAAAGGCAGCAGACCCTGGCAACACAGTGGGTGAGGCAGCAGACCCTGGCAACACAGGGGGTGAGGCAGCAGACCCTGGCAAAACAAGGGGTGAGGCAGCAGACCCTGGCAACACAGTGGGTGAGGCAGCAGACCCTGGCAACACAAGGGGTGAGGCAGCAGACCCTGGCAACACAGGGGTGAGGCAGCAGACCCTGGCAAAACAAGGGTGAGGCAGCAGACCCTGGCAACACAGTGGGTGAGGCAGCAGACCCTGGCAACACAAGGGGTGAGGCAGCAGACCCTGGCAACACAGGGGGTGAGGCAGCAGACCCTGGCAACACAGGGGTGAGGCAGCAGACCCTGGCAACACAGGGGTGAGGCAGCAGACCCTGGCAACACAGTGGGTGAGGCAGCAGACCCTGGCAACACAAGGGTGAGGCAGCAGACCCTGGCAACACAGTGGGTGAGGCAGCAGACCCTGGCAACACAGGGGTGAGGCAGCAGACCCTGGCAACACAGGGGGTGAGGCAGCAGACCCTGGCAACACAAGGGGTGAGGCAGCAGACCCTGGCAACACAGTGGGTGAGGCAGCAGACCCTGGCAACACAGGGGTGAGGCAGCAGACCCTGGCAACACAGGGGGTGAGGCAGCAGACCCTGGCAACACAGGGGGTGAGGCAGCAGACCTGGCAACACAAGGGTGAGGCAGCAGACCCTGGCAACACAGTGGGTGAGGCAGCAGACCCTGGCAACACAGGGGTGAGGCAGCAGACCCTGGCAACACAGGGGTGAGGCAGCAGACCCTGGCAACACAGGGGTGGGGCAGCAGACCGTGGCAACACAGGGGGTGAGGCAGCAGACCGTGGCAACACAAGGGGTGAGGCAGCAGACCGTGGCAACACAGGGGTGAGGCAGCAGAC
>WNGS01164838.1:3954-15924 GCA_020271785.1 Procambarus virginalis | reverse complement strand
AACACAGTGGGTGAGGCAGCAGACCGTGGCAACACAGTGGGTGAGGCAGCAGACCCTGGCAACACAGTGGGTGAGGCAGCGACCTGGCAACACAGTGGGTGAGGCAGCAGACCCTGGCAACACAGTGGGTGAGGCAGCAGACCCGTGGCAACACAGTGGGTGAGGCAGCAGACCCTGGCAACACAGTGGGTGAGGCAGCAGACCGTGGCAACACAGTGGGGTGAGGCAGCAGACCTGGCAACACAGTGGGTGAGGGCAGCAGACCGTGGCAACACAGTGGGTGAGGCAGCAGACCCTGGCAACACAGGGGGTGAGGCAGCAGACCCTGGGCAACACAGTGGGTGAGGCAGCAGACCGGGCAACACAGTGGGTGAGGCAGCAGACCCTGGCAACACAGTGGGTGAGGCAGCAGACCGTGGCAACACAGTGGGTGAGGCAGCAGACCCTGGCAACACAGGGGTGAGGCAGCAGACCGTGGCAACACAGGGGTGAGGCAGCAGACCCTGGCAACACAGGGGGTGAGGCAGCAGACCCTGCAACACAGTGGGTGAGGCAGCAGACCCTGGCAACACAGTGGGTGAGGCAGCAGACCGTGGCAACACAGTGGGTGAGGCAGCAGACGTGGCAACACAGTGGGTGAGGCAGCAGACCGTGGCAACACAGGGTGAGGCAGCAGACCCTGGCAACACAGGGGGTGAGGCAGCAGACCTGGCAACACAGTGGGTGAGGCAGCAGACCCTGGCAACACAGTGGGTGAGGCAGCAGACCCTGGCAACACAGTGGGTGAGGCAGCAGACCCTGGCAACACAGGGGTGAGGCAGCAGACCCTGGCAACACAGTGGGTGAGGCAGCAGACCCTGGCAACAAAAAGGGGTGAGGCAGCAGACCCTGGCAACACAGTGGGTGAGGCAGCAGACCCTGGCAACACAGGGGGTGAGGCAGCAGACCCTGGCAACACAAGGGGGTGAGGCAGCAGACCTGGCAACACAGGGGGTGAGGCAGCACAGAACCTGGCAACACAGTGGGTGAGCAGCAGACCCTGGCAACACAGTGGGTGAGGCAGCAGACCCTGGCAACACAGGGGGTGAGGCAGCAGACCGTGGCAACACAGTGGGTGAGGCAGCAGACCGTGGCAACACAGTGGGTGAGGCAGCAGACCCTGGCAACACAGGGGGTGAGGCAGCAGACCCTGGCAACACAGGGGGTGAGGCAGCAGACCGTGGCAACACAGTGGGTGAGGCAGCAGACCCTGGCAACACAGTGGGTGAGGCAGCAGACCCTGGCAACACAGGGGGTGAGGCAGCAGACCCTGGCAACACAGTGGGTGAGGCAGCAGACCCTGGCAACACAGTGGGTGAGGCAGCAGACCTGGCAACACAGTGGGTGAGGCAGCAGACCCTGGCAACACAGGGGGTGAGGCAGCAGACCCTGGCCACAGTGGGTGAGGCAGCAGACCGTGGCAACACAGTGGGTGAGGCAGCAGACCGTGGCAAACAGTGGGTGAGGCAGCAGACCCTGGCAACACAGGGGGTGAGGCAGCAGACCCTGGCAACACAGGGGTGAGGCAGCAGACCCTGGCAACACAGTGGGTGAGGCAGCAGACCCTGGCAACACAGGGGGTGAGGCAGCAGACCCTGGCAACACAGGGGGTGAGGCAGCAGACCCTGGCAAACAGTGGGTGAGGCAGCAGACCGTGGCAACACAGTGGGTGAGGCAGCAGACCCTGGCAACACAGGGGGTGAGGCAGCAGACCGTGGCAACACAGTGGGTGAGGCAGCAGACCGTGGCAACACAGTGGGTGAGGCAGCAGACCCTGGCAACACAGGGGGTGAGGCAGCAGACCCTGGCAACACAGGGGGTGAGGCAGCAGACCGTGGCAACACATGGGTGAGGCAGCAGACCCTGGCAACACAGGGGTGAGGCAGCAGACCGTGGCAACACAGTGGGTGAGGCAGCAGACCGTGGCAACACAGTGGGTGAGGCAGCAGACCGTGGCAACACAGGGGTGAGGCAGCAGACCCTGGCAACACAGTGGGTGAGGCAGCAGACCCTGGCAACACAGTGGGTGAGGCAGCAGACCCTGGCAACACAGTGGGTGAGGCAGCAGACCGTGGCAACACAGGGGTGAGGCAGCAGACCCTGGCAACACAGTGGGTGAGGCAGCAGACCCTGGCAACACAGTGGGTGAGGCAGCAGACCCTGGCAACACAGTGGGTGAGGCAGCAGACCCTGGCAACACAGGGGTGAGGCAGCAGACCGTGGCAACACAGTGGGTGAGGCAGCAGACCGTGGCAACACAGGGGGTGAGGCAGCAGACCCTGGCAACACAGTGGGTGAGGCAGCAGACCCTGGCAACAACAGGGGGTGAGGCAGCAGACCCTGGCAACACAGTGGGTGAGGCAGCAGACCGTGGCAACACAGTGGGGTGAGGCAGCAGACCCTGGCAACACAGTGGGTGAGGCAGCAGACCCTGGCAACACAGTGGGTGAGGCAGCAGACCCTGGCAAACACAGTGGGTGAGGCAGCAGACCGTGGCAACACAGGGGGTGAGGCAGCAGACCCTGGCAAACACAGTGGGTGAGGCAGCAGACCCTGGCAACACAGTGGGTGAGGCAGCAGACCCTGGCAACACAGTGGGTGAGGCAGCAGACCCTGGCAACACAGTGGGTGAGGCAGCAGACCGTGGCAACACAGTGGTGAGGCAGCAGACCCTGGCAACACAGGGGGTGAGGCAGCAGACCCTGGCAACACAGTGGGTGAGGCAGCAGACCGTGGCAACACAGGGGGTGAGGCAGCAGACCCGGGCAACACAGGTGTGAGGCAGCAGACCCTGGCAACACAGGGTGAGGGCAGCAGACCGTGGCAACACAGTGGGTGAGGCAGCAGACCCTGGCAACACAGGGTGTGAGGCAGCAGACCCTGGCAACACAGGGGGTGAGGCAGCAGACCTGGCAACACAGTGGGTGAGGCAGCAGACCCTGGCAACACAGTGGGTGAGGCAGCAGACCGTGGCAACACAGTGGGTGAGGCAGCAGACCCTGGCACACACAGGGGGTGAGGCAGCAGACCCTGGCAACACAGTGGTGAGGCAGCAGACCCTGGCAACACAGTGGGTGAGGCAGCAGACCCTGGCAACACAGGGGTGAGGCAGCAGACCCTGGCAACACGGGGTGAGGCAGCAGACCCTGGCAACACAGGGGGTGAGGCAGCAGACCCTGGCAACACAGGGGGTGAGGCAGCAGACCCTGGCAACACAGGGGGTGAGGCAGCAGACCCTGGCAACACAGGGGGTGAGGCAGCAGACCCTGGCAACACAGGGGGTGAGGCAGCAGACCCTGGCAACACAGGGGGTGAGGCAGCAGACCCTGGCAACACAGGGGTGAGGCAGCAGACCCTGGCAACACAGGGGGTGAGGCAGCAGACCCTGGCAACACAGGGGTGAGGCAGCAGACCCTGGCAACACAGGGGGTGAGGCAGCAGACCTGGCAACACAGGGGGTGAGGCAGCAGACCCTGGCAACACAGGGGGTGAGGCAGCAGACCCTGGCAACACAGGGGGTGAGGCAGCAGACCTGGCAACACAGGGGGTGAGGCAGCAGACCGTGGCAACACAGTGGGTGAGGCAGCAGACCCTGGCAACACAGGGGGTGAGGCAGCAGACCCTGGCAACACAGGGGGTGAGGCAGCAGACCCTGGCAACACAGGGGGTGAGGCAGCAGACCCTGGCAACACAGTGGGTGAGGCAGCAGACCCTGGCAACACAGGGGGTGAGGCAGCAGACCCTGGCAACACAGGGGGTGAGGCAGCAGACCCTGGCAACACAGGGGGTGAGGCAGCAGACCGTGGCAACACAGTGGGTGAGGCAGCAGACCCTGGCAACACAGGGGGTGAGGCAGCAGACCCTGGCAACACAGGGGGTGAGGCAGCAGACCCTGGCAACACAGGGGGTGAGGCAGCAGACCCTGGCAACACAGTGGGTGAGGCAGCAGACCCTGGCAACACAGTGGGTGAGGCAGCAGACCCTGGCAACACAGGGGGTGAGGCAGCAGACCGTGGCAACACAGGGGTGAGGCAGCAGACCCTGGCAACACAGGGGGTGAGGCAGCAGACCGTGGCAACACAGTGGGTGAGGCAGCAGACCCTGGCAACACAGGGGTGAGGCAGCAGACCTGGCAACACAGGGGGTGAGGCAGCAGACCGTGGCAACACAGTGGGTGAGGCAGCAGACCCTGGCAACACAGGGGGTGAGGCAGCAGACCCTGGCAACACAGGGGGTGAGGCAGCAGACCCTGGCAACACAGGGGGTGAGGCAGCAGACCCTGGCAACACAGGGGGTGAGGCAGCAGACCCTGGCAACACAGGGGGTGAGGCAGCAGACCGTGGCAACTTTCAGATTCCGTCACTAAAAAATTGTGCGGAGATTGTTGAGTGAGCCGGGCAGGGAAAGTTGCTTCCACACACACACACTCACGCACATGCGCACACATACGCACGCGCACACATGCGCGCACGCACGCACGCACGCACGCACACACACACACACACACACACACACACACACACACACACACACACACACACACACACACAGCAGCAGCAGCAGCAGACTGCTGTGGAGTCCTGAGTACGCAGCCCAGCAGGAGCCCGTACCTTGTCAAGCACAAGACGAAGCTGGACAAAGTCCAAAGGTATGCCACTAGACTAGTCCCAGAACTAAGAGGCATGAGTTATGCGGTGGGTGTTGGGAGGCAGACGGTCCAGCGACTACACCAGCACATGACAAGGACCACAACCTGAAGTGTTACTCAACACACGAGGGCCTCGAGGCTCGTGACAACCCTGGTCCAGCATCAGCAGTGGCTCCAGCACCCCCTCCTGTCTTCACTACAACACCACGTTTGTGCTCCTTATATCATGTTGTGTGGTCTAGTCGCTAGAAGCGTGTGCCTGGGAACCCCTTCAACATGGGTTCGAACTTCATCACGGCTCCTACGGATTTTCTCATCATTAGACCTTACCATTACAGAACACCATAAAGTAGCCGTCACGACTGGAAAGAATGACAGGTTGGATAACAAGGACCTTCCCAACAAGGTATGCCATACCAGTGATGATAAGTGTTCAAAACGCTTGTGCTCTCTAGAGTGGAGTACTGCTGCACAATGACAGCCCCTTTCACTGCTGGTGAAATTGCTGACCTGGAGAGCGTGCAGAGATCCTTTACTGCTAGAATCCACTCGGTAAAACATCTAAACTATTGGGACCGACTAAAGCCTAAATCTGTATTCCCTTGAGCGCAGGCGGGAGAGATACATAATAATTTACACGTGGAAAATATTAGAGGGGCTGGTCCCAAACCTGCACACGAATAACATCACATGAGACCAGAAGACATGGCAGGATGTGCAGAATACCCCCGTTGAAAAGCAGAGGTGCAACAGGTACTCTGAGAGAGAACTCTATCAACATCAGAGGCCCGAAACTGTTCAACACGCTTCCACTACACATAAGGGACATAAATGGCCGACCCCTCACAGTGTTCAAGAGAGAACTATCAACATCAGAGGCCCGAGACTGTTCAACACGCTTCCACTACACATAAGGGACATAAATGGCCGACCCCTCACAGTGTTCAAGAGAGAACTATCAACATCAGAGGCCCGAGACTGTTCAACACGCTTCCACTACACATAAGGGACATAAATGGCCGACCCCTCACAGTGTTCAAGAGAGAACTATCAACATCAGAGGCCCGAGACTGTTCAACACGCTTCCACTACACATAAGGGACATAAATGGCCGACCCCTCACAGTGTTCAAGAGAGAACTATCAACACCAGAGGTCCGAGACTGTTCAACACGCTTCCACTACACATAAGGGACATAACTGGCCGACCCCTCACAGTGTTCAAGAGAGAACTATCAACATCAGAGACCCGAGACTGTTCAACACGCTTCCACTACACATAAGGGACATAACTGGCCGACCCCTCACTGTGTTAAAGAGAGAACTATCAACACCAGAGGCCCGAGACTGTTCAACACGCTTCCACTACACATAAGGGACATAACTGGCCGACCCCTCACAGTGCTCAAGAGAGAACTATCAACATCAGTGGCCCGAGACTGTTCAACACGCTTCCACTACACATAAGGGACATAACTGGCCGACCCCTCACAGTGTTCAAGAGAGAACTATCAACATCAGAGGCCCGAGACTGTTCAACACGCTTCCACTACACATAAGGGACATAACTGACCGACCCCTCACAGTGTTCAAGAGAGAACTATCAACATCAGAGGTCCGAGACTGTTCAACACGCTTCCACTACACGTAAGGGACATAACTGGCCGACCCCTCACAGTGTTCAAGAGAGAACTATCAACATCAGAGGCCCGAGACTGTTCAACACGCTTCCACTACACATAAGGGACATAACTGGCCGACCCCTCACAGTGTTCAAGAGAGAACTATCAACATCAGAGGCCCGAGACTGTTCAACACGCTTCCACTACACATAAGGGACATAACTGGCCGACCCCTCACAGTGTTCAAGAGAGAACTATCAACATCAGACGCCCGAGACTGTTCAACACGCTTCCACTACACATAAGGGACATAACTGGCCGACCCCTCACAGTGTTCAAGAGAGAACTATCAACATCAGAGGCCCGAGACTGTTCAACACGCTTCCACTACACATAAGGGACATAACTGGCCGACCCCTCACAGTGTTCAAGAGAGAACTATCAACATCAGAGGCCCGAGACTGTTTAACACGCTTCCACTACACATAAGGGGCATAACTGGCCGACCCCTCACAGTGTTCAAGAGAGAACTATCAACATCAGAGGCCCGAGACTGTTCAACACGCTTCCACTACACATAAGGGACATAACTGGCCGACCCCTCACAGTGTTCAAGAGAGAACTATCAACACCAGAGGCCCGAGACTGTTCAACACGCTTCCACTACACATAAGGGACATAACTGGCCGACCCCTCACAGTGTTCAAGAGAGAACTATCAACATCAGAGGCCCGAGACTGTTCAACACGCTTCCACTACACATAAGGGACATAACTGGCCGACCCCTCACAGTGTTCAAGAGAGAACTTGACCAACACCTCCAAAGGATACCTGATCAACCAGGCTGTGACTCATACGTGAGGCTGCGAGCAGCCGCCTCTAACAGCCTGGTTGACCAGACCACCAACCAGGAGGACGTTGATCCCGGAATCACGACAAGGCAACGGTAAATCCCAGGTGTTCCCAGCCTTCTCCAAGGTCTGTACCCCAGGGCGCCCGTACCCCGGGCACCCGTACCCCGGGCCTCCGTACCCCGGGCCTCCGTACCCCGGGGCCTCCGTACCCCGGGGCCTCCGTACCCCGGGGTACCAGTACCCCGGGGCACCAGTACCCCGGGGCACCCGTACCCCGGGGCACCCGTACCCCGGGGTACCAGTACCCCGGGTACGGGTGCCCCGGGGTACCAGTACCCCGGGGCACCTGTACCCCGGGGCACCTGTACCCCGGGGCACCCGTACCCCGGGGTACCAGTACCCCGGGGCACCAGTACCCCGGGGCACCCGTACCCCGGGGCACCCGTACCCCGGGGTACCAGTACCCCGGGGCACCCATACCCCGGGGTACCAGTACCCCGGGCACCCGTACCCCGGGGTACCAGTACCCCGGGGCACCCGTACCCCGGGGTACCAGTACCCCGGGGCACCTGTACCCCGGGGCACCTGTACCCCGGGGCACCCGTACCCCGGGCAATGTGAGTCTACTCGCATCACAGTTCAAGATGAAGTCAAACTTAACATTTGTGAACTAAAGTGAACCACACACAGTACTGCGGGTGAACAAAGTGAACACAAAATGAAACTTTTAGTGCATGAAATTGCAAAATAAATTGAGCAATTAAATAAAATTGTACAAAAGTGAAATCAATCGCAATTGTAAACATAAAATTCAACGACTTCCTTGTACGTGCTCCTCAGTGACAGTCTTGTCACAACGTAGAGCTTTGGTACAGACATCCACTACGGGCTCACCATAGCCCGTGCTGCTTGGAACTTCTTGTTCCAGGTAGCCAATCTTTAACAACAACAACTGATTAGGGTCCGCAGGTCCCGTCAGGCCTTCCAAGACCTTGTCT
The DNA here is from genome assembly GCA_020271785.1 of Procambarus virginalis. Taxonomy (NCBI): domain Eukaryota; kingdom Metazoa; phylum Arthropoda; class Malacostraca; order Decapoda; family Cambaridae; genus Procambarus; species Procambarus virginalis. Next base: position 7,764 of record WNGS01164838.1, on the reverse strand, counting down.
TGTTAGACAACAGCTAGCTGACTTGAGACTCACATAAGTGTATCGTTGCAAATGAGGTCAAGAGTTTCATATAAAAACGTCAAACATTTCTGGTCCTACTTTTACCTGTACATTAATTATGTTGTCGAGGAGTCGCAAGCGTCAGGCAGCAGGCCGGAGTGTCCTCACATTATAACCAGACAAGAAACGCCAGCCTTATATAGCATTTTTTGCTGAATTCACACGGAGGTTATTTTGTGGTAAATCATGACGCAGTCTTTAGCGGTGTTCCAACCTCTCAAATACCCTATATCTCCCCCACTAGAGGTGAGGCCACACCAGGTTAGGAACCCCTGGGTTAGGAACATCTGGGTTAGAAACCCCTGGGTTAGAAACCCCTGGGGTAGAAACCCCTGGGTTAGAAACCCCTGGGGTAGAAACCCCTGGGTTAGAAACCCCTGGGGTAGAAACCCCTGGGGTAGAAACCCCTGGGTTAGAAACCCCTGGGGTAGAAACCCCTGGGTTAGAAACCCCTGGGGTTAGAAACCCCTGGGTTCACGTTTACATCCAGAATGGCGGGAAAGTCACAGCAGCCGCCAAGCTGGCAACACCGCCGTGTTTACATCCAGAATGGCGGGAAAGTCGCAGCGGCCGCCAAGCTGGCAACACCGCCGTGTTTACATCCAGGATGGCGGGAAAGTCGCAGCAGCCGCCAAGCTGGCAACACCGCCGTGTTTACATCCAGAATGGCGGGAAAGTCGCAGCGGCCGCCAAGCTGGCAACACCGCCGTGTTTACATCCAGGATGGCGGGAAAGTCACACCAGCCGCCAAGCTGGCAACACCGCCGTGTTTACATCCAGGATGGCGGGAAAGTCACAGCAGCCGCCAAGCTGGCAACACCGCCGTGTTTACATCCAGGATGGCGGGAAAGTCACAGCAGCCGCCAAGCTGGCAACACCGCCGTGTTTACATCCAGGATGGCGGGAAAGTCACACCACCATGGCGGCGGCGCCAGCTCTTCAGTGTTCCGCCACCGTCATTACCGACAGGGAAGGCTGGTGCCATGATAAATCACCCCCCCCCCTCATTATACAACGTTAGGGTGTGTAGCTGAGGGCGAGTACCTGGAGGCTCCGGCCAAGCACCTTGCGGAAGGAAATGTCGCTCAACAACTTCCTTTAATTTTGATGCCATTAAAATAGTAATGATGATGCTGGTTGGGTGGTGAGAGACAATAGTGCCTAGAGTGAATGATTGCAGTGTTGACGGAGACAAGCCAGTGCACTCGGTGCACTCTAGGATAAGATAACACACTCAACACTAAACCCACACTCTTACCTCCAGCCTCTACAGTGCTACCCCACACTCATCTCACTCTCAAAATACTCTTGTAAGTGTTCATCATGGTCAAAGACACCACAACCATACAAGAGGCAAGAAAGGTAACAGACCAATTTGCCTCGACAATGTATTAGTACTTAGAACTGCACCTGGTCCATGGCTGCCAAGATGACGATCATCTCACCGGATACACCATCCAGTAATCTCGTCGTATCGATAACCGCTACTACCCCACCTCCACGACACCCTCTACACCTCCCACGACACCCTACTCCACCACCACGACAACTACTCCACCACCACGACCCCTACTCCACCACCACGACACACTCTCCACCAGCCCCACCACGACACCCTACTACACCTCCAGACCACCTACTACACACCACGAAACCAAGTAGCAAAAATCATATCACCCCAAATATGAAAAAAAAAAAAATGAACCCTACTACACCACAACGACACCCTACTCCACCCCCCGACACCCCTCCCTAAAAAACTCCACCCACCACGACACCACTCCACCACCACACACCCTACTACCCCACCACGACACCTACTCCCACCACCACGACACCCTACTACACCACACTACACCCTACTCCCCACAACTACACCCTACTACAACCTCCACACACCTACACCCCACCACACAACCTAACTCCAATCACCAACACCCACTACACCTCCCGACCCCCTACCCACCTCCACTACACCCTACTCCCCAACACTACACCCTAACTCCACCCCCTACCCCTACTCCACCACCACGACACCCTACTCCACCTCCCCACCCCCTAACACACACCAACACTACACCCTACCACACAACCACGAACACCCTACTCCCCCACCACTGAACCATCACTATACAATGACCTTTATACACTTGAAGGAAAGGCCCCGTCCAGAGCCAGGCATGACGTGCATGGTCCTTTGGGCCCCAGCGGACACCGGAACCAGGCTTGCATGCCTGTGGCCCTGTGCCCATCTACACCATTGCCAGTCCATTCAGTGCTTTTGCTCCGTGGGTCCCCGTACACTCAGACCCTCATGGTGCAGTGCTGGTGGCCTTGGCCCCATCGTACACCGGGCCTGCTGACAGTGCCGGTTGCCCTTGTGGCCCCATTTCAACCAGGAACATGCATGGCATTCCTGTGGCCCTTTGGGCCCCACTGACACGCATGCCCGCATACAGTCTGGTGGCCCGTGGGCCCCTCGGACACCAGGGCCGCATGACATGGCCTGTGGCCCGTGGCCCCACGACACCAGAGCCAGGCATACAGTTGCCTGTTCCCGTGTCCCCACGACACCAGTAGCCACATACAGTGCTGGTGGCCCGTGGCCCCCACGGAAACCAGAGCCAGTGCATGACATGCCTGGTGGCCCTGGGCCCCCCACGGACACCAGTAGCCAGGCCATGACATTGCCGGTGGCCTGGGCCCCAGCGGACAAACCGTAGCCAGGCTGACAGTGCCTGTGGCCCGTGGGCCCCAGCGGACACCAGGAGCCAGGCACGACAGTGCCTGGTGGCCCGTGGCGCCAGCGGACACCATGAGCCAGGCAAGACATCCTGGTGGCCCGTGGGGTACCCGCCGGACACCAGGACAGGCATGAAAATGACCTGGTGGCCCGGGCCCCAGCGACACCATGGCAGCATACAGTCCGTGTGCCTGGGGCCCACAGCGGAACCATATCTCCAGGCATGACATGCTGTTGGCCCGTGGGGCCCCAGCGACACCAGGAGCCCATGACAGTCATGTGGCCGTGGCCCCCGCGGCACCAGATCCAGGCTGACAGTGCCTGTGGCCCTGGGCCCCCACGGACCCATGATCCAGGCATGACAGTCCTGTGACCGTGGGCCCAGCTACACGTAGCAGGAATGACAGTGCCTGGTGGCCCATGGGCCCCCAGCGGACACCAGGAGCCAGCCATGACAGTGCCTGGTGGCCCGTGGGCCCCACGGAACCAGAGCCAGGCATGACAGTGCCTGGTGGCCCGTGGGACCAGCGGACACCAGGTCCATGCATGACATGCCTGGTGGCCCTGGGGCCCCACGGGACACCGGCCAGGGCAGACAGGCCTGGTGGCCCCGTGGGGCCCCACGACACCATGAGCCCAGGCAATGACAGTGCCTGGGGGCCCGTGGGGACCCAGCGGACACCAGGAGCCGGGCATGACAGTGCCTGGTGGCCAGTGGGCCCCCAGCGGACACCAGGAGCCAGCCATGACAGTGCCTGGTGGCCAGTGGGCCCCCAGCGGACACCAGGAGCCAGCCATGACAGTGCCTGGTGGCCAGTGGGCCCCCAGCGGACACCAGGAGCCAGCCATGACAGTGCCTGAGAAATTGCCCCTGGGCCACCCCGCCTGACAACAAGGAATCAACAAAGACATGCAGTACGCTGGTGGCCCGTGGGCCCCCATCGGAACCAGAGCCAGGCAGACAGTGCCTGGTGTCCAGTGGCCCCAGCGACACCAGGCCCAAGGAA
>WNGS01164837.1:0-15206 GCA_020271785.1 Procambarus virginalis | reverse complement strand
GGACACCAGGACCAGGCATGGCAGTGCCTGGTGGCCCGTGGGGCCCCAGCGGACACCAGGGCCAGGCATGACAGTGCCTGGTGGCCCGTGGCCCTCCCTGCGGACACCAGGGCCAGGCATGACAGTGCCTTGGGCCCGTGGGGCCCCAGCGGACACCAGGACCGGCATGACAGTGCCTGGTGGCCCGTGGGGCCCCAGCGGACACCAGGAGCCAGGCATGACAGTGCCTGGTGGCCCGTGGGCCCCCAGCGCGGACACCAGAGCCAGGCATGACAGTGCCTGGTGGCCCGTGGGCCCCCAGCGGACACCAGGAGCCAGGCATGACAGTGCCTGGTGGCCCGTGGGCCCCAGCGGACACCAGGAGCCAGGCATGACAGTGCCTGGTGGCCCATGGGCCCCCAGCGGACACCAGGAGCCAGGCATGACAGTGCCTGGTGGCCCGTGGGCCCCAGCGGACACCAGGAGCCAGGCATGACAGTGCCTGGTGGCCCGTGGGGACCCAGCGGACACCAGGAGCCAGGCATGACAGTGCCTGGTGGCCCGTGGGGCCCCAGCGGACACCAGGGCCAGGCATGACAGTGCCTGGTGCCCGTGGGGCCCCAGCGGACACCAGGAGCCAGGCATGACAGTGCCTGGTGGCCCGTGGGGCCCCAGCGGACACCAGGAGCCAGGCATGACAGTGCCTGGTGGCCCGTGGGCCCCCAGCGGACACCAGAGCCAGGCATGACAGTGCCTGGTGGCCCGTGGGCCCCCAGCGGACACCAGGAGCCAGGCATGACAGTGCCTGGTGGCCCGTGGGCCCCAGCGGACACCAGGAGCCAGGCATGACAGTGCCTGGTGGCCCATGGGCCCCCAGCGGACACCAGGAGCCAGGCATGACAGTGCCTGGTGGCCCGTGGGCCCCAGCGGACACCAGAGCCAGGCATGACAGTGCCTGGTGGCCCGTGGGGACCCAGCGGACACCAGGAGCCAGCATGACAGTGCCTGGTGGCCCGTGGGGCCCCAGCGGACACCAGGGCCAGGCATGACAGTGCCTGGTGGCCCGTGGGGCCCCAGCGGACACCAGGAGCCAGGCATGACAGTGCCTGGTGGCCCGTGGGCCCCAGCGGACACCAGGAGCCAGGCATGACAGTGCCTGGTGGCCCGTGGGCCCCCAGCGGACACCAGAGCCAGGCATGACAGTGCCTGGTGGCCCGTGGGCCCCCAGCGGACACCAGGAGCCAGGCATGACAGTGCCTGGTGGCCCGTGGGCCCCAGCGGACACCAGGAGCCAGGCATGACAGTGCCTGGTGGCCCATGGGCCCCCAGCGGACACCAGGAGCCAGGCATGACAGTGCCTGGTGGCCCGTGGGCCCCAGCGGACACCAGGAGCCAGGCATGACAGTGCCTGGTGGCCAGTGGGCCCCCAGCGGACACCAGGGCCAGGCATGACAGTGCCTGGTGGCCCGTGGGCCCCAAGCGGACACCAGGGCCAGGCATGACAGTGCCTGGTGGCCCGTGGGCCCCCAGCGGACACCAGGGCCAGGCATGACAGTGCCTGGTGGCCCGTGGGCCCCCAGCGGACACCAGGGCCAGGCATGACAGTGCCTGGTGGCCCGTGGGCCCCCAGCGGACACCAGGGCCAGGCATGACAGTGCCTGGTGGCCCGTGGGCCCCCAGCGGACACCAGGGCCAGGCATGACAGTGCCTGGTGGCCCGTGGGCCCCCAGCGGACACCAGGGCCAGGCATGACAGTGCCTGGTGGCCCGTGGGCCCCCAGCGGACACCAGGGCCAGGCATGATAGTGCCTGGTGGCCCGTGGGCCCCCAGCGGACACCAGGGCCAGGCATGACAGTGCCTGGTGGCCCGTGGGCCCCCAGCGGACACCAGGGCCAGGCATGACAGTGCCTGGTGGCCCGTGGGCCCCCAGCGGACACCAGGGCCAGGCATGACAGTGCCTGGTGGCCCGTGGGCCCCCAGCGGACACCAGGGCCAGGCATGACAGTGCCTGGTGGCCCGTGTGCCCCCAGCGGACACCAGGGCCAGGCATGACAGTGCCTGGTGGCCCGTGGGGCCCCAGCGGACACCAGGGCCAGGCATGACAGTGCCTGGTGGCCGTGGGCCCCCAGCGGACACCAGGGCCAGGCATGACAGTGCCAGGAGCCAGGCATGACAGTGCCAGGAGCCAGGCATGACAGTGCCAGGAGCCAGGCATGACAGTGCCAGGAGCCAGGCATGACAGTGCCAGGAGCCAGGCATGACAGTGCCAGGAGCCAGGCATGACAGTGCCAGGAGCCAGGCATGACAGTGCCAGGAGCCAGGCATGACAGTGCCAGGAGCCAGGCATGACAGTGCCAGGAGCCAGGCATGACTGCCAGGAGCCAGGCATGACAGTGCCAGGAGCCAGGCATGACAGTGCCAGGAGCCAGGCATGACAGTGCCAGGAGCCAGGCATGACAGTGCCAGGAGCCAGGCATGACAGTGCCAGGAGCCAGGCATGACAGTGCCAGGAGCCAGGCATGACAGTGCCAGGAGCCAGGCATGAGAGTGCCAGGAGCCAGGCATGACAGTGCCAGGAGCCAGGCATGACAGTGCCAGGAGCCAGGCATGACAGTGCCAGGAGCCAGGCATGACAGTGCCAGGAGCCAGGCATGACAGTGCCTGGTGGCCCGTGGGGCCCCAGCGGACACCAGGAGCCAGGCATGACAGTGCCTGGTGGCCCGTGGGCCCCCAGCGGACACCAGGGCCAGGCATGACAGTGCCTGGTGGCCCGTGGGGCCCCAGCGGACACCAGGGCCAGGCATGACAGTGCCTGGTGGCCCGTGGGGCCCCAGCGGACACCAGGAGCCAGGCATGACAGTGCCTGGTGGACCGTGGGGCCCCAGCGGACACCAGGAGCCAGGCATGACAGTGCCTGGTGGCCCGTGGGGACCCAGCGGACACCAGGGCCAGGCATGACAGTGCCTGGTGGCCCGTGGGCCCCAGCGGACACCAGGAGCCAGGCATGACAGTGCCTGGTGGCCCGTGGGGACCCAGCGGACACCAGGGCCAGGCATGACAGTGCCTGGTGGCCCGTGGGGCCCCAGCGGACACCAGGAGCCAGGCATGACAGTGCCTGGTGGCCCGTGGGGACCCAGCGGACACCAAGGCCAGGCATGACAGTGCCTGGTGGCCCGTGGGGCCCCAGCGGACACCAGGGCCAGGCATGACAGTGCCTGGTGGCCCGTGGGGCCCCAGCGGACACCAGGAGCCAGGCATGACAGTGCCTGGTGGCCCGTGGGGACCCAGCGGACACCAGGGCCAGGCATGACAGTGCCTGGTGGCCCGTGGGGCCCCAGCGGACACCAGGAGCCAGGCATGACAGTGCCTGGTGGCCCGTGGGCCCCCAGCGGACACCAGGGCCAGGCATGACAGTGCCTGGTGGCCCGTGGGCCCCCAGCGGACACCAGGGCCAGGCATGACAGTGCCTGGTGGCCCGTGGGGCCCCAGCGGACACCAGGCCAGGCATGACAGTGCCTGGTGGCCCGTGGGCCCCCAGCGGACACCAGGGCCAGGCATGACAGTGTCTGGTGGCCCGTGGGGCCCCAGCGGACACCAGGAGCCAGGCATGACAGTGCCTGGTGGCCCGTGGGCCCCCAGCGGACACCAGGGCCAGGCATGACAGTGCCTGGTGGCCCGTGGGGCCCCAGCGGACACCAGGGCCAGGCATGACAGTGCCTGGTGGCCCGTGGGCCCCCAGCGGACACCAGGGCCAGGCATGACAGTGCCTGGTGGCCCGTGGGCCCCCAGCGGACACCAGGGCCAGGCATGACAGTGCCTGGTGGCCCGTGGGCCCCCAGCGGACACCAGGGCCAGGCATGACAGTGCCTGGTGGCCCGTGGGGCCCCAGCGGACACCAGGGCCAGGCATGACAGTGCCTGGTGGCCCGTGGGCCCCCAGCGGACACCAGGGCCAGGCATGACAGTGCCTGGTGGCCCGTGGGGCCCCAGCGGACACCAGGAGCCAGGCATGACAGTGCCTGGTGGCCCGTGGGCCCCCAGCGGACACCAGGGCCAGGCATGACAGTGCCTGGTGGCCCGTGGGCCCCAGCGGACACCAGGGCCAGGCATGACAGTGCCTGGTGGCCCGTGGGGCCCCAGCGGACACCAGGAGCCAGGCATGACAGTGCCTGGTGGCCCGTGGGGCCCCAGCGGACACCAGGAGCCAGGCATGACAGTGCCTGGTGGCCCGTGGGGACCCAGCGGACACCAGGAGCCAGGCATGACAGTGCCTGGTGGCCGTGGGGCCCCAGCGGACACCAGGAGCCAGGCATGACAGTGCCTGGTGGCCCGTGGGGCCCCAGCGGACACCAGGAGCCAGGCATGACAGTGCCTGGTGGCCCGTGGGGACCCAGCGGACACCAGGAGCCAGGCATGACAGTGCCTGGTGGCCCGTGGGGCCCCAGCGGACACCAGGGCCAGGCATGACAGTGCCTGGTGGCCCGTGGGGACCCAGCGGACACCAGGAGCCAGGCATGACAGTGCCTGGTGGCCCGTGGGGCCCCAGCGGACACCAGGAGCCAGGCATGACAGTGCCTGGTGGCCCGTGGGGCCCCAGCGGACACCAGGAGCCAGGCATGACAGTGCCTGGTGGCCCGTGGGGACCCAGCGGACACCAGGAGCCAGGCATGACAGTGCCTGGTGGCCCGTGGGGCCCCAGCGGACACCAGGAGCCAGGCATGACAGTGCCTGGTGGCCCGTGGGGCCCCAGCGGACACCAGGGCCAGGCATGACAGTGCCTGGTGGCCCGTGGGGACCCAGCGGACACCAGGAGCCAGGCATGACAGTGCCTGGTGGCCCGTGGGGCCCCAGCGGACACCAGTAGCCAGGCATGACAGTGCCTGGTGGCCCGTGGGGCCCCAGCGGACACCAGGGCCAGGCATGACAGTGCCTGGTGGCCCGTGGGGACCCAGCGGACACCAGGAGCCAGGCATGACAGTGCCTGGTGGCCCGTGGGCCCCAGCGGACACCAGGAGCCAGGCATGACAGTGCCTGGTGGCCCGTGGGGACCCAGCGGACACCAGGAGCCAGGCATGACAGTGCCTGGTGGCCCGTGGGCCCCCAGCGGACACCAGGAGCCAGGCATGACAGTGCCTGGTGGCCCGTGAAGGCAGGCGGTGATGGAAGAGCTGGTGGTGAAGGCAGGCGGGACTGGAAGAGCTGGTGGTGAAGGCAGGCGGGGCTGGAAGAGCAGGTGGTGAAGGCAGGCGGTGATGGAAGAGCTGGTGGTGAAGGCAGGCAGGACTGGAAGAGCAGGTGGTGAAGGCAGGCGGTGATGGAAGAGCTGGTGGTGAAGGCAGGCGGTGATGGAAGAGCTGGTGGTGAAGGCAGGCGGGACTGGAAGAGCTGGTGGTGAAGGCAGGCGGGACTGGAAGAGCTGGTGGTGAAGGCAGGCGGGACTGGAAGAGCTGGTGGTGAAGGCAGGCGGTGATGGAAGAGCTGGTGGTGAAGGCAGGCGGGACTGGAAGAGCTGGTGGTGAAGGCAGGCGGGACTGGAAGAGCTGGTGGTGAAGGCAGGCGGGACTGGAAGAGCTGGTGGTGAAGGCAGGCGGTGATGGAAGAGCTGGTGGTGAAAGCAGGCGGTGATGGAAGAGCTGGTGGTGAAGGCAGGCGGTGATGGAAGAGCTGGTGGTGAAGGCAGGCGGGACTGGAAGAGCTGGTGGTGAAGGCAGGCGGTGATGGAAGAGCTGGTGGTGAAGGCAGGCGGGACTGGAAGAGCTGGTGGTGAAGGCAGGCGGGACTGGAAGAGCTGGTGGTGAAGGCAGGCGGTGATGGAAGAGCTGGTGGTGAAGGCAGGCGGTGATGGAAGAGCTGGTGGTGAAGGCAGGCGGTGATGGAAGAGCTGGTGGTGAAGGCAGGCGGTGATGGAAGAGCTGGTGGTGAAGGCAGGCGGTGATGGAAGAGCAGGTGGTGAAGGCAGGCGGGACTGGAAGAGCTGGTGGTGAAGGCAGGCGGTGATGGAAGAGCTGGTGGTGAAGGCAGGCGGTGATGGAAGAGCTGGTGGTGAAGGCAGGCGGTGATGGAAGAGCTGGTGGTGAAGGCAGGCGGTGATGGAAGAGCTGGTGGTGAAGGCAGGCGGTGATGGAAGAGCTGGTGGTGAAGGCAGGCGGGACTGGAAGAGCTGGTGGTGAAGGCAGGCGGTGATGGAAGAGCTGGTGGTGAAGGCAGGCGGTGATGGAAGAGCTGGTGGTGAAGGCAGGCGGGACTGGAAGAGCTGGTGGTGAAGGCAGGCGGGACTGGAAGAGCAGGTGGTGAGGCAGGCGGTGATGGAAGAGCTGGTGGTGAAGGCAGGCGGTGATGGAAGAGCTGGCGGTGAAGGCAGGCGGGACTGGAAGAGCTGGTGGTGAAGGCAGGCGGTGATGGAAGAGCTGGTGGTGAAGGCAGGCGGTGATGGAAGAGCTGGTGGTGAAGGCAGGCGGTGATGGAAGAGCTGGTGGTGAAGGCAGGCGGGACTGGAAGAGCTGGTGGTGAAGGCAGGCGGGACTGGAAGAGCAGGTGGTGAAGGCAGGCGGTGATGGAAGAGCTGGTGGTGAAGGCAGGCGGTGATGGAAGAGCTGGTGGTGAAGGCAGGCGGGACTGGAAGAGCTGGTGGTGAAGGCAGGCGGTGATGGAAGAGCTGGTGGTGAAGGCAGGCGGGACTGGAAGAGCTGGTGGTGAAGGCAGGCGGGACTGGAAGAGCTGGTGGTGAAGGCAGGCGGTGATGGAAGAGCTGGTGGTGAAGGCAGGCGGTGATGGAAGAGCAGGTGGTGAAGGCAGGCGGTGATGGAAGAGCTGGTGGTGAAGGCAGGCGGACTGGAAGAGCTGGTGGTGAAGGCAGGCGGTGATGGAAGAGCTGGTGGTGAAGGCAGGCGGTGATGGAAGAGCTGGTGGTGAAGGCAGGCGGTGATGGAAGAGCTGGTGGTGAAGGCAGGCGGTGATGGAAGAGCTGGTGGTGAAGGCAGGCGGGGCTGGAAGAGCTGGTGGTGAAGGCAGGCGGTGATGGAAGAGCTGGTGGTGAAGGCAGGCGGTGATGGAAGAGCTGGTGGTGAAGGCAGGCGGGACTGGAAGAGCTGGTGGTGAAGGCAGGCGGTGATGGAAGAGCTGGTGGTGAAGGCAGGCGGTGCTGGAAGAGCTGGTGGTGAAGGCAGGCGGGATGGAAGAGCTGGTGGTGAAGGCAGGCGGTGATGGAAGAGCTGGTGGTGAAGGCAGGCGGTGATGGAAGAGCTGGTGGTGAAGGCAGGCGGTGATGGAAGAGCTGGTGGTGAAGGCAGGCGGGGATGGAAGAGCTGGTGGTGAAGGCAGGCGGTGATGGAAGAGCTGGTGGTGAAGGCAGGCGGTGATGGAAGAGCTGGTGGTGAAGGCAGGCGGTGATGGAAGAGCTGGTGGTGAAGGCAGGCGGGACTGGAAGAGCTGGTGGTGAAGGCAGGCGGTGCTGGAAGAGCTGGTGGTGAAGGCAGGCGGTGATGGAAGAGCTGGTGGTGAAGGCAGGCGGGGATGGAAGAGCTGGTGGTGAAGGCAGGCGGGACTGGAAGAGCTGGTGGTGAAGGCAGGCGGTGATGGAAGAGCTGGTGGTGAAGGCAGGCGGTGATGGAAGAGCTGGTGGTGAAGGCAGGCGGTGATGGAAGAGCTGGTGGTGAAGGCAGGCGGGATGGAAGAGCTGGTGGTGAAGGCAGGCGGGATGGAAGAGCTGGTGGTGAAGGCAGGCGGGATGGAAGAGCTGGTGGTGAAGGCAGGCGGGATGGAAGAGCTGGTGGTGAAGGCAGGCGGTGATGGAAGAGCTGGTGGTGAAGGCAGGCGGTGATGGAAGAGCTGGTGGTGAAGGCAGGCGGTGATGGAAGAGCTGGTGGTGAAGGCAGGCGGGACTGGAAGAGCTGGTGGTGAAGGCAGGCGGTGATGGAAGAGCTGGTGGTGAAGGCAGGCGGTGATGGAAGAGCTGGTGGTGAAGGCAGGCGGGATGGAAGAGCTGGTGGTGAAGGCAGGCGGGACTGGAAGAGCTGGTGGTGAAGGCAGGCGGGACTGGAAGAGCTGGTGGTGAAGGCAGGCGGTGATGGAAGAGCAGGTGGTGAAGGCAGGCGGTGATGGAAGAGCAGGTGGTGAAGGCAGGCGGTGATGGAAGAGCTGGTGGTGAAGCCAGGCGGTGATGGAAGAGCTGGTGGTGAAGGCAGGCGGTGATGGAAGAGCTGGTGGTGAAGGCAGGCGGTGATGGAAGAGCTGGTGGTGAAGGCAGGCGGTGATGGAAGAGCTGGTGGTGAAGGCAGGCGGTGATGGAAGAGCTGGTGGTGAAGGCAGGCGGGCTGGAAGAGCTGGTGGTGAAGGCAGGCGGTGATGGAAGAGCTGGTGGTGAAGGCAGGCGGTGATGGAAGAGCTGGTGGTGAAGGCAGGCGGTGATGGAAGAGCTGGTGGTGAAGGCAGGCGGTGATGGAAGAGCTGGTGGTGAAGGCAGGCGGTGATGGAAGAGCTGGTGGTGAAGGCAGGCGGTGATGGAAGAGCTGGTGGTGAAGGCAGGCGGGACTGGAAGAGCTGGTGGTGAAGGCAGGCGGTGATGGAAGAGCTGGTGGTGAAGGCAGGCGGTGATGGAAGAGCTGGTGGTGAAGGCAGGCGGGACTGGAAGAGCTGGTGGTGAAGGCAGGCGGGACTGGAAGAGCTGGTGGTGAAGGCAGGCGGGACTGGAAGAGCTGGTGGTGAAGGCAGGCGGTGATGGAAGAGCAGGTGGTGAAGGCAGGCGGTGATGGAAGAGCAGGTGGTGAAGGCAGGCGGTGATGGAAGAGCTGGTGGTGAAGCCAGGCGGTGATGGAAGAGCTGGTGGTGAAGGCAGGCGGTGATGGAAGAGCTGGTGGTGAAGGCAGGCGGTGATGGAAGAGCTGGTGGTGAAGGCAGGCGGTGATGGAAGAGCTGGTGGTGAAGGCAGGCGGTGATGGAAGAGCTGGTGGTGAAGGCAGGCGGGGCTGGAAGAGCTGGTGGTGAAGGCAGGCGGTGATGGAAGAGCTGGTGGTGAAGGCAGGCGGTGATGGAAGAGCTGGTGGTGAAGGCAGGCGGTGATGGAAGAGCTGGTGGTGAAGGCAGGCGGTGATGGAAGAGCTGGTGGTGAAGGCAGGCGGTGATGGAAGAGCAGGTGGTGAAGGCAGGCAGGACTGGAAGAGCAGGTGGTGAAGGCAGGCGGTGATGGAAGAGCAGGTGGTGAAGGCAGGCGGTGGTGGAAGAGCAGGTGGTGAAGGCAGGCAGGACTGGAAGAGCAGGTGGTGAAGGCAGGCGGTGATGGAAGAGCAGGTGGTGAAGGCAGGCGGTGATGGAAGAGCAGGTGGTGAAGGCAGGCAGGACTGGAAGAGCAGGTGGTGAAGGCAGGCGGTGATGGAAGAGCTGGTGGTGAAGGCAGGCAGGACTGGAAGAGCAGGTGGTGAAGGCAGGCAGGACTGGAAGAGCAGGTGGTGAAGGCAGGCGGTGATGGAAGAGCAGGTGGTGAAGGCAGGCAGGACTGGAAGAGCAGGTGGTGAAGGCAGGCAGGACTGGAAGAGCAGGTGGTGAAGGCAGGCAGGACTGGAAGAGCAGGTGGTGAAGGCAGGCAGGACTGGAAGAGCTGGTGGTGAAGGCAGGCGGGACTGGAAGAGCAGGTGGTGAAGGCAGGCAGGACTGGAAGAGCTGGTGGTGAAGGCAGGCAGGACTGGAAGAGCTGGTGGTGAAGGCAGGCGGTGATGGAAGAGCTGGTGGTGAAGGCAGGCAGGACTGGAAGAGCAGGTGGTGAAGGCAGGCAGGACTGGAAGAGCAGGTGGTGAAGGCAGGCGGTGATGGAAGAGCAGGTGGTGAAGGCAGGCAGGACTGGAAGAGCAGGTGGTGAAGGCAGGCAGGACTGGAAGAGCTGGTGGTGAAGGCAGGCGGGACTGGAAGAGCAGGTGGTGAAGGCAGGCGGGGCTGGAAGAGGCGTATCTGTGTCACAGAGCTATTTAAAACTTGGCCATTGTGAGATGTGCTCCTTCCGGCTCCTCTTGCGTTATGTTGTAGTGAAAGTTGCCCACACCTGCACCCCCGCCCACACCTGCACCCCCCTCACACCCCCCACAGGTGTAATACAGTTCTCCAGTTCACAGGTTCAATAGACGACATGACCAAGGGATAAAACTTAGGCAAGAAAGAGAAGGTTGAGCAGACTGCACTTTCTTAGACTGTCAGAAAGCCTTTGACACAGTACCCCACAAAAGCCGTTCCAAAAGTTGCAGAAACAGGCAGGGAGGGAGAGAAGGGACCTATCAGGAGAAAGCGCCTAACCATAGCCATTATATAGAACTGGGAAGGGGGTCAGGATAAGGATTTGGGGATGGGACGATGGAAGGAACGGTGCCCAGCACTTGGACAGTCACGGGATTGAACGCCGACCTGCATGAAGCGAGACCTTGGCTCTACCGTCCTCCCAGACCATGACTGCGTGTCACCGAGGCCGTGACAACGTGTGCGTGTCCAAGGTACCGTAGCGAGTACGGTATCTTGGGTAACAGTTTTTACAGTAAGTGATCCGGATTCTACTGTGTTGACACACTGACGTTCTCACTCTCCGTGCTGTTCGTCACCAAGTTGATGATCCATGTCTCTTCACTGACACTAATTCATTTCGCGGGCAATTTGTGCGCAATAACACCTCACTCACATATGTCGAAAGCCTTTGCAAAATCTGTGTAAATTACATCTGAAATTTGCTTGTCAAAATGTCGCGGTGTTTGGGATTATGGAGAGGTTGTGATCCCATCTGATCTGTCTTACATCTTAACACTCTTGTCAAAGAGTTTTATCATATATAAAGTTACAGCAAGTGCTCTATAATTTTGTGTATCTACCTTACTACCTCCTTTGTGGGGTGGCGCGATCTCCGCTGTTTTAAGTATGTCTGGGATAACTTCTTGATAAATATAGAGTTCCAGGAGAGTGTGGGCCTGGTGTCCACACTGGCTGGTTCCTAGTCCACTTGGGTTAGGGTGACATCTGATATGTGGTTACATGTTGGTCTTATATTCATGAAGAGACCAGTTGGATCTTCTAGCTTCATTGTGTTCAAAGCTTCAATAACAACAGAACCGTTTGAAGCCTCAGTATTTAACTCATGTCTCTGTTATCATCTGTCAAAGTTCCTTTGGTCCCTTGCGCAAGGGACCAAAGTCCCATCACCCTTGCGCAAGGGACCAAAGTCCCATCACCCTTGCGCAAGGGACCAATGCTGGATGCCGCTGTTGTTCCTGTTTTTGCATACGAGAAAAAGTATTTCGGGTTCCTCTCTATTTCACTTATGGCCGTCTGCTGCCTTTGTCTCTCTTGGCTTCTGGACGACTGCCTCAGCTTGAGCCGGAACATGTGTGTGTGTCCCTACACAGCCTTCCTGGACGGTGTTGGCCCAGTGCAGTGTTGGATAGACTGCCTCAGCTTGAGCCGGAACATGTGTGTGTGTCCCTACACAGCCTTCCTGGACGGTGTTGGCCCAGTGCAGTGTTGGATATGTTCTCTTGTTGTTGTTATTCCTCTATAGCAGCAGCCTCCTCCTCCTTCCAGTTCGCATCCTTTTGTCATGTCTCTTAGTGCCCACCAGAGCAGGTGTGCAGCAGCCCACTAGAGCAGGTGTGTAGCAGGTGTCACCTAAGTCTCCACAACACCAGACCCATAAGTGACTAATGGTCTGACAATGGTCCACACTAAAGGCTCCGGGTCTCAGTTAGGACAAGTACGATATGTGTTTTATTGACTGTTAAATTAGCCACTATGCACGCTTCTATAACCTTAACCTTCCCATAAACTGTAAGTCGTTACAAGGCCGACACAACCTAAATTAATATTTAAGTTCCACACCAAACTGTTGGTGTGGGACTTTTATCTTGAGATTATCTTGAGATGATTTCGGGGCTTTAGTGTCCCCGCGGCCCGGTCCTCGACCAGGCCTCCACCCCAAGGAAGCAGCCCGTGACGGCTGACTAACACCCAGGTACCTATTTTACTGCTAGGTAACAGGGGTATAGGGTGAAAGAAACTCTGCCCATTGTTTCTCGCCGGGGATCGAACCACAGGATCACAAGTCCAGCGTGCTGTCCGCTCTGCCGACCAGGACTACACATGTGTATCTGCCTTGGCTGACACGTATGTACACATCGGCGCTGATCGGTGGGGCGGCCAACCACAGGGAAACAGCAAAATCAGTCAAATAGAGACGATTGGAAGGTCTATACACCTTTGTTCCCATAGCGTCTGAGACACATGGCCCCTGGGGCAAGAGTGCCTTGGGAATTGTCAAGGAATTGGGCTCCAGGTTCACTGACGTCACCAGAGACCCAAGGGCTGCCAGTTTCCTGTTTCAGCGCCTCAGTGTGGCGATCCAGAGGGGAAACGCTTGCTGCGTCCTCGGTTCCTGTCCGGAAGCGGAGGAGCTTCAAGAGATCCATGACCTTTAACCACTAATTGTATCAACTAATGAACATCTTGTAACCTTAAATATTCTCTTACATTTAATATTTAAGGATACCTTCTTTACGCTGTACTCCTCACCTGTCTGTATTATGTACCTGACCTCCCTAATCGTATAAATTCACTACATACGCCCAGTACAGTCCCATCACTTGAGAATTAACCATGAAGGCTCGAAACGAGTAAGTATATTATTAGTGTAATACATTCTACAGTAAATTATTCTTTCAGTTTACCCGCACACAAAGGTGACATTTGTACAAATGTTCTTCCAATTACACCAAGACGCCGGAGCACAGGGAGAGATGCCTTAACCAAATAATATAAAATATATATATATATATATGTATATATATATATATATATATATATATATATATATATATATATATATATATATATATAATATATGTCGTACCTAGTAGCCAGAACGCACTTCTCAGCCTACTATGCAAGGCCCGATTTGCCTAATAAGCCAAGTTTTCATGAATTCATATATTTTCTCTCATTTTTTTCTTATGAAAAGATAAAGCTACCCATTTCATTATGTATGAGGTCAATTTTTTTTTATTGGAGTTAAAATTAACGTAGTTATATGACCGAACCTAACCAACCCTACCTAACCTAACCTAACCTATCTTTATAGGTTAGGTTTGGTTAGGTAGCCGAAAAGTTAGGTTAGGTTAGGTTAGGTAGGTTAGGTAGTCGAAAAACAATTAATTCATGAAAACTTGGCTTATTAGGCAAATCGGGCCTTGCATAGTAGGCTCAGAAGTGCGTTCTGGCTACTAGGTACGACATATATATATATATATATATATATATATATATATATATATATATATATATATATATATATATATATATATATATATATATATATNGAAACTGTTCAACACGCTTCCACTACACATAAGGGACATAAATGGCCGACCCCTCACAGTGTTCAAGAGAAACTATCAACATCAGAGGCCCGAGACTGTTCAACACACTTTCCACTACACATAAGGGACATAAATGGCCGACCCCTCACAGTGTTCAAGAGAGAACTATCAACATCAGAGGCCCGAGACTGTTCAACACGCTTCCACTACACATAAGGGACATAAATGGCCGACCCCTCACAGTGTTCAAGAGAGAACTATCAACATCAGAGGCCCGAGACTGTTCAACACGCTTCCACTACACATAAGGGACATAAATGGCCGACCCCTCACAGTGTTCAAGAGAGAACTATCAACACCAGAGGTCCGAGACTGTTCAACACGCTTCCACTACACATAAGGGACATAACTGGCCGACCCCTCACAGTGTTCAAGAGAGAACTATCAACATCAGAGACCCGAGACTGTTCAACACGCTTCCACTACACATAAGGGACATAACTGGCCGACCCCTCACTGTGTTAAGAGAGAACTATCAACACAGAGGCCCGAGACTGTTCAACACGCTTCCACTACACATAAGGGACATAACTGGCCGACCCCTCACAGTGCTCAAGAGAGAACTATCAACATCAGTGGCCCGAGACTGTTCAACACGCTTCCACTACACATAAGGGACATAACTGGCCGACCCCTCACAGTGTTCAAGAGAGAACTATCAACATCAGAGGCCCGAGACTGTTCAACACGCTTCCACTACACATAAGGGACATAACTGACCGACCCCTCACAGTGTTCAAGAGAGAACTATCAACATCAGAGGTCCGAGACTGTTCAACACGCTTCCACTACACGTAAGGGACATAACTGGCCGACCCCTCACAGTGTTCAAGAGAGAACTATCAACATCAGAGGCCCGAGACTGTTCACACGCTTCCACTACACATAAGGGACATAACTGGCCGACCCCTCACAGTGTTCAAGAGAGAACTATCAACATCAGAGGCCCGAGACTGTTCAACACGCTTCCACTACACATAAGGGACATAACTGGCCGACCCCTCACAGTGTTCAAGAGAGAACTATCAACATCAGACGCCCGAGACTGTTCAACACGCTTCCACTACACATAAGGGACATAACTGGCCGACCCCTCACAGTGTTCAAGAGAGAACTATCAACATCAGAGGCCCGAGACTGTTCAACACGCTTCCACTACACATAAGGGACATAACTGGCCGACCCCTCACAGTGTTCAAGAGAGAACTATCAACATCAGAGGCCCGAGACTGTTTAACACGCTTCCACTACACATAAGGGCATAACTGGCCGACCCTCACAGTGTTCAAGAGAGAACTATCAACATCAGAGGCCCGAGACTGTTCAACACGCTTCCACTACACATAAGGGACATAACTGGCCGACCCCTCACAGTGTTCAAGAGAGAACTATCAACACCAGAGGCCCGAGACTGTTCAACACGCTTCCACTACACATAAGGGACATAACTGGCCGACCCCTCACAGTGTTTCAAGAGAGAACTATCAACATCAGAGGCCCGAGACTGTTCACACGCTTCCACTACACATAAGGGACATAACTGGCCGACCCCTCACAGTGTTCAAGAGAGAACTTGACCAACACCTCCAAGGATACCTGATCAACCAGGCTGTGACTCATACGTGAGGCTGCGAGCAGCCGCCTCTAACAGCCTGGTGACCAGACCACCAACCAGGAGAGGACGTTGATCCCGGAATCACGACAATGCAACGGTAAATCCCAGGTGTTCCGCGCTTCTCTCAAGTTCTGTACCCAGGGCGCCCGTACCCCGGGGCACCCGTACCCCGGGCCTCCGTACCCCGGGGCCTCCGTACCCCGGGGCCTCCGTACACCG
>WNGS01164833.1:0-11693 GCA_020271785.1 Procambarus virginalis | reverse complement strand
ACTGGGAAGACTGAATAATATTAAGTTCGTGATGTCTTTGTTCTTGGGCGCAAGAATAGCTCGTTCAGTCGGCCAATCGTGAGTCTTACAATGGTTTGAATATTGAGAAATACTTTTTCAACCAGTTCTTTTTTTTGACGTCACTAAATGGTAAAAGTTATGAGGCAATGAAATTCATCCTGAGGTCGGATCAACAGGCACGTTTCCGTTCCAATTTCCAGAAATTGATGAGAATATCTCGGCTGATGGATGTTTTGCAGCTGGATACGCATATTTGTAGTTAATTTTAACGTCTTTACATGGTGCCACAAAGTAGAGTATTTCAAACGTGCATTTATTTCATCCTCTGGTGTCGATCGAGGAATTACAGGTAATATTGCCTGAAATCTGCAAGCAATTTAATGTGTTCCCAAATGGTCTGATGTTTCCACGCAAATCTTGCAATGATCGATAAAGAGCCTCGAGCGATTTTTTTTGTGGACCATTGTACATTCATCCCAAATAATAAGTTTGCATTTCTGCAATATTTTTCCCATGTTGGAACCATTGGGGAATGTTGCACGTGGGAGTTTCAATGAATTGCATGTTCAGTGGTAATTTCAAAGCCGAAATAGCAGTTCTTCCATCTGGTAGCAATGTCGCAGCTATGCAGCTACTATACAAGAGCTAAGGTTATGCCATTTTGGGATCGAATTGCTGCCAGAATCAATCTTATTAGGAAAGTTTTACCTGTTCTTCCTGGCGCACCTAAGATTTCTCAAAGCACGTTATTGCGAGTTTGAATTATTTGATTGTAAATGCCTTTTCGCTCAAGCGTTAACTTAGGAATATTTGATTGCCCGTGAGACAACAAATCACCCGTATTATAATTTTTTTTTCACGACACAATTCAACATCGAACGAAGCAGCAGCAGATAGATACGGTGAAGGCATTTCAAATTGATCAAGAACTTTGTTCGATTTCTAAGCACAAATCTTTAATCATTATCAACGCTTCGTTGTAGATTTTTGCTGTGAAGTAATTATCAAAAGAAGGCACCAAACCGGGAAGGCTATGCAGCACCATCAAATTTTTGCTGTGAAATCCACGTTCATATTTAAATTTTCCTTGCGTGTTCGACGGTATCTACAGCCATGTGCGATTTATATTTCTCCCATAACTCGGTTGGAAATGAAGAAGAGCAGGCAGTCAATATGATTGCAAACAATGCACGAATTTGATTTGGATGTGAATTGTTGCACGCATATTAATGCATACATTGCAGTGTCGGTTGTTCTCCAATAAATTCAGAGCTTGACATGCACTACAGAAAGTTGTCGGAAATTTTTACCCACCATATCAAATAATCATCTAAGAAATGTATCATATCTATATCATATCTGTATCATATCTATATCATATCTGTATCATATCTATATCATATCTGTATCATATCTATATCATATCAAAATCGTATCAAAATCATATCAGAATCACAATAGATTCACAATATAGCTTGATCCTAGATGTTAATGCCACTTGGATCACGTACGCTACAGGGCCCTATAGATGCCTATGTGACTTTGTGCGTGATCTCTCAAGGATCCAGAAGCTTCTAGAAGGATTTGTTATTAAAAATCTATTGGAACACTGATGCAATATCCGGTAGAGATAAAATCGAATCCTTAATAAGAATCGGTAGTATTATCAAGTACTACTTATAATCTTTAAATCCTATATCTAATTTTATTATAATCACATCTTATCTCAATCATAAGTCTAGACTGAAAAAATAATCAATCAATATTCATTCAAAGCTACCTCTCAAGGGAGAGGGAGGGGCATCTTGGGAACAAGAAGCGTCCACGACAACACCCCGCGGCACGGTGTGTATGTTTACAACTGAGTGAACACGTGACGGAGTTGGGTGGTGACCGCCGGCCGGGTCAGACGTTCCAGAGGTCTCTCCGCTCCTGGCTAGTGTTTATGTTGGGTGATTGCTGGTTTGCCCTGCTGGTGGTAGTTTGCCACTGACAGGGTGACGTTTGGCTTCGCTATGGGGACTTCTCGCCCCCCAGTGACGAGGACGTTGTCGGCTGGTCTGGCATTTACGGTGCCGGTGGGCCATCCATTGGTTGGTGTCGCCCTGGTGGACGTGCTGCATGTGCAGCTGTCGGACCTGGTGGGCATCCAGCTGCTTCAGGGCAACCGTGCTGTGGTCAAGTTCCGCCTCCAGGCTACCTTTCAGGCATTTCTCGAGCGGTGTGAGGGGCGTGTTTACCCTCTCCCTGATACTGTTGGCTCCGTTAAGGTGGTGAATCTTAGTGTTACCTTGACGTCTGTGACGGTGCATGGTGCCCCCTTCGAATTTCAGGACGACTTTTTAACCTCCTGTATTGAACGATTTGGGACAGTGTTAAGTGTTCGTTGGAACAAGGTCGTTGCCGGGCACTGTGTTGGTATGCTTGACGGCTCCCGCACCCTGACGATGTCACTGAAGTGTAGTGTGCCGTCGTCGATGTCCGTGTTGGGTTATACGCTCCGCTGCCTGTACCGGGGTCAACCGCGCACCTGTTATCGGTGTGGTCACGAGGGTCATCTGGCTGCGGCGTGCGACGTGGGAGCAACTGGTCGGGTGCATGTTCTTCGTGCGGAGGATTTTCCGCCCCTGTTGCGTTCGGACGATTCTGAGGATGGTGTGGGTGCTGTGCCTGAGGCGCCTGATTGCCTGTCTGCTGCTCCGCCTGTTGAGGCGAGTTCTCCGGCCCGTGTGCCTCGTCCTGTGACTGCTGTGGCCCCTGGGGTTGTTGAGCCGGTGTGTCGGGCCGTCGCCTGAGCTGCTTGTAGTGAAGGGTGTCCCGGTGGAGGTCCATGTCCCGCCCTCGCCTGTGGATGTGATACCGGCTCCCGGGGACGCGGGTTCTGCTGTTTTGAAGGAGGTGCTTCAGCAAGGTGAGGTGCCTGCCGTGCCTGTGTGTGTTGGCGACTGTAGTTCTGCTCTTTCCATCCCTTTGCAGAAGCGTGCTCGTCGGTGTTCTGAGGCTGTTTCCGTGGATGAAGTAGACAGTGTGGGTGATGTGGCCTCAGTGGACTCTTCGGACGGTGCGGGTGTGACCTGTGTGGATGTGAAGATGGTGGCTGTGTCTGCGGCGGGGCCTGCTGGGCGTGGTGTGGTGCGGCCTGTCTCGAAGCGTTCGCGGCGGGCTCGGAGTGTCTCCCCCCTTCGTGGTGTGCCTTGGGAGGAGGTAGGGGAGTATGGTGATCTGGCGCCCCCCGCCGTGGATGATGGTGCTGTGCGAGGCTCAGAAGTTGCTACCTGTGTCCCCCTCCTGCGTCACCTGCTGTTGGATCTCCGCAGTGGGGGGTTGTCCCTGATGTTCGAGACCTCGTTGTGAAGTTGCGGAAAGATGTGCGCCAGGGGGCTCGGCTCCTGTGCCGGTGGTGGGGTCGATGCCGTGCCTGCATCCCCTGCTGTATCCCCTCCTTCCTTGCCCCGGTCTGGGGGTTCCCTAGTCCCGTCTGCTGGGGTCGTGCCCTGTGAGGGTCCGGAGTTGGGCCCTTATCGGGATGCCCGGGTGCTTCCGATCCCGTGGTGCTCGTCCACTGTCTGGGTGTCGCGGGTGAAGGAGTTTGTGTATCGGGTGCCGGATAGGATGTCTCGGCCGAGGGCGCCGCCTGGTGGCCGGCTGCCAGCTGACGAGCGGGTGATTTGGGAAGCATACTGCTTGCGCTTTCCGATATACAAGTTTCCGGAGAAGTATTAGTTCCCGTCTTGTGCACACTGCTACGCCGTGCATGGATCAGCTGCCGCCGTGACCACGACACCCCGCCCCCCCTCCCCCTCCCGGTGCGGGGTGTCTCCCTCTAACGTCCGCCTCTGTTTTCGTCGCCACTCCTCGCTCTACGGCCCATCACATCTACCGCTTTTGACTTTCTTCTCCTCCTGACCATCAATGCGTCTCCTTACATCTGTCCTGGTGCAGTCATCGGGAGGGTTAACCCTTCATGCAAACTGCACCTATTCTCAAGAAGAAGAAGAAGAAGAACACGTGACAGATCCTTAGCAACATTACCAGCTCAAGGACACCTTATCTAATATCATTATCACCAGTGAACACTCTCTAGAACTGGGGGAGTACCTGGACAATATATCAACAAGGAAAATCCTAGAACATTTATGTAAAATAAGAGTGAAGTGGAGCACACAGTGACACTAGTCTCCACCTCCTTCATCAACTATAATCCTTCTGCCACTGCAGGAACAATCACGTAGCAACGCTACCAGATCATACAGCAACGCTGTTATATAAAATATCGTGCCTAAACTCACTACAAGAGGTTTTTGTGGCCCACCAAACCTACGTTTGTCGTTCAAAGCCAACTGTTACTGTGGTGCAGGCGGTGGAAAGAATCCAGGAACTTGAATGACAAACTTAGGTTTAGTGGGCCACAAAAAAAACCTCCAGAAGACAAGAGAATTTTTGTATGAAACTGTCAGTCCAGTTTTTCATGAATGCAGTTCCCATCTGGGACGAATTGCAATTGGAGGTATCTAGACGCACAGAGCAAAATACTTTGATGCTGACATCCATCACCGGATTCCAGCCGAAAATGGTAAAGTTCTAGAGCACCATAGAAAAGCAAAATTTGTTCTTGCCAGATGTGTCAGCGAAGATCTCTCCTACTGGGCCCGTGTAATCCTCACTAATTAAGACAGTCACGTAAGCGACTCGTGGCAAATTACGCTGTTGACATCCCAAAAACAATGAAATGCAGTTAATATATGAAATCGCTAGGAGTGGTTATATATCTTGAAATGTATGGGGGTGGATTCATTTATAAGGTGTAGTAATTACTGATATTTAGTGACGCTTCAATGTTGACACATACCTTGAGGATTTGGAGGCAGTAATGGTGCTTTACTTCCTTCTGTGCTTGCATATGCTCTTCCCTAACTTGAGCCAATAATCTTCATGCAGGTATTGCTTATTAAATATTTACTACCAAATAGACTTATATAATCCTATTTTTCAGTCAATATTACCCTGGTTTTGCCATTCGCCACTTATTTTACTTTGTTGTTTTTAGTCAAGCTTAACCCCAAAGTGTTATCAAATATTTGCTCCGAATTGTTATTAGCTACTGTTAATTCGTTTTAAGGAACATTTAACAGGATAATTGGTCCATCTATAATGCCCGATTGCAACCAGTCCTCACACACTAGGCTGTTTAAAGCAGCAGCCGTCCTCGTCAAACTTTCATCATTTTTTTTGAGGCATATACAAGAGTTGTTACATTCTTGTACTGCCGCTAGTACGCGTAGCGTTTCGGGCAGGTCCCTGGAATACGATCCCTGCCGCGAAGAATCGTTTTTTTCATCCAAGTACACATTTTACTGTTGCGTTAAACAGAGGCTACAGTTAAGGAATTGCGCCCAGTAAATCCTCCCCGGCCAGGATACGAACCCATGACATAGCGCTCGCGGAACGCCTGGCGAGTGTCTTACCACTACACCACGGAGACTGTAAAATAGTATTAAAATTGGTTTGTTCGTTCTCGCATATAAATTAATATTATAAAAAATGTATATAGTTAAACGTAGGTTAGATGTTTAAGTTCTGTTGGCGATTATTTGTATTTGAAGTTCGTGGGTGAAGCATTTATAGAATTGTGGTTTGAACAGAGGACGTGAGCGAAGCACTTGTTCCGGAAGTGTTTGGACGTCATCAGTCGAGTCTTGTGCAAATCGCTTTTCATTCAAAAATAGTGGGGGTGGGGGGGTCCGCTGGATTAACGAGCTTGTATCTTTGTATGCGAGAGCAGGCTGAGGATTAAACCCATCCTCGGTCCAAGTCCATTCCGTCCCGCGGTCGGTCGACCCCAGAGACGCATTCATCAACTTTAACATTATGTTCACTCAAAACAGAAATTTTCTCAAATATAATTTAATATTAGCATATTGTGCATATTTAGGCAATGATTAGATTAGGTTAAGCATTTAGGTTCTGTTGCTGATAATTTGTAATACGTGGTGAAACATTTACCGTGTTGTAGTTAGAACAAAAGTCGTCAACCAAGCACTTGTTCCAGTCCGTCCTCCAAACAAAGACCCAAAAGTGATACCATGCACCCGCCAAACCCCGTGTTTATATATGAAAAAGGTTTACACACGACTCTCAACTGCTGACGTTCGAACACTTCCGGAGCAAGTGCTTCACTGACGAATTTTGTTCGAACCACAATGCTATAAATGCTTCACCCACGTACTACAAATACAATCGGCAACAGAACCTAAACATCTAACCAAACCTATGTCTAAACATTCACAATATGCTAATATATTATAATATTAATTAATATTTGAGAACATTCCTGTTCTGAATGAACTTCATGTAAAAATTTGAGTGCGTCTGTGGGGTCGACAGCTGGATGCAATGGAATCGAGTCGAGGACGGGATGCATGTGCTAACCGTTTTTCATTCATAAATGGGGTTTGGCGGGAGCATGGAATGGACTTTGGGTCTTTGTTTAGAGGACGGTTGTTGATTGTTGGGCGATGGTTTGATTAACAATGGCGCAATATTGAGCTCCTCGAGTGGTCTATCAAAGGCTGTAATATGAACCCCCTTAGGGCATGTATGGTGGAATATAGTTAGCAATTGGGAGAGAGCTTGAGCGATCCCAACGTCTGCTTCAACACACTCTGGCCGACTCCGAGTTGTGCCGCAGTAACCCGCAGCTAATCCATAGCCACGTCGCCTCAATGTCTGAAAGTAGTTATTTTTTTTTAGATTCAGCTGCTCGGAAATAAAGTTCAAAGTAGCATGGGACAATGGTGAGCCCGTAGTAGAATTGTCAGAGAGGTTGCAGGAGGTTATAAACAACAACGATATAAAGATTTAGAACAGGTTTCTTGTTTATGAATATGGCTTCTGATTTTTTGTATAAAAATATATATATATAACCCTATGGTTAACCATCCTACAAACATCAGGGAACATCAGCTGCAGTTTTGTCATAATGTATGATAAGTATAGTACTAGACTTTAATGCATTATGAATGAAATTTACATTCACCTTTAATGATCAGTAATAATTATTTGCCCCTAACATTTCTCTAAAAACATGTATAATCATTTTTAATTATTTTGTAAGTTAATGGAATATTATGTAAATTCCCAATTACATTTAATCGTTCCTGCGTGTAAAAGCCTCATCGCCGCGGGATGATAGCAACGTCGTCGATTATCGGATTTGCCGGCTAGTAGTGTGGCAACTCCTACTCTTCTTGATAGTAGGTAGGTGCAGTTTGCATGAAGGGTTTGTCCTCCTGATGACTGCACCAGTAGAGATGTTAGGAGAAGCGTGTATGATGAGAATGAGAAGTTTCAAAAGTGCTGGTCTTGATGAGCTGCATGTAGATAGAAGAGCGGCGAAGAAAACAAAGGTTGATGTTTGAGGGAGACTTGCCGCTCCGTAGGGCGGTATGTTGTGTTCATGACGTCTATGTATATTTTTCCGGGTAGGCCACTCAGGCCACGTCAGCAGCCACACCAGAGGCTGCACTCCACGCCGGGTAGTCAACAAACAGAGGGGCAGGCGAAACAGCCGTAACCCACGACCACCAGGGCTCAATTCGTCACACTCTCGCTGGTGTTTTTCCACTGCGGTTCTTCTAGGTAACTGGCCAAAATCTTCCTGCTTCCTGTTTCAGGCTTTGAATCACTTATTAGTCCCGGTGCATGACTTTGCGCCTGAAACCTATATTCCAATCCAATCCAATTACATGTAATTACCCCAGTAATGTAAGGAAAAAAAATATTGGATGATTAGCAAATACTACATTGAATGTTGACACGAATACAAAATTTAGACATACAGGTAAATAGTATATTTATTAAAGTATATTTACATTAAATGGTAGCTGTATTATAACATGCCCATTACTGAGGTAGAAACAGAATAAACTGAGTCAATTTCATGGGTGGAGAATGAAATAGGTAATTTTAACATGGAATCAAAGAAGGCATAATAGATTATACCTGAACCGATACATATAATCATGTCGTCTATATAAATAAAAATGGAAATGTTCGTTTGTTCAAAATCGCTAATCTCCGAAAGTTCTTCACCGATGCTTTGCAATTTTTACATAACATTCCATTCGCATCCGGACAGGTTTTAATATACATATTATATAGATGTCACGTCAGAGACGGTAAAAAAAATGTTTTTTCTGGATTTTTTTTGTGTGTGTTTCATGTGAGGGAAATCTTTGAAACCTCTTTACCGATTGCTTTGAAATTTTGACACAACGTTGCATTCGAATAGGCGCGTCTTTTTATATATCTACTATATACATGCCTTACATGTGACAGGAAAAAAACGTACTTTTTCTGAAAAACAGCGCCATCTGTTGGACGTAAGAGCAACAAACGCTGTAATCTCCGAAAGTTCTTCACCGAGTGCTTTGAAATTTTGACACATCGTTGCATTCGAATAGGCACGTCTTTTTATATACCTCCCCGCTCGGCTCGTTGATGCCGTGAGGGGGGGGGCTTAGTGGGCGGCTGCCGGAGTGTGATGCTCCTTGGGACAGTCCTCTGTCCTTCTCTAGCCTTGTGCTCCTGCTGCCGTCCTCTCCAATTATGCCGATCACCTTTTCCATTTCCTTCTGTTTCGTTTTTCTCCCCCTCTTCTCCTATCTGCTTGTTGTTTCCTGCCGACCTTTTGCTTGTTTTGGATATTTTTTTGGACTTCTTCTATTTTGACGCCCAGGCGCTTGAGGAGGCATACTCTTGCACCCGTAGAACTATAGTACCCAACGTCTCGAGCGAGGGGAACCTTTTATTGTCAATCCCCCTTTCATCGTTGAACCCGATCTCGACGGACTGACGGTTCTTAAGGCGGCGTTTGTGGGGCGTATACTCACGATGCACCCCTAGGGGGCCCCGGCATGATCGGCGATAGCTTCCTGTTGGGTGTCCTGCCTCTAATTGTGGCTCCATGGTGGGTATGGGGCACATTCGTGGATGAATTTATTGCTCTTTGAACATATGTCGTTTAATGTTTCTGTTGTACCCTCTCAGGCTCGTGGGGTGGGCGACCAAGCCCCCGAGTCGGCCTGTATTGGAAGACCAGGCTCTATAGCTCCCGCTGCGTTGGACCCCGACCTTGCTCCTCCTTTGACCATCCTGACTTCTTCCCCCAGCTCCCCTCCCTCCTCTGTGGTTGGGTCGAGCCTCCAGCCCCCAGTGGTGACCACTTCGTCCCCTGGTGCGGCTAAGTCTCTCGTTGTGACTACTGCGCCTTTTGTCCTCTCTCTCTCAGGGGGTTCTCAACGCCGTCAGCGCCACGGCCGCACTCGCTCGTTTCCTTCCTGTACTGATGCGTATCAGGCCTTGTTTGGTCCTGCTTCATGGGCCAAATACTTTGATCTCCTCCCTCTTGATTCCGCACCTCCTGACAATTTCTCCCTCCATCGGCATCTCATTGATTCCGTGGATGCGTCTGTCATCTTAAACCCCACTCATCTCGGTACACGTGTCATTGCTGCTCCTTCTCAGGATGCAGCTTCCCGCTTGGCTGCCTTATCCTGCCTTGGTGAGATCCCTGTTCGGGTCTCTAAGAACACTCGGTTGAATGCCGGTGTTGGCACTATTCTCCTCCCGCCCCATGTTGCAACAAGTGTTCGGAATCTGCAGGACTGCCACGATAACATTCGGTATATCCTTGATACCCAAGGCCATTCTGTCCTCCAGGTTGACTCGTTTACTCGTCCCCCTCGTGGTCGTCGCCGTCAACCCCTTCGAGTTGTGAAGGTCGCCTTTGATGGTAGGACCCTTCCATCCTCTGTCATTCTCGCTGGTGCCAGGTGCTCTGTCCAGGAGTATATTCCTTCTCCTCGACTTTGTAATAAGTGCTGGAGGTTTGGGCATGGTGCCCTCCGCTGCTCTGGGACTGTCTCTCTCTGTCCTCTGTGTGGAGGTGAAGGTCACTCGAAGTCAGAGTGCACTTCTCCCCAAGCTCGCTGCCTCAACTGCGGTGAGGCCCATCCTACCTTCTCCCGTGCGTGTATCCATTACAAGCTTGAGACAGCCGTCCTCAACTTGAAGCACCGTGAGCGTTTATCTTTTCCTGAGGCGAGGCGCCAGGTTCGCCGGCTCCCGCCTTATGCTAACGTCTCTTATGCTCGCGTGTTGCGCTCTTCCTCTCCTCGTCCTTCCCACCTTCCTCAGACTCACAACCGTTTCCGGGCCTTGGACCCTGATACGCCCACTGCTCCCTCCTCTGTTCCTTTGAGTTCTGTCCCGAAGGGTCCCCCTCCTGGTCCTCTGTCTGGGGTTCCCCTTCTTTCTACCCGGTCTGTCATGTCTCCTGTGTCTTCTTCCTCATCTCCCTCCGATCCTCCTTCCCATCCTCCTCCTCCATCTACTGACTCTCCCCGCCGCCTGTCGGTGCAGGCGGATGTCCATCGCTCTCCTAACGGCCGTCGTGTGTGCTCTCGTTCAGCTTCTCCTGTTGAGACACTGGAATCTGTTGCCCGGTACGTAGTTGCTGGGACACCGGTCTCTTTAAGTCAGAAGCGTAAGCCTGGCTCCTCTCCTTCCTCCTCCCCGGCGGGTAAGAAGGCTTCGCTTTCTTCCTCGACCCCTACTACTGGCTCTATTGCTCCTTCCCCTCCCATTTCAGTGGTTGTGCCCCCTGTTCCTGCTATGGAGGTTTCTTTGGCCCCTGCTTCCCTTTCGGTTGCTGCCCTTGCTGAGGTGCGCTCCCCTCTTTTTTCCTGCTGCTGTCCTTGACTGCTCCTCTCCGTTGTCTCCTCCTTCCTCCTCCGGACCCTGCCCGCCCACCTCTGGTCTGTTCTCCCGCTTCCTTCCCTCCGTCTTTGCTCAGTTTACTCATGCCCCCTAACCCTGACTTTGCTGACCCTGATCCCGACCCTGATATTCTTTAACGTGCTGTGTTGCTCTTTCGCCTTTGTTTCTTCCTTGTTTCTGTTGTTGTCCTTTCTCTTCTCGTCGATGTCTATTCTTCAATGGAACGTTCGAGGTTATTACGCCAATTTCCTCGAACTCCAACTTCTAATTTCGCGGTTTTCGCCCCTTTGTGTCTGTCTCCAGGAGCCGATGCTTGGTGCTCGTCCTGGTCGTTTTCGTGGCTATTCCTTTCTCTCCCCCCCCCCCAGCCGTTGCTGGGGCTCCTAATTCTTCTGCTCTCTTGATTCGCGCTGATGTTCCCTTTGTTCCTTTACTTTTTCCTTTGCCCCTCCATTATTCTGCTGCTCGTATCTTTGTGGGGAAATGGTACACAGTTTGTTCCATTTATCTCCCCCCGAGTGTCCCGCTTTCTCTTCCTGATTTGAAACACCTCTTGGACTCCTTGCCGGAGCCTGTGCTCCTGCTGGGTGACTTCAATTGTCGTCATTCTCTTTGGGGTGACGTTTTGACGAATACCCGGGGTCGCCTTCTTGAGCCGTTTCTCCTCTCTTCTTCCCTGTCTCTTCTGAATTCTGGTGAGCCCACTCATTTGGACTCTCGGACTCGCACCCTTTCCTGTCTTGATCTTTCTCTCTGCTCTTCTTCTCTTTACTAAGATTTCACGTGGCAGGTTCTTGATGACCTCCATAGTGGCAGTTTGCTAAAGCGGACTGGAACCTATTTACCCTCAGTGCTGCTCTCTCTGACCTCTCCCTTCTGCCTCTCCCTCGCAC
>WNGS01164832.1:0-26435 GCA_020271785.1 Procambarus virginalis | reverse complement strand
TATCGTCACAACTCTCCCCCGAAGCCTGCGGTTCCGGTAGAAGTCACATTCTCGGGAG
This sequence comes from Procambarus virginalis, assembly GCA_020271785.1. Classification (NCBI taxonomy): domain Eukaryota; kingdom Metazoa; phylum Arthropoda; class Malacostraca; order Decapoda; family Cambaridae; genus Procambarus; species Procambarus virginalis. The sequence goes on along the minus strand of WNGS01164832.1, from coordinate 26,377 downwards.
GTAGAGTGGTAGGTGGAGCTGCCTCTACCTCATGAACTCCCGACAGGCCCCCAAGTATATGTGACGGTAAAGTAATGGAGTATGGTGTTCGGCAGTCCTCCAATGGCAGATGTCAAAGCCAGGCCACATACACGAACAAAAAGAATGACTGCTTGTCTGATAGTCTGTGGTAAGGTAAGGTAAGATACACAAAACACAAAAGATAAACAATGAAATTTAATTACTCTAGAAAACAAATTTAAATAAAGACAATTCCTTGGCTTGGTAGGGTGCAAGTATAACAAGTGAAAAAGAACTAACATAAAAATGAATAGTGGCTTATTAATGGATTACGTTAACAATAATACAAAAATATAATACAAGGAAATATAAAATGGTGCTGGAATATTAGCGCAAGCTAAGAACCGCTACTTGATACCCGAGGAATATCAATTAGATGTTCACAGCTTTAGAGCACAAGATATTCTGAGGTGGTACAGCTCGCTGACTCCAACGTTGACTTGACGACATGCGTGAGTGGCGGAGAGCTGGAGTGGTGAGATTTCGAACAGCCAATGAGAATACAGTCAGACCGACACTGGTAGTTGCCTAATTGAAGTGCAGTCGGCGAACAGGCGGTCAGGAGTGTGAGGGGGAGGGGGTGCAGGAAAAACTCACGATTCTGAGCACCCATCAGCTCCATTCATCGCGGTTTTGTGAGGAAGAATACATCAGTACTCCAAGACCCAGACATTATCTTGTTTTGAAGGAAACAATTCCGATTTCATCTACAATTGACGGAGAAACAACGCTGTTGATTACCTGCTGCCCAGCTGACTGGTATTCTGCGCAACCCAGTACGCAGGCGACCCAAACTCTCGTACCGCACTTTTTTTTTTTTTTGAGGACCGTATCACTGACCAGGTCACTTAGAGTCCTACCCTGAAGGGCGAGGCGATACCCTGCGGACAGCGCCTCAAGGGGGCACCTTAGACGGTGTACTGAGCCTGACAGGGAAAGGTAGACCAAACAGCTCATTTAGGTGTTAGGTATCCCTGATTCCACCTGGGGGAATCATTCTACGACCTCCGTTGGAGGGGAATGAATTTCTCCAGGCCTAGAAGTGTCTCAGGCATTAGGTAGGGCAGTGATTCGGTCCTCACTACGCGGAGAGAGTCATGGAGAAGGCTAAGAGAAAGAGGAAAAGGTGGCAGCCTTCAGACGAGGAGGGATGGTGGACCGCAGTGCAGCAGGCACCGAAGAGAACTGCCATCGAGGCTTCACCACTTGCTTCTACCAGCAAGACAGCAGACGTAATGGACCTAGAGAAGACAGCATCAGTCTCACACCAGCCAGTGTCAGACAATGCTTCTCTGTCCACAACACAGCCACAGGACGACAGTATGAGACTGGAGAGGACACCACCAGTCACACACCAGCCAGTGTCAGACAATGTACCTCTCTCCACAGCCCAGCCACAGGACAACAGTATTCACCTAGTTGTGTTTGCGGGGGTTGAGCTTTGCTCTTTCGGCCCGCCTCTCAACTGTCAATCAACTGTTTGCTAACTACTTTTTTTTTCCCCACACCACACACACACACACACACCCCAGGAAGCAGCCCGTAACAGCTGACTAACTCCCAGGTACCTATTTACTGCTAGGTAACAGGGGCATTCAGGGTGAAAGAAACTTTGCCCATTTGTTTCTGCCTCGTGCGGGAATCGAACCCACGCCACAGAATTACAAGTCCTGCGCGCTATCCACCAGGCTATGAGGCCCCTAAGTATGTAAGTATGAGTATGAGACAGGAGAGGACAGCACCAGTCACACACCAGCCAGTGTCAGACAATGTACCTCGCTCCACAACACAGCCACAGGACAACAGTATGAGACAGGAGAGGACACCATCAGTCTCCCACCAGACATCGCCAGACTCTGCACAGCTTCCAAAATTCAAGATAATGCAGACAGACCACTTTCCTACAGCATATGGAGTAGTAACGGCAATGGAAAAAGAACAACCAGAGCTCAAACTTTCCATTACAGTCAACCTGAAAGGAGAAATAATAATAACACCACAAGACCAACAGACTGCAAATTACTTAGAAAAAGTAAGAGTCCTGCAAGGGAAACCTGTATGCTTGGAAAAGCTGGACCCTTCAGAAAGACGCACACGAGTCGTGCTTTTGGGATACCCAATCGACTTTCCCCTGGATCCAGTACTAGAACACAGGCAAATCCTGAATGCGGAATGATGCCGCACAAAAGTAGACAAGGCAGCGACACGTCAGGTTCCGGTGACCGTCATGGGGCATGTGCCAGAAACATTCAGTCTTGGAAATTGGGGAACATACCGACAGAGACCATACGTCCCGGAACCCCTGCGCTGCTTCTGGTGTCAGAAATACGGCCACCATCAATCACGCTGCACCGGTCAGGAGAGATGCGGAGTGTGCAGCCTGAGACATCCAACCAAAGACTGTATAGACAAGCACAAGGCAAACCAGGCCACAACAGCCAAATGTCCAAATTGTGGAGGCAAACATCATGCCTGGAACACAACCTGCTCTGCACGGAAAGAAAAAGTGCAGACAGCTCAGGCCAGGATAAACACACAGACCACCACCACATACACCAACACCAACGTCTGGAACACTCGTACACAGCCACAACAGACACTCACTCTCACAGAGCAAAACTTCCCGAATCTACTAATTCCAAATCAGAAAATACACAAAAGTGCTGCAGAAATACAGCAAATGCAAAAGAGCAAAAAACAATTACTTTCGGAATCAACACAACAGATATACAGTTTTACCACCGAGGTCCAACTGGAAAACATCGTGAAGATCATGGCAGAGACCATTATCAATTGCCTACAGATGACGCAGAACGCCTCACAGCGACAGACTCAAGAAATCACTTGTGTGATAATGGACAAGATCGTGCAGCAGACCACAGTTACACAAGAAATAGACAGTCTGAGACAAGACGGAGCACAAGAGGACAAACAACGCAACATGGACAGACAGACTACCAACAACAGTCGGGTAGTCTAGACACCAGAACATCAACATTCACAAAAGCAACTGCAAGAAGCAGTGACCACCCAAGATCAACAGAATCTTACAACACAAGAGACAGACAACAACAGCCAATGCAGTCTGATATGCAACAACACCAACAAAGACGTATTGAACAGCAGAGATGCACAGGCTCCGACCACACAAGAAACAGCCACGATCAATCAATGCAGTCCGACATGTAGCAATACCAACAACAAAGTGATGGACCACAGTTATGCACACATTCCAACAATGCCGGGGATGACCACGAACAATCAATGCAGTCCAATTTGCAGCGACACGACTTGCGAGGTGGAGAATATAGAGGTCGATCCCGAAGAGGAGTTCTGGTAGAACAGGCAACACCAACCGAAACCGTCGTCTGGCCATTACGAATACTGCAGTGGAACATACAAGGTCTTGGAAATAAAAACCACACACTTCAGGAGGCTGCAATCAGCACGAAAGCAGATATAATCGTTTTGGAAGAAACTCTTTTTCCCAGCCACGAAATCCTTCAGATTAGCTGGATATCAGCACTATGTTATACCTTATGAGCAGGGGAGACAAAGAGGATTAATGACCCTAGTCAGGAACACAATACCTAGCAAGAAAATAGACCCAGTTTCATGTGGGGATGGAGTAGAGGTATTAGCAGTAACAGTGCACAGTTACAAACCCATTAAGATTTCAACTTAGATTCAACGGAGCAGAAGAAGTTGTTAAACACATATGGCAAAATCTTACTGAAGCGACCATACGAGTAATAAATACTCAAACTCCGCCCAAGTAAAACAGAAACAAGCAACACTTAGTGGGCCAGCCAGAGGCTTAGGGCCCGTGCAGGAATATCCCTGCAAAAAAAAAAAAAAAAACTTCTGGGGTGTGAATTTTCAGTTGCATATAGTCCTGGGGACCATTCAGGCTTGTTCGCATTTGTGTTCCTCACGTGTTGCCCCAAAAATGAGGTGATTTGGTAAAAGGCTATGCCCAAGATTACTATCCTAGTGCCGGTGGGGAAGTGGTTCAAATAGCTTCGACTATCACTTCCTTTTGTCCGGTCATGATTGTCAAGCGGATTAAGGCGTCCCTGTACATACCAGTTGCGTTGCTCCTGGCAGTATGGGTTTGAGTCACTTCTGGGGTGTGAGTTTTCAGTTATATATATATATATATATATATATATATATATATATATATATATATATATATATATATATATATATATATATATGTCGTACCTAGTAGCCAGAACGCATTTCTCAGCCTACTATGCAAGGCCCGATTTGCCTAATAAGCCAAGTTTTCATGAATAAATTGTTTTTCGACCACCTAACCTACCTAACCTAACCTAACCTAACTTTTTCAGCTACCTAACCAAATCTAACCTATAAAGATAGGTTAGGTTAGGTTAGGTAGGGTTGGTTAGGTTCGGTCATATATCTTCGTTAATTTTAACTCCAATACAAAAAAATTGACCTCATACAAAATGAAATGGGTAGCATTATCATTTCATAAGGAAAAAATTTGAGAAAATATATAATTCATGAAAACTTGGCTTATTAGGCAAATCGGGCCTTGCATAGTAGGCTGAGAAGTGCGTTCTGGCTACTAGGTACGACATATATATATATATATATATATATATATATATATATATGTCGTACCTAGTAGCCAGAACTCACTTTTTGGCCTACTATGCAAGGCCAGATTTGCCTAATAAGCCCAGTTTTCTTGAATTAATATATTTTCTCTAATTTTTTTCTTATGAAATGATAAAGCTACCCATTTCATTATGTATGAGGTCAATTTCTTTATTGGAGTTAAAATTAACGTAGATATATGACCGAACCTAACCAACCCTACCTAACCTAACCTAACCTATCTTTATAGGCTAGGTTAGGTTAGGTAGCCGAAAAAGTTAGGTTAGGTTAGGTTAGGTAGGTTAGGTTGTCGAAAAACAATTAATTCATGAAAACTTGGCCTATTAGGCAAATCGGGCCTTGCATAGTAGGCTGAGAAGTGCGTTCTGGCTACTAGGTACGACATATATATATATATATATATATATATATATATATATATATATATATATATATATATATATATATATATATATATATATATTGTGACGATAATCTCTTTCAAGAGAGATTGAGCCTGCTCTTCCCTATATCAGTTACTTTATTACTACAAGTGAAAGATGCTACATTCAAGATACGTCCACTAGTAGCACAAAATATTTTGACCAGGAAGCAAAACGTACCCTGCAAACCCCTTTCACCCCTCGTCACTCCGGCTCACCGCCCGTCTTCAATGAGCTAACTACCCATTCTCCGCCTGCCTGCTTTTGATTGGCTGGTGTCGCCGACAGCTCACCTGCACCTGCACCACTCACGCCATCTAGCCAAGTCGACGTCTGGGCTTACACCAGCCGTCTTCCTCAGAATATTCCTGTGCTCTTAGAGTTGACATCTCTCTCTGGTATATTAAGCTCTGGCAGTCGTGTACTAAGGGAGGTAGCAGCTATAGCCAATATTCTCAGCACCTGATTTTCATTGTATTGAATTATTTTATTGTAGAGTAAATTTCATCCCTAGTAATTATTTATGTTTTCTTGTTTTTTAACTTGTTTTAAATTTCACTTAAGCCAAGGGATTGTCTTTGTTCATATTTTGTTTTCTAAAAAAATTAAAGTTTCATTGTTTATACTTTGTGTTTTGCGTGTCTTCCCTTACCTTACCACAAACAAACAGGCAAGCAGTCTCTTTTTCTTTGTAAGTGTGACCAGGCATTGACACCTGCCATTGGAGGACTGCCGAACATCAACACTCCAACACTTTACCGTCACAATATATATATATATATATATATATATATATATATATATATATATATATATATATATATATATATATATATATATACTTGCAATAGAGCCATGAAGCCGTTTGTTTGAATTACATAACATGAGCCGTGTAACTGGGAGAATTATCTAATTCATGTCCAACAGCCTCATTGGTGACATTCTATAGCTGAATACAATGCCATCCAATTTCCACTGCTAGTTTTCTTTGCAGGATTTTCCAGAGGGTGTCCTTAACAGCCTTGTTCATGGAATGGCAGTCTCATTTTCTCCCCAGATAGTTGACTTTGTGTATGGAAAGAATTTACATAAATTGTTAACAATATTTTTTATAAATCCTTTAATCCCAGATCTGTGTTTAAGATTTAGGTAAATACTCTCTTATCCTCCATGTTTATAGAGTGTGGGAAGTAACTCCGTACTTTATATTACTTTATGTAGAGAGAGCTTAATATTACTTTTTACTCTTTTCTGATCATCAGAAACTAGTGTAGGGAGAGGAAGTGGTGGGGCGATGAGCGAGCAGGAGGACTTATGGCTGCGTGAGGCCACACCTGAAGAGGAGTACATGGAGGTAGCACACCAGCACGGGACCGTCCTCACCTGCTACACTCTCCACCTCTCCTCTCACAACCCTCTCCACCAGAGTGCACTCATCTCTACCCTCACTCACCTCTACAGGTGGGAAGAGCCACAACCTACGTACACTCACCAGGCTTGTCTTGTGAGGGGCAAATACCGAGGGTGTTGGGACCACTGTGAGACACTGAGGGTGTTGGGACCACTGTGAGACACTGTGGGTGTTGGGACCACTGTGAGACACTGAGAGTGTTGGGACCACTGTGAGACACTGAGGGTGTTGGGACCACTGTGAGACACTGAGGGTGTTGGGACCACTGTGAGACACTGAGGGTGTTGGGACCACTGTGAGACACTGAGGGTGTTGGGACCACTGTGAGACACTGAGGGTGTTGGGACTACTGTAATACACTGAGGGTGTTGGGACCACTGTGAGACACTGAGGGTGTTGGGACTACTGTAATACACTGAGGGTGCCTTGATACAATATGTGTGAGCTGTCGGAAATCCGACACATATTTTAACAATCTATAGTTAGCCATTACCAAATTTAAAGAAAATGAAAGTTTTCGTGACATCATCACAACAACACTCATATTACCTCACGTATATTTAAGCTCCCACAATTATTCTTTAAAACCACCGCCTAGTGTTTAAACTTAATAAAATAGTATTCACTAGGGCTGAATATAAATAAATACACCAGAAAAATATAGCTTGACTCCCTAAATTCATAAAACAGAGTAGGACCAGGAATATTATTGGAACAAGGGACGCCTCAGGGCAAGTCACACGCTCACATAGACTCAGACAGAATCAAAACAAAGGGATGGAAGGCAGAATGTCTCCTTGAGGTTCGCATTCATGGCACTGCAGAGGTAAATTGAGACCGCCCAATCCAGCCACAGCAACCTCTACATCAACCATGAGAAGTATTGTATCCGGTAAACCAAATTGTGTATATGATTGTAGTGGCCATTATAAATTGTGTGCACGTTTGCCGGTTATGATATACCAACAACCCCAAACCAGGGTAAGCCTGGTTTTTACTATTGTCATTGTTTCCTTGTTGTATAACACATTTGTGAATGCAGTTTAGTTCTCTGTAATTTATTCACAGGCTGAATCTAATATACAGTCCACACAGAATCATAATTCAATATTGAAGTAACAAAAAATACAAATTAAAATATTCACAAAGAATTAAAACAAATAACTGCCTACTAGGATTGCTCCACATGAGCTGTGTACACCTTGGCACTCACATCAATTCCTTCATTGTGTTGAGGAAGGAAGAAGTGTTGAGGTAGACAATTGCATTTGTACAGTGATGTTGAAGGGTTGAGTGTTGGCATGTTTTTGCAGGAAGGTTGGGTTGCTGCGGGTGTGTCTGCGGCTGCGGGAGGGGCAACTGTGGCTGCGTCAGATGGAACACTGCATCATTGACTTTAAGGTACCTCCTGCTATAGTTGCACCTCTGCTGCTTTCTGATAGCTCTCATTATTATCACATATTTTGTGTTGGAATTTTAAATCTTGCCTCAGCTTTCTGCATTGTAAATACTGTTTCCTGTTGTAACTATTTTGTAGTTTTGTTAGTTAACCTACTTTATTTCTAACTTGTGCATCAAGTGTGTGAGAAACATCTAATATTTTCATATTGTAATTTAATTGTTTATACTGTGTTCAAGTGAAGTAAATATGAATCCAAGCAGCTTTGGACACTACAACCGTAGGCAATAAATAATAAATGTGTAGTATAAGACATCCTGAGGTAGTGTAATAATTATTATTGTCACTAGAGCTTAAACTGGTTAGACTGAGTGTGGACGCTTCTCAACAGACTGTTGAGGGAGCTGGACTGGAAGAGGTGGAGGAGGAGCTCACTCGTGGCCGCTACAACACCGCTGACGGCCCCTTGTGGCGTGTGAGGCTCCTCGATCTGCCTGCGACACAACCTTCTACTACCAATGAAGATCCGGCTTTCTGCCATAGGTACGCCCTCCTGTTTGGTGTCCATCATGTATTAGCCGATGGCTTCTCCAACATTAAAATCTGCAATAGGTTGCATTCCATCCTGGACGACGTTGTTGCAGGCCGCCCAGTTGATGACGAGGTCCAGTTCGGCCGACACCTCGGCAATGAACTCTCACAAAAACTTTACCAAGAAGAGGAGAGAAAGTTACTAGAGGATCCAGAACTAAGGGAGAAGGTTACAAGATCGCTGGCGGAGGGTGCTGACTGTCGGCCTCTGCTACTGGACGCCTTTCCTGCTTCAGGAACTACTGAAGTAAAAACCTCCTTTGTTAATACTCACTTTGACAAAGATATATCCCAGCTTTTCCTTCAAAAGTGTAAGTCAGAGAGAGTGAGCCTTCACTGTGGTCTGGTGGGTGTCATTAATGCCACCTTCATAGCCCTTGTTAAAGGCCGCTGTCAGTTGCCTCCTGAACTGATGTTCCGGGCCGGCCATGTTGTAAACATACGCAGATATTACCAAGGCGACACCTCTGACATTCTTGGCAATCATATTTCCTTACTTAGCTTCATGATTTCCTTCAAAACCTCTCAAGACCTCATGTCAATTTTTTGGCCTACGGTGAGGGAATTTCACAAGCAATTTCAATCCCAACTGAATGATCGTTACCCACTGAAAAATGTGTCACTAATGTTAATGAACAAATCTAAATCTGAAAACATTGATGAACATTTCCAATCGGCGGAGGCACCGGACAGCTATTGCACTACATCCAATATGGGTGATGTGACCAGCATGTTCACAGGTGTTGGAGAGTGTGTGAAGGTGACCAAGCTGACGAGGAAGACGTCTATACGAGCCATGAACAGCTTCATGTGCTTATATGCGCACTCCCTCCACGGCCGCCTTGATGTTACTATCGGCTTCTCCACTCGCTTCTTAGATCATAACTTTGCCCAAGCTTTCATGGACACGATGAACACAACTATTTCAACACTCTGTCACGCCTGATCATGTGTGGTGCATGGCCATGTATCCCAACCATGTCACGCCTGATCATGTGTCTCCCAACACAGAAGCAACAGCACCTCCAGTATACAACATGAGCTCTTGACACAAGAACTCTTGTGACCACGGCTCAGCAGTGTTCCGAAGTTAACACAAGAACAATGTCATCCTTGTCCTGAAGACCGTGACCCTGGGTGAGGGACCAGAGTCTTAGAGGCAGGGAACGTGGGGATGTTACTGCTGCTGGTGTAGTAAAGTCACATGTTATATGCAAATAGACTTGTGTGATAATAAAATAAAAAATAATCCACTGAAGGTATTTTATACACCATATGATTAGAGAAATCATATCCTCTGCAACTTTATGCAAATATATAATAGTTTTTATTATTATTATTATTATTATTTTAATTATTATTATTATTTTAATTATTATTATTATTTTAATTATTATTGTTTTCGTTATTATTATAATATTTATTATGTTAAAATTATGCATTATTATTTTCATTATGCGTCAGTAGCGAGGACTACAATGTTACATACCCTGTATTTACACGGAGTGATCTTGGAGCCTTCTTATGATAACTCCACACTTCAAGGAGTGGTCTTGGAGCCTTCTTATGATAAAATAAAATAAATTAATGGGTTGGCCTGGCCCACCACACAGCTTGTGGGAACATGGCCAGGTGCAACCCGTCCTCGTAAATTTAATAAGTCAATATTGACTTATTAGTTGCGTGCATAGGTGACATACTTAACATGATAGTTTCCCTTGAAAATCTTCATAGAAAACACCGACCTTACCTAACCTTGTTAGTATGTTAAAATAAGCATCTTATAGCTTCGTAATTACAATTGTTACTTAACCTATTATAGGTATAGGTTAAGTAATAATTGTAATTACGAAGCAATAAGATGCTTATCTTAACATACTAACAAGGTTAGGTAAGGTCGGTGTTTTCTATGAAGATTTTCAAGGGAAATTATTAAGTTAAGTATTTCACTATGCACATATTTAATAAGTCAATATTGACTTATTAAATTTGCGAGGACGGGTTGCCAGGTGTGTGCATGGTTGGCCTGGCCCGCCACACAGCTTGTGGGAACATGGCACAGGTGTGTGCATGGTTGGCCTGGCCCGCCACACAGCTTGTCGGAACATGGCCAGGTGTGTGCATAGTTGGCCTGGCCCGCCACACAGCTTGTCGGAACATGGCCAGGTGTGTGCATGGTTGGCCTGGCCCGCCACACAGCTTGTCGGAACATGGCCAGGTGTGTGCATAGTTGGCCTGGCCCGCCACACAGCTTGTCGGAACATGGCCAGGTGTGTGCATGGTTGACACAGCTTGTGGGTACATGGTTGAGTTAATAAACACTCGGCAGAATGCTTCTTTATTGAGTAAATGTTGAGCAGAGAGACTTATTGTTTACCCTGGGTGCGTGGACTAGGGCACCGAGGAAGCAGCAGCACACGTCTACTCCTCGCGGCTGCTGGAGCAGAACTGAAGACCTTCACCCACACACGCAGCATACCTGTCAACCATAAACATTACAAACACTCAAACATCAACACCCTAATATATATATATATATATATATATATATATATATATATATATATATATATATATATATATATATATATATATATATATATATATATATATATATCTTTGAGAATATCTTTGCAGCAGAAATGTGGGCATGGTGGTGAGGTACTTGAGGGCATATCGGGTACGTGAGGGCATGGGGGAGGGGTACCTGAGGGCATGGGGTATGAAGGCGTTCTCGTGGATGCCAGTGAAGAGGTGGGCATGGGGGCCCATTGCATACAGCGCCACATCCTCCCCGGCGTGGTTTGACTGCTCCATGGGCACCGTCGCTGCTGCCACGTAGTGTGGGGCACCTGTGAGCATGGGTAGAAAGGTCACCTGTGGGCAGGAGTACAGAGGTCAGCTGTGGGCAGGGGTACAGAGGTCAACTGTGGGCACGGGTAGAGAGGTCAACTGTGGGCAGGAGTACAGATGTAATGATCTGGCGCTTAGATCATTGGTTCTCCCTTCTCCCTTCTCCTTTCTCCCTTTCTTCTCCCTTTCTCCCCTCCTCCTTGGTCACTCCAGTTGACAGTTTTATATACCGTGACAAATTACCGTAATTCTCAAGTTTCGGGTAAGGGAGTGAGAGCCAACCGTCCTTTAGGATTTCCTGTCTTACCGTGGGAATGGTGCGTGACCCTACGGGAGTAAAACATCACTTTTAGAGCAGGCCTATGTCCCAAGGCCTAGGGGGCGGAGCTAGTCAAGAATTGTCTGGTCTGAGAGTGACACTCTGCGCTCATTGGTTGAGTAGAAAGGCAGTCTCACAGGAGTGCCTGCCATGCCATTGGCCGGTCTCTAGATCACCTAGTCTATGTTTAAATCCATTGGCCATAGGCTTGGAATAGGCAGAGTTAGGCCTAGGAACTAGGGGGTGGAGCCTTGTTCCACTGTTAAGCGTTTTTTTGTAAGAACAGTCAGTGTGTCTGGGGAGTTCAACTTAAAGGTACAGGTCAACTGACCTGCGGACAGCCATTCAACATCATTTGGCAAGTTGCAGGATTGAAAGGTAATTGTGCTCCACTGTTCTTGTATGTCAGTAATTACTATCCATTGCCCTTCTTTTTGGTAAGTGTTATTAGAGTAGGCTATATTTCAATTGTGATTTAAATATACAGTTTCAATAATAAAATAATGTTAATGTCATTTTGGTGAGTTATCTGTCCCCTTGTGTTTTTGTCTGTGTTATTCATCCTGGTGATTTTCATGTGCTGTGTTAGAAATTCCCCTGTGTTTCTCCATCTTAGGATTAATAAAGTCAATCGAGAATCTCCCGTTCAGTTCAGTAAGACTAAAGTATTAATCCATTCAAATTCAATCACTGGTCCGTTGAGTTCCCGGATTATCGAGTCCCTTCCTTCCAGGGGACCAATAATTATAGACACATTCATTTTTATATGGAAGGTGGTGGCAGTGTGTAAAGGTAAGAAAATTAATAATCCCTATTCCTTGTGATGTCCTCATTTAATATTCTTCTTATATTCGTGACAGTCCAGTGGGGGGTCATACTGGTCCGTTAATAGTGTTTTGCTGGGTTATTAAGTGGAGAGAGAAAGAGGAGTGTACAGTGTTCAGTGTACATATGACATGTCCAAGTAAACGAGATATTACAAGATATTACAATCAGTTCAAGTATTACGAGTTATTACACAGAGGTCAGCTGTGGGCACGGGTAGAGAGGTCAACTGTGGGCAGGAGTACAGAGGTCAGCTGTGGGCAGGAGTACAGAGGTCAGCTGTGGGCAGGGGTAGAGAGGTCAACTGTGGGCAGGAGTACAGAGGTCAGCTGTGGGCACGGGTAGAGAGGTCAACTGTGGGCAGGAGTACAGAGGTCAGCTGTGGGCAGGAGTACAGAGGTCAGCTGTGGGCAGGAGTACAGAGGTCAGCTGTGGGCAGGGGTAGACAGGTCAGCTGTGGGCAGGAGTACAGAGGTCAGCTGTGGGCAGGAGTACAGAGGTCAGCTGTGGGCAGGGGTACAGAGGTCAGCTGTGGGCAGGGGTAGAAAATGACCTCTGGGAAGGGGTAGAAAATGACCTCTGGGCAGGGGTAGAAAATGACCTCTGGGCAAGGGTAGAAAATGACCTCTGGGCAGGGGTAGATAATGACCTCTGGGCAGGGGTAGAAAATGACTTCTGGGCAGGGGTAGAAAATAGAAAGGGTGAAAAAATACATATTTTCAACAAAATTCAAAATTTTCAAAAATCAACATTACACACAAGTTTCAATTGATATCATGTCTATGACTCTCAGCTGTGACAATAGCATATAATAAAGGTTTTAAATATTTATTTTTATCCAATATACATTCACTTAAAAAAAGTTTAGAATTTTTTCTTTCTTTTTGTAATTTTTTTTCTCATTTTTTAAAGGGTGATTTGCATGAAATTGACACACCTTACTGAACGGTAATGGTTCCAATTTTGGAGGAAATCATCTGATATCAACCTCAGCCGCAGGTGGCAGAATCTTTGACCATTTTTTTTCAAGTAAATTATTTACAACATTAAGGTGACTACTCTTTCATTTATAAATAAATTTACATGAAATTTACACCTTATATGTAGAGTTTCCTGCCTTTACAATTTGCGGGATTTTTTCCTAAGTACATTTATTGATTTTATAAATAATTATAAACATGATATTATTGCATAATTAAACGGGGGGGGGGTGAATATTTTATATTAGTAAAACTAAAAAATATTTTGTATAATAATGAATCTACAAATTCTTTATTATATGCTATTGTGATAGCTGAGTGTCATAAAAATGATTTCATTTGACACTTGTGTTTGTAGAGTAGTTATGAAAATGTTAAAATTTCGTTGGAAAAAAAAACTCTCCCTTTTTATTTAAGCTGCGATGCAGAAACTTGGACCGGTTTTAGCCCCTTTTCATATACAAATAGTAAAAAATATTGATTGAAGTAGAACAATTTTTTAGTGGACTATGTTATGGCTTTTTAAGACTAAGCTGTCGTGCACATTAACTACAAGTGCACAGTTAACTGCCTCCCACAGGGTGAACTACAAATACACAGTTAACTGCCTCCCACAGGGTGAACTACAAGTACACAGTTAACTGCCTCCCACAGGGTGAACTTCAAGTACACAGTTAACTGCCTCCCACAGGGTGAACTACAAGTACACAGTTAACTTCCTCCCACAGGGTGAACTACAAGTGCACAGTTAACTGCCTCCCACAGGATGAACTACAAGTACACAGTTAACTGCCTCCCACAGGATGAACTACAAGTACACAGTTAACTGCCTCCCACAGGGTGAACTACAAGTACACAGTTAACTGCCTCCCAACGGGATGAGTTGGTACAGCAGTTGTGTAGCACAGTGTCGTTTCGTATACAAAACATTGGGTTTTGTACACAACATCAAAGCGTCGTTTCGTACACAGCATCGGCAGATTCCTCAGTACACAGCTTCAGTCAGCACAGCTTGGGTAGCACATAGCATTGGGTTAGCACACACTTCCAAGGTGGTAGCGTCCCGTACGCTTTCTGTTTACCTTCTCTGCTGGCGTCTCAGCCACAACACATACAAACGAATAGTACCGTTTTCTATGAACATGACAAGTAGTACTCACCTAGTTGTACTCACCTAGTTGTGCTTGCGGGGGTTGAGCTCTGGCTCTTTGGTCCCGCCTCTCAACCGTCAATCAACAGGTGTACAGTTTCCTGAGCCTAATGGGCTCTATCATATCTACACTTGAAACTGTGTATGGAGTCAGCCTCCACCACATCGCTTCCTAATGCATTCCATTTGTCAACCACTCTGACACTAAAAAAGTTCTTTCTAATATCTCTGTGGCTCATTTGGGCACTCAGTTTCCACCTGTGTCCCCTAGTGCGTGTGCCCCTTGTGTTAAACAGCCTGTCTTTATCAACCCTGTCGATTCCCCTGAGAATCTTGAATGTGGTGATCATGTCCCCCCTAACTCTTCTGTCTTCCAACGAAGTGAGGTTTAATTCCTGCAGTCGCTCCTCGTAGCTCATACCTCTCAGCTCGGGTACTAGTCTGGTGGCAAACCTTTGAACCTTTTCCAGTTTAGTCTTATGCTTGACTAGATAGGGACTCCATGCTGGAGCCGCATACTCCAGGATTGGTCTGACATATGTGGTATATAATGTTCTGAAAGATTCCTTACACAAGTTTCTAAAGGCCGTTCTTATGTTAGCCAACCTGGCATATGCTGCTGATGTTATCCTCTTGATATGAGCTTCAGGGGACAGGTCTGGCGTGATATCAACCCCCAGGTCTTTCTCTCTCTCTGACTCTTGAAGTATTTCATCTCCCAAATGATACCTTGTATCTGGTCTCCTGCTTCCTACCCCTATCTTCATTACATTACATTTGCTTGGGTTAAACTCTAACAGCCATTTGTTCGACCATTCCTGCAGCTTGTCCAGGTCTTCTTGAAGTCTCAAGCTGTCCTCCTCTGTCTTAATCCTTCTCATAATTTTGGCGTCGTCAGCAAACATTGAGAGGAATGAGTCTATACCCTCTGGGAGATCATTTACGTATATCAGAAACAGGATAGGTCCAAGTACAGAGCCCTGTGGGACTCCACTGGTGACTTCACGCCAGTCTGAGGTCTCACCCCTCACTGTAACTCTCTGCTTCCTATTGCTTAGGTACTCCCTTATCCACTGGAGCGCCCTACCTGTTACTCCTGCCTGTTTCTCCAGCTTATGCATCAACCTTTTATGGGGTACTGTGTCAAAGGCTTTCCGACAGTCCAAAAAAATGCAGTCCGCCCACCCTTCTCTTTCTTGCTTAATTCTTGTCACCTGATCGTAGAATTCTATCAAGCCTGTAAGGCAAGATTTACCCTCCCTGAACCCATGTTGATGGGTTGTCACGAAGTCTCTTCTCTCCAGATGTGTTACTAGGTTTTTTCTCACAATCTTCTCCATCACCTTGCATGGTATACAAGTTAAGGACACTGGCCTGTAGTTCAGTGCCTCTTGTCTGTCACCCTTTTTGTATATTGGTACTACATTAGCAGTCTTCCATATTTCTGGTAGGTCCCCCGTTTCCAGTGACTTACTATACACTATGGAGAGTGGTAAGCAAAGTGCTCCTGCACACTCTTTCAATACCCATGGCGAGATTCCATCCGGCCCAACAGCTTTTCTCACATCCAGCTCCAATAGGTGCTTTTTGACCTCATCTCTTGTAATTTCGAACCTATCCAAGGTCACCTGGTTTGCTGCCACCTCTCCCAGCGCCGTGATATCTCCCTGTTCTATTGTAAAGACCTCCTGGAACCTTTTGTTGAGTTCTTCACACACCTCTTTGTCATTCTCTGTGTACCTGTCCTCGCCCACCCTAAGTTTAATCACCTGTTCCTTCACTGTTGTCTTCCTCCTGATGTGACTGTGTAGTAGCTTTGGTTCAGTCTTGGCTTTGTTAGCTATATCATTTTCATACCTTTTCTCAGCTGCTCTTCTCACACTGACATACTCGTTCCTGGTTCTCTGGTATCTCTCTCTACTTTCTGGTGTTCTGTTATTACGGAAGTTCCTCCATGCCCTTTTGTTCAGCTCCTTTGCTTTCATACATTCCCTATTAAACCACGGATTCTTCCTTTGCTTCTCTGTTTTTTCCTGTTGGGCTGGGACAAACCTGCTTACAGCCTCCTGACATTTTTGGGTGACATAGTCCATCATGTCTTGTACGGACTTGGTTCCGAGTTCTGTGTCCCAATGTATATCCCATAGGAATTTATTCATCTCCTCATAGTTTCCCTTTCGGTACGCCAGCCCTTTGGTTCCCAGTTCTTTTTTGGGGGTGATAATTCCTAGCTCAACCAGGTACTCAAAGCTCAATACACTATGATCACTCATTCCCAAGGGGGCTTCCAACTTAACTTCCCTTATATCCGACTCATTTAGGGTAAATATCAAATCAAGCAAGGCTGGTTCATCCCCTCCTCTCATTCTTGTCGGTCCCTTGACGTGTTGACTTAGAAAGTTTCTTGTTGCCACATCCAGCAGCTTAGCTCTCCATGTGTCTGGGCCTCCGTGTGGGTCTCTGTTCCCCCAATCTATCTTCCCATGGTTGAAGTCTCCCATGATTAGAAGTCTGGATCCGTTCCTGCTAGCCACAGAAGCTGCTCTCTCTATTATATTGATGGTGGCCATGTTGTTTCTATCATATTCCTGTCTGGGTCTTCTGTCATTCGGTGGGGGGTTATATATGACTACTATTATAATTTTCTGTCCTCCAGTTGCAATGGTGCCTGATATGTAGTCCCTGAAACCTTCACAGTTCTGAATTACCATCTCTTCGAAACTCCAACCTTCTCTTAGTAGCAAAGCCACACCACCTCCTCCTCTCCCTTCTCTCTCTTTCCTCACTACATAGTAGCCCTGTGGAAACACTGCATTTGTTATGATTTTCGTTAGCTTTGTTTCTGTGAGTGCTATTATGTCTGGGTTTTCTTCTAGTGCCCACTCTCCAAGTTCACTAGTTTTATTTGTAATCCCATCTATGTTAGTGTACATCGCCTTGAAGCTCACTTTCTTCTGTTCATTTACATATCCCTTTCTTGGCGAGTATTCTACTGGTGTGGGAAGCTGTTCCGTGGGTGAGAGGATCTGTGAGGTGGTTTGCAGGGTCGCAGAGGGTTTTGGGGTGGGGGTGGGGGTTTAAGGGAAGGGGGAACGGGTAGGGTGTGGGTTAAGGAGATAGGGGGGACATGGAGGATACGGGGTGAGGGGGAGGAGGAATAGGGAGGGTATGGGATGAAGGGGGAAGGGGGACTGGGGGGGAAAGGTGGGAGGGGGGACATGATGGGAATGGGGATGGGTTGTCGGGGTCAGAATGGGGTGGGGGGGAGGGAGGGTTGGGTGGGGGCAGGTAGGGTGAGGGGAAGGAAGGGTTTCTATGCAGAGGGGGTTGGTGGTGTTGCCCCCCCCCTGGTGTTGCTGGGATGCTGGTTTTGGGTTCCCCTCTTGTCTCTGGGACTGCTGTGTTGGGGGCTGTGATTTCCTGGTTTGCTCCTCTCTCCCTGCGCTTCCTCCTTGCCTCTGCTGCCCTGGCTCTCTCCTCCTTCGTCCTGTCCCTCTGCAGGAATACTTGTTTGTATCCCTCCACATGTTGGAGACGACTCTTCTTTTCTAGAATATCCTCCTTCGTGGTTTCGTTTGCAAACACCACCTTTACAAGTCGGTTTCTGTCCCTGTTGTACCAGCCCAACCTGAAAACCTTCTCAATGTTGTGTGCAGCCTCTTCCATCTGTAACCCCTTCAGTAGCCCATGTACTGCCTCTCTATCCTTGCCATTCCATTCTTGCCTGTTGGATCCTTCCTGTTCTTTGATGCCTACAACTACCACTGATCTCTTTCTCTCCAGCAGTTGAGTGGTGCACCTTGCTGCTTCCTGTGAGGTAGCAGCTTGCATGGCTACCTCCCTCACTGTGGCCATTGCTTCTGAGCTCTTTTTCAATATGTCCGCAAATGTGTCAGGTACAGAGGCATTTCCTTCCAATGTAACATTCCCACCTTCCCTTTGGATGATAATCTGATGCTCGGTCTCTTTATTTTTCGCTGTGAGAGATTTGATCTCCTCCCTTGCTGATGTCAGCTCACTTTGCAGGTTGTTAATTGTAATCCTCATTTCATTCATCTCCCTCCTGAATTCCTCCAGTACTTGGTGTAGCAATTCCTGCGTTTGTTCGCCCTGGCTGCTTCCCATAACCCTGTTTCGGCCTCCTGCCATTTTGCCCCTTGTCAAGAGAGGTAGCAAGGGAGAGAGAGAGCAAGAGAGCAAAAGAGAGAACAGGAGAGACCCAGAGAGAGCGAACAAGAGAGAGAGAGAGAGCAAGGGAGAGAGAGAGCAAGAGAGAGAGAGAACAGGAGAGAGAGAGCAAACAAGAGAGAGAGAGAGCAAGAGAGAGAGAGCAAGCGAGAGAGAGCAAGAGAGAGAGAGAGAGGAGAGAGAGAGAGAGAGAGAGAGAGAGAGAGAGAGAGCGTGTGTTCCTTGGGATGGGGTTGAGAGGTGAGGTAAGGTCAGCTTACGGCAGGTAGAGTGAGGGAGGATTATGGGAGGTTTTTTATCCTTTTTCCACGAAAAACTGGTGTGTGTATGTATGTGTGTGTGTGTGTGTGTGTGTGGTGTGTACTTGTGAGTGCGTGCGGTGTTTTCACAGATAAATATGTACAACTAATAACTTTAATTACTCTACCTATCACCTGCAGCTGTTGAGAACAGCATCTACCTGGTGGAGATGCTGGTGCTGGGGTCATACACGTACTGGCACTACCACAACCGCAGATTCCTCAAGTTTAACCCATCCGAGCTTCACCACACATTAGTGTACCAACCTCGAACGAGCGTCGATGCAAGCAGCGTCAGCTGCAACAGGCAGAGGAACGCCAGTAGCAGCACCCGGAGCACGGTGTTGGAGTACAGCCTCAGCAGCATCTCCAGCAGCAGGACGGGAAGCCAAACAGTATGACCAGCACCAATTTCGGTGTGGATAACAACCCAACTACTCGCCCGGTTAGGACCGCCAGTCGTGTCGGTGATGACTCAGACGGCATCATCATCACCACCTCAACAATACTCTCTTCAGGACCAGTCATTCAGAAGTATTCATCTGATGTTAGACACTCAACGGGTAATGGCCCACGGCAGGAGAGGCTGGCAGCGTGTGAACATTCGCCGGATGGCCTTGTTCAATGGCTAAATGCTGAACACGAGATAACATCACGCCTCACCGTTCACAAACCACCAAGTGAACAGCATACAGAGGCTACAAGCCATGGAGAACACTCCCTCAGCACATCACATCAAACAGCATCAGTCACTAGTGGGGATATGTCACATACCAGAACATACCCGGTGGCCAGCTCGCAGAGTCGTCCCATGCGACGGTTTTCTTGCTAGTTCCTCGGCTCATGCCAAACTGGTCCAGATTATTTATGCGTCACAGCGCTTAACAGTCTGGTTGAACAGATCGTCAGCTAGGAGGTTTGGTCAGAGACCGGGCCGCAGAGGTAATGATCACTAGAACCACATCAAGATGGACAGAATTTACATGTAATTATCAAATTAATTTGTTAATTTATTGGTTTGATACTTCAACGTCAAAGGCAATCGCATATTTGACGTCAGTACTGCCTCTAGAAAATAGAAAATATACACAATACACGCAATATATAAAAATATATAATATACAAATATACAAAGTGGTTTGCGCTGTGTTTACTAAAGCTTGTGGTATAAGGTAAAATTTTTAACATTTTCGTTAAACCTTTCAAACCCTTTTATACGATAATATTGGAGTCGTTCATATAGTGAGGTTAAGGCTCCCCATTTATTGGAAAGGTGACCGTATGGATAGAGCCATATCATTGGCCACGGGGCCTTCACAAGTCAGAGGTTTCCTATTATTGAATGGTGTGTAGTCTTATAAAAAAATATATATAATCAGCGAATTATTCTTTAAATCAGTCCATCCCCACTTGAGCATCAAAGAAAACGCTATTGTTCCAGATATATCAGCTTAGACTAAAAAGTTCACCTGCTATTGTTAATGCAGGTGATTGTTGCATTCCCACCGCCGCCCACAGGATAAGTAACAAACAAAGCACATATATGCAACTAAATGACCACTAGCATAAATTGCTTGGCTAATAATTTGCTTTTGTTGATAACTACTTTGCAATAATAATTAAATAAATAAATAAATATGTTTATTCAGGTAAGGTATATACATACAAGTGATGTTACGTTAATGGATCGAATTATAGATAGAGCTAGTACATACAATGCCTAAAGCCACTATTACGCAATGCGTTTCGGTCAGAAAGAACATTAATATCTAGAACTTAATACTAATTGAGCATAAAGAATAAAATGTGTTGAGAACAAATAAAAATAAAGATAAAAAAAAGGGGGAACATGACTGAAAAAGCAGCACAAATACAAAAGGTTGACAAACAGCATTGATTAAAAAAATAACAGACATGGGTTGACAATAGAGGGGTAAGGTAGGTTACAGGGAATTTATTAGGTAGTGTTTAGTTTTAATCTTAAACTGGTTGAGAGAGGTACAGTCTTTAACATGGTTGGGGAGGTCATTCCACATGCTGGGTCCCTTGATTTGTAGAGCATTTCTAGTTTGATTAAGTCGTACTCTTGGAATATCAAAACTGTATTTATTTCTGGTGTGGTGCTCATGGGTTCTGCTACAACCAGCAATGAAGCTTTTGAGTTCAGGATTGGCATTACAGTTCAGCGTTTTATATATGTATGATACACATGAGAGAATGTGCAGTGACTTAATATCTAACATATTCAGAGATTTGAGTAGGGGTACCGAGTGATGTCTGGGGCCAGAGTTGGATATTGTCCTAATAGCAGCTTTGTGTTGAGTAATTAGAGGACGTAAATGATTTTGGGTAGTAGAACCCCAAGAACAAATACCATAGTTGAGATATGGATAGATGAGGGAGTAATAGAGAGTCACCAGGGCAGGTTGGGGTACATAATATCTGATCTTAGAGAGAATGCCAACAGTTTTTGAAACTTTTTTTGATATATTTAGAATGTGTCCCTGGAAATTCAGCTTGTGGTCAATTAAGGTTCATTTAAGGTTCATTAAGGTCAGTTTAAGGTTCAAAATTAAGGTTCATTACCTGAGCCTAAATGCACTAAAGTAACTTAAACTCCTACTCGTTGTGTTAGGGCCTCTTGGGATCACTGTGGTGTTTGTTTGATTAATAGATTATTAGTGAACATATTGCTGTGATTAGTTATGGTTAGGTGAGTCTCCCCTGCAAATCTGTGTTCATTGGCGTTTTTTATGGTGGATATAGTAGAGGGTCCCAGTAGTGGAGTCGGGTTCGTTCTCGACGCACACCAACCCGTCGGCTAGGAGTCCATCCTTGTCAATAACAGCCAAGTGCTCGTTTATCAACCCCACAAACCACCGGTTTTTAAGAATGAAAAACAGTTTACACACGACTCACAACTGATGACTGACTGCTTGGTCGCGGAATCGTCATAGGTCCTCTATATAATGTTGCTAGTTTCTTGATTATCCTGGCTTCGGTGCTGAGGTGATGTCGATCTGTGAGGATGTCGAGGTGTTGCTCGATACGTACTCGTTTCGTAAACCTCCGTACTCGTATCGAGCAACACCTCGACATCCTCACAGATCGACATCACCTCAGCACCGAAACCAGGATAATCAAGAAACTAGCAACATTATATGGAGGACCAATGGCGATTCCACGACCAAGAGACGGCTTCCTGAACCTTGCAGGAATCAACCTCACTGAGGACCAAGTCACTCTCCTAAATCTTGGTATAAACTGTCACGTTATGTCCAGACCAAGTGAGATGACCCGGAAAGTGGAGTTGGAGATCCTGTTGGACGACATATTCGACCTCGAGACACAAAAGAAGGTCACCACCAAAGACACTTTACAAGCAGAACTTATTACAGAAGGAGGAAAGACTCGAGGCAACTACAGAAGCACCATACTGTCCCCCGAGCTCAAAGCGGCAGCTAAGAGCCTTCGTGAGTACAAGGAGATAGTCGTCAGGAGAGGTGACAAGTCGCCAATATACGTCATTCTTAAAAAAGACCAATATTTGGCGAAAATGAACCTCATACTCTCTGACCAAACTAAATTCCAAAGAGTAACGAAGGACACTACAGCAGAATTAAAAGCAAAGATTAACAAATTCATCGAAACTGTGAACGCCAAGAAATCCGGACTCAACCTGCCAAAGATTATTGGGGAATACAAACCTGCATATGCGTATGGAAATGTCAAGACACACAAGCATGGAAACCCACTTCGGCCAATCATCAGCCAGATACCCACACCCACGTACAGACTGGCGAAGTGACTCAACGGCTTGCTGACTCCTTATGCCTCTTGCGCCTTCAGCCTGAAGTCTCCAAAGGAATTTGTTGACTTACTGCGGGGAAGACGGGCCACAGGGATAAGAGCCTCGTTGGACGTAGAATCACTGTTTACCAACGTACCTGTGGATGAAACAATCGGGATGATAGTGGACAGAGTGTATCGTGATCTGGCCTGTACTCCTCTTGACATACCAGAAAACATTCTAAGGAAACTACTCCAAGCTTGTACTAAAGAGGCACCCTTCTTGAGCCCGGATGGGCACATGTATAAGTAGGTGGGGTCGCCATGGGTTTCCCCTAGGTGTCCTGTTTGCGAACTTCTACATGGGTACCATCGAACAAAAGGTCTTAGTCGACATGAACTTGAAACCGGCCATATACTGCAGGTATGTTGACGACATTTTTACATAGGTACCTGATGTCAGACATCTGCAGGAGCTGAAGGAGGCATTTGAGTGGAATTCTGTGTTGCGTTTCACTTACGAGATGGAGAAGGATGGGAAGCTGCCCTTTCTAGATGTAACAGTCATGGAAAAGAGTGGAGGTTTCCACACTGCAGTCTACACTAAAAAAACAAACATAGGAATGTGCCTCAATGCCAACAGTGACTGCCCAGACAGGTACAAGAAGAGTGTTGTTAACGCTTATGTCGACTGTGCTCTCAGCCCCAGCTCAGGATGGAAGCAAGTCGATGAAGAACTCTGTAGGGTAAGGCAGGTCCTAGTCAACAACGGCTTTTCCAATGGTTTCGTTGAAGACATCATAAGAAAGAAGGTGAAACGCCATGCAACCTCTGAAGAGACAACTAACACAACACCTGTACCCCTTATTAGACTATTTTACAGGTACTTCTTTTCCACAGCTCATAAAACGGAGGAAAGGGTCCTGAAAGATATTGCTAATAGGAACGTTATCCCTACAGACAAAAATCAGAAGATACAATTGACGATTTACTATAAAACCAAGAAAACGGCCAACCTACTCATGAGAAACTCTCCAGACAAAAAGCAGAACGCTTTAAAAGAGACCAACGTCGTCTATGCCTTCAAATGCCCACTTGGGCCTCAAAGAACTCAGTATATAGGCAAAACAAAAACATCTCTTTCCAGGCGATTAACGATGCATAAGCAACAGGGCTCCATTAAGGAACATATAATCTCTTCCCACAACCAGACCATCACCAGAGAAGTCTTAACAAACAACACAGAAATCATCGATAGATACAGCGACAGCAGGCAGCTTGACATCTGCGAGGCACTACACATCAAGAAGTCAACACCAGCAATCAACAGCCAATTAATGCACAACTATATTCTACCTACTTCAAGACTCCGCTCCAATATAGAAGCATCAAGAAATATGGGCCAATAGGCCCTTTGCAGTTACTTCCATTGTTCCCTTTAATTTATCCAATTTCACCCAATGCACCGTGTTCTGTCCTGTGTTGAAAGTTTTGTTCACCTCATCCAAAACTGTTGTAACATATCACCTCACCCAAATGCGGGTATATAAGATAAAAGCTGTTTAAATGATAGTATAGTAAAACTCTGTTTAGTGTTTGCAGGTTATAGTTGTGTGTGTGTAAACTAAAGTCTTTGAAAATGTAATAAGTTATTAAGAAACGCGTTCAAGTGTCGCGTCAGACTAAAAATAAAAATGAATTTTGGAGAATTGATTTTTAATTACCATCGACAGTGAAAAGAAACATAAGAAATATTGAGAAAATTGGTAGTTAGAATTATTAATCTTACTTTTTCGGTCATATTTAATAACATATGTTTACAAGAAAGATATATATATATATATATATATATATATATATATATATATATATATATATATATATATATATATATATATATATATATATATATATATATATATACAGTACATACAGTTCGTTCCCAACAATTCTAATGGGAACACAGTAGTGAGTAGAAACTCTAGAGAATAAATGTGAGGAAAATACTTGTAATAATTAAATAAGAATAAATGCTATAACTTTGTTGTGATTTTTTAATGCTAATGATGCCATTATTCTCGGCACGACTCACTGTATGGTTGTGTGGTCCGTGGTCTGTACGACCTTTAACGACCCCATGTCACCTACCACAACTCACCAATCACAACTACCACCCCCTCATCAACCACACCTCACCAACCAGAACTACCTCACCTCACCTTCCACAACTAACACACCTCTCCTATCACAACTACCAGACCTCACCAACCACAACTACCACAACTAACACACCTGGAGTATGCAACTCCAGCATGGAGTCCATGAGCTCAAGCATTACACTAAACTCCTCAGTCAGAAAGGATAACACTGACAGCAAACAAGGGCTGTAATGACAGCTTATTACTTTAAGAATGTAGAATTTCAAATCATTGGCACTCTTGATCACTGGGTCGTGTGCTTGTGTAACTGCTGAGGGCACTTGTCGGAGTACCTCAATCGATTCTCACACCACGTATTTATTTTTTGGAGTGTGTGTGGCTATGAAATTGACTCGAGTTCAAGTATCCAGAGCATCATGTGTGGTCCACTTCGAAACGTAAGACCGAGTTAATCATTGGGACAAGGGTCTTAGAAGGTGTGAACGGAAAGGCACTTGAAGTTCAAATAATAACATTTATTCATAAAACTTAATAACAATACAAGGCAACAATACCTTAACGTTACGTTAAAGTCCGTAGTGGCGCGCTATCAACACTGTACAATCCGGTATACTCGGTTTTGCCGCAGTTCGTAACGACTGCGGCAAAAACAATACAATAACAACAATTAAAGACACAGCAGAGAGCCCTGTCACAGAGACAGTCCTCTGTGCAACACTTAGTTAATAACGTTAAAATTCGTCTCTCCGGACTGCAGTCAAGGCAATCAATTACGTTACATCACTATGACAAACACAAGACAATTGATCTAAACAATTTCAAACAAAACAACACGTCTCAACCAATGTACGTTAATTAGCAACACTAACTTACGTTAATTTTTGTCTCCTGGACAGTCTAACAAAAGCAAGGTAATTTACGTTAATTACAATCTGTCAACACAGACAATCAAGCAATCAAACAAGGCTTAACGAAGTTAATCAGGCAAACAGGATCGTCGGTGACTCTCCGTGATGGGGGGACATCTTTCCCTTGTTGAGTGTGTGTACTATGTAGGCCTGGAATTTTCTGGTCGTGCTGGGTATCTGGAGGTTGAACTTGTAATGTGTGACATGCTCCGTGTCCCTGTGGATTTGATTTACGGTATTGAACTAGTTACCACTCATCGAGTGATTGTTAAATTTGTGGGGGACGCGGAGTACCGGGCGTTTCTCCAGCGCTTCGAGGGGCGATCCTTGCCCCTGCCGGGTGGTGCCAGCACTGTGGAGATTTCCGATCGGAG
>WNGS01164830.1:7379-27406 GCA_020271785.1 Procambarus virginalis | reverse complement strand
ATTTCTACATGAGAGTTCACTATAGTATCTAATTTTACAACTTGTTGTGTAGACTGCTAATATCAATGCTTTCTTCATTGAATCCCTCAAAATCAAGCTCTGTTTTGTATTTCCTCTTGTCAGTGGCCATTGAATGTTCTTCTCTGCACTGTAAACACTAGGGGCAACTTTTTCTCACCCAATTTTTCACTTCCCTTGGCACATTCCTATTATCTCATCTATTTTTAAAGCACTATACCTTTATGATCTCTGGGACACCACTCACTATCCTCAACCTGTACTACAATACTTAGGATTGTTGAAATATGCTGGAGCTCCTCTGATGCAAGTGTTGACCCTAGGGGTGTCACTTTTTTGTCAGGAAGTTTTGTCTTTTTTGTCAAGGTGAGTCCTTGCTTGTGGTGCTGGGTGCTGGTCCTGTTGCCTGGGCATCCTCAGGTGAGTCCTTGCTAATGCTGGGTGCTGGTCCTGTTGCCTGGGCATCCTCAGGCGAGTCCTTGCTGGTGCTGGGTGCTGGTCCAGTTGCCTGGGCATCCTCAGGTGAGTCCTTGCTGGTGCTGGGTGCTGGTCCAGTTGCCTGGGCATCCTCAGGTGAGTCCTTGCTAGTGCTGGGTGCTGGTCCAGTTGCCTGGGCATCCTCAGGTGAGTCCTTGCTGGTGCTGGTCCAGTTGCCTGGGCATCCTCAGGTGAGTCCTTGCTGGGTGCGGTCCAGTTGCCTGGGCATCCTCAGGTGAGTCCTTGCTGGTGCTGGTCCAGTTGCCTGGTCATCCTCAGGTGAGTCCTTGCTGGTGTTAGGTGCTGGTCCAGTTGCCTGGGCATCCTCAGGTGAGTCCTTGCTGGTGCTGGGTGCTGGTCCAGTTGCCTGGGCATCCTCAGGGAGTCCTTGCTGGTGCTGGGTGCTGGTCCAGTTGCCTGGGCATCCTCAGGTGAGTCCTTGCTGGTGCTGGGTGCTGGTCCAGTTACCTGGGCATCCTCAGGTGAGTCCTTGCTGGTGCTGGGTGCTGGTCCAGTTACCTGGGCATCCTCAGGTGAGTCCTTGCTGGTGCTGGGTGCTGGTCCAGTTGCCTGGGCATCCTCAGGTGAGTCCTTGCTGGTGCTGGGTGCTGGTCCAGTTACCTGGGCATCCTCAGGTGAGTCCTTGCTGGTGCTGGGTGCTGGTCCAGTTGCCTGGGCATCCTCAGGTGAGTCCTTGCTGGTGCTGGGTGCTGGTCCTGTAGGCCTACTGTTAAGCTGTACCAAAAACTTTTGAATCTTAGTTTGTTTCTTCGTTAGGAGCATCTCTTTCAGCTGCATTTCTAATAGAAAACAACTGAAACAGCAATTCCTTTCGCACGATGCTGTGTAAACCATTTGAATACAGCCAAATCAAAATCCGTATACTTAGCAGGCTTCAATGTTTTCCTGTTGCCTATTGCATGAGTTTGACTTTGAGCAATGAATTTCCTAATATTATCCTTCTGCTCTTTATATCACAAACTGTAGCTTTACTGATGTTGAACTCTTGGGCAAGACGGGTGACAGAGTATCCATGCTCTGCTTTCTCTATTAAATCAATTTTCTGATCAATTGACAAATATTTTCTCTTTCGTTTTAATCTTGAACACCACGAATGCTGCTCTGAGACATCTTGACAGATTATAAGAGTTCAAACGATAAAAATTGTTCAAAATTATCCCTCGCGCGCGAGCAACACGTTTTCACACTAGGAGGAGGGGGAGACAAATGGTGCCAGCCACCTCACCAAGGCCCTGATGTTCACACGACCTGTGCTTGTTTTATTGGCCTACTCAAAATTTAATCTAAATAGACTTACAAATTGTTTGTTTAAATAATATTGTTTGTTATAATTAATAAAATAGTTTGAAGTTTTATCATTTTATACAGTACACTACTGTATTAATACCTAATGTATACAGTACAATACGTAGGCTGTTGGAGGAAGGGAGGGAGGGATCCAGGAAACCCCCCCTCCCACACATCCCCCAATGGCTGAAGGAGCGACGGCCGGCCACACAATGTCAAGTCAGCTGTTGTTTTCTAAACCCCGATTGTATTAAAAATTCTGTGAAAAGGAAATGTGTTCCAATTGTTAAAATATGTACTGTGTATATCAAAATTTTCACCATTATTATTGCTTCAATATTACATTTTTCTAATAAAAAGGCTATTTTCCGTGTAGATAATGCGATAATTATCATTAAATTGACTCGTGGCATCTGACGACGAGAGAAAGGAGAGTTAGTGGCTGGTCTGGTGGTCAGGTGCAGGAAGGAGGGTGTGGGAGGGGGCTGGAGGGGGAGCACAGAGGTGCCAGTCACATGTTGCCTGTACTGCCTCTACTAACACCACTATTACTTCAGCTTCCCTTGACAACTTCTACCACTGACAATCTGCCTCCAATGAGAATACATAACTTACACCACCTGCCCCCTAACAATAAATCCTAACTACTGACACCACTTGCCCCTCTGACAACAACTCTCTCACCAATGCCCCCCGACACCATTTTATCGCCATTTCTCCCTAGAAACACTGGGTAAGGATAATAAAGCACTGTATAACTGTTTACACTTTGGCGAATCATAGTTGATGACAGCCAGCTCCGACGCTGAGCCTCGGTGACCGCTTGGACGAACATTCCTCGCTTAATCAAACATTTGTGTGTTCCACTGAACATTTGGTACCGAATTCAATTTGTTCAGATCTTCCGGGAATTCGATAGAGCGGGGTTCGTTAGACTGAGAAAGCACTGTACTTTACTGGGTTTTTCTCTCATTTTTATTTTCCTTGCCTAGGGAAGGTCTGACTTATTTGACTATTAGTCCACCTAGGGTATTTTTGGTGGCCCCTCTAGGCCCTCCGTGCTTGTATACGTCACAGGGGCCCAGTTTATAGCCCATCTTGCCCTTTGTTTACATGTTTACATTCGGGCTCCACCGGCTTAGCAAAACCCCCTTGCTGGCCCTGGAAAACCCTGTCGGGGCTTGGTTGACTGATGAATGTGTCTTAAGAGTTCCACCTCGCCTTGTGCGAGTTTGAAGGTTGTTCTGTGCCCTTGTCTCGGTTGACAGTCGATTTGCCTCTGTCATGCTGCCTGTTGGGTCAACGAGACCTTTGACCTGGAGTCTTGCGAGACGTGTTCTTTGCTCGTGCTCCAGTTTAACCATTCTACTGTCACTGAGGTTAGGGTTCAGGCAGTATCTACGTTGCATGCTCGGTATAGGTTGGTGCAACGAGCTAGACTGGTTGCCCGCTCAGATGCCCCAGGGCTACACCGATTTGGTTTTAGAGACCCGGACTTGGGGGCGTTGGTCACTTCAACTCTGGTTTAATCAGCGCCTGCAAGTCCTTTCCCGGTTCGCATTGTTTGCTCTCCTCCCAAAACTGCTCTCGCCTCCCAAACATCTGAGGGTTTCAGAGTCGGGGCGGTGTTTAGTTGGTGTTGAGACTCGGACGGCTTCGGGGGCTGCCCTATTCGAGTCGGAGACAGTGGCATTCAAGACTGCTCCTCCTGCCGAGGCTTCTGGATCCTACCAGCAGACCCCCTTCTTTGCTGCCTTTTCCCCAGGACTCTGCCTTTTCTTCAGGGGTGGAAGGCATGGAAGACGGCTCTGCCCTGTGGCCTGGCTTAGAGGCTTCCGGGGCTGAGGAGGGAGCCTTGGGCCCCCTTTGATCCCGCTTGGGTTTTGGTGCCCTCGTCGCAGGGTTTGTTGTTTCTGTGGGAGGGGTTCTCTTACCACCCCCCTTTCCCTGTATGAATTTGATTTGGGGTCGGCTCCTCGCCGGGTTCAGTTCCGAGTTCCCTTGGGTTCCTCGGTTCCCTTTTTCCGGGGTTTTCCTGCCTCTTGAATCCCACCTAAGAAGGTTTGGAAGGCTCTTGCGGCTTACCTCCTGCAAGACTCAGATTTTGCCTCTGTGATGGATCTGTCCTCGTTTGAGTACAGTTCTTCTTCCCCATATTGGGTGCATTATGAGGTTCAGGAGTCTTCCTGGTTTGCAGCCTGCCCTTTCTTTTCACAGGGAGAGTGGCTTTTTTTTTTTTTTTTTTTTTTTTTTTTTACCCGCATGCTCGAATGGCATTAGTCTGGTACCGTTCTGCAGGTTTTCTTGGTAACAATTTTGAGTGCCTTAACCCCTTAGAATGCACAATACAATAATTGCTGTTTTAGTGTCTAGCACTTGTAATTTAAACGCCTCGCGTGAGATAGGGGCAGCTATAGTGCAGCCATGGCAGATAGTTGACAAATGCCACCTAGAAAAAAAATCGTGGCCAACACTCCTGGGTGTGAGAGCCTCGGTACTGAGCGAGCCACCAAGGCTGGCGCACGAAGCATGAGCTCACAGCACTGCTGTTCAGCTTGTGACCACAGCATCGCCTAAAAGTGTCAAAATATATACGTACATGCTATTATTTAGCGATGACAGCATTTCAGAAGACCCTTGACTGTGATAAAACTGACCAGGATTCTGATAATAGCAGGACTCTATATCACCACAAGATTGTGGTGATATTTAGCGCTGTGCTCCATGGTGGGAGGAGTAATGCTGAGTGAGGGAGGGTGGTGGCGTCGTCTTCTGACTGTGTGTGGCCACCTCTTATTGACTGGACTTACCATACCAGCTTAGTGGTTCGCTATGGTGAACACAAATATAGATACAGTGGTACCTCGGCTTACGAGTGCCCCTGGTTAAGAGTTTTTCGGGTTATGAGCAGGATTTGCTCGGAAAATTTGTATCGGGATACGAGGGTTGCCTCAGGATACAAGTTTGTTGATACGTGTACGGGCCGACCTAGCGCTTGGTGGCATGGCGATCGCCGCTCAGTTTGCCAGTGCTTCACGCCCAGTGACTATCCTGCCTGAATTCTGCACAAGGATTTACCATTTATTTTTGGAGTTTTTGCTATTTGAACATAAAATTTGTTATAATGTACCTCGCAGTGGGTCCCAAGAAAGCCAGTGGTAAAGTTCAAGGCAAGAAATCACATGTGAGGATGACAATAGGTGAAAAGCAAGTGATCATTCGGAAGCATGAAAATGGTGCATGTGTTGTTGAACTTTGTAGGCTGTACAACAAATCCACGTCAACAATATGCACTATACTTGCCAAGAAAAAGGACATTATGAGTGCTAAAGTGGCAAAAGGCATAAGAACAATCACGAAACAAAGACCACAAATACTTGAAGAAGTGGAAAATTTGTTATTAATTTGGATACACGACAAGGAGTTAAAGGGTGATAGTGTTTCAGAGGCCATCATTTGTGAGAAAGCCAGGGTATTGCACGAAGACCTTCTAAAGAAAACCCCTGGAACGAGTGATGCAGATATGAAAGACTTTAACCCTTAAATGGCGCATAGCTACATACCATTTGACACCCACAGGCGCATACAAAAAAAAAAAAAAAAAATTATTTTTTCTTCCTAACCTGTTAATTTGTGTTCACTGATCACGGGAAAAATAGTAAAAAAATCGTAAGTTGAATATATTGGCCGCTATAGGGCAGGGAAGTCTGGCACAAAACAGGCGCTCACTCAGCATGCGTCCCAGGCGGTCTGTTGATCGCCAGCTGTCAGGCCGGAGTTGCCACAAAGAGATAATTGCCTAATTATTTCAATGTCTCTGATTGATTTTTCGTAGTTTTTTTGCTGTAATATTATTCAATAGTGTGTAGTGTGATATATTTATATAATGAAATGGGTGAATCATCGCTGTACTCAAAAATATGGTGTGCATATTGTTGATTCAATTATGTTCATCAAACAGTGAACAAATACTTTGTCGGTTGTTACACTATATACACAGGTTATATATAAGTATCTGCATGTTTTGTTCACCATAACGAACCACAAGTTGCTATTATGAGTCAAAAAAGTAACGAGGAGTGACCGCCGTGTACCAGCCAGCCACTCACGCCCTCCCTCAAGTCATCTGACTCGCCCACATTCTCCTCCCACAATACTGTTTTTGCTTTTATTCACTATATACAGACGCTATATATAAGTATCTACATTCGTGTTCACCATAACGAACCACTAAGTTGGTATGCTGAGTGGCAGTGGCAGCCCGCCACTGGCTGCCACTGCCACTGATGGACCTCACAGTCAGCTGATGGCTGCCGCCCTCAAGGCCACACGCACTATTTCTCCTCCAACAATACTGCTTGTGGTGTTATTACGCTATATACACACATTATATATAAATATCTACCGGTTTTATTCACCAAACTTGTACAAGTAAACTGGTATGGTGCCCAAAGACGTGATCACCAGTAAACAACACGATAATTCCTGCAGACGACGCTCCTCTCACCAAAATGGCGGCTCCCAACCTCCTACTCTTGCTGTTTATACTCTCTATACACACGTTATATATAAGTAGCTACATTTGTGTTCACCATAACGAACTGCTAAGCTGGTATGGTGAGTGCAGTCAATAAAAGGTGGCCACACACAGTCAGATAACAACGCCACCACCCTCCCTCCCACAGCATTACTCCTCCCTCCATGGAGCACAGCGCTAAATATCATCACAATCCTCTTATTATCAGACCCATGGTCAGTTTTATCACAGTCAGGGGTCTTCTGTAATAATATTATCGCTACATAATAGCATGAACAAGTATATTATGGCATTTTTAGGCGATGCTGTGGTCACAAGCTGAACAGCAGTGCTGTGAGCTCATGCTGCGTGCGTCAGGCTTGGTAGCTTACGCGATACTGAGGCCCCTAACACCCGGGAGTTTGGCCCACGATTTTTTTTAAAAATCGCATCTGTTTACAAGAGCCCTGATGAAGGTGTGGTGAACCCCGTGTATCCGCGGGCCGTTTAAATCTTGCGTAGTACTCCAACGCATCATATGATGCGACGCGCAATTTTCTGCAAGTCGGTCAACGCATCATATGATGCGATGCGCAATTGAAGGGTTAAGGCAAGCAGGGGATGCTTTGAGAAATTTAGAAAAAGAAGCGGTATTCATAGTGTTGCGAGGCATGGGGAGGCAGCCAGCGCTGACAAACCAGCGGCTGAAAGATTTATTGAAGAATTTAAAGAGTTTGCAGAGGCTGAGGGATGCCTACTGCAACAGGTGTTTAATTATGATGAAACAAAACTGTTCTGGAAAAGATTGCCTAAGAGGACATACATTACCAAGGACGAAAAAGCATTGCCCAGACACAAGCCTATGAAAGATAGGTTTACATTTGTGCTGTGTTCAAATGTGAGTGGCGATTTGAAAATTAAACCCTTGCTAGTATATCATTCTGAAAATCCAAGGGGTTTTCAAACAGTATAAAGTGTAGAAAAATCAAATGTGTGTGATGTGGAGGGCTAATAATAAGGCATGGGTGACTAGGATTTTTTTTCGGAGTGGGTGAATGAAGTGGTGTGTCCTGCCATAGAAAAATATCTGCAGGAAAAACATGTCACTCAAGGCCCTGCTTTTCCTCGACAATGCTCCTGTTCATCCTCCAGGCTTGGAAGATGCATTGTTGCACAGATACAGTAATTTTCTCCCAGCAAAGTTCCTTCCTCCTAACACCACTCCTCTAATTCAGCCTATGGACCAGAAAATCATAGCAAATTTTAAGAAACTTTATGAAAGGGCACTTTTCCGGAAATGTTTTGAAGTGACTGAAGCCACAAACCTCGCCCTCAAAGAGTTCTGGAAACACCATTTTAACATTTGTAGTTCTTTAAAACTCGTTGACAAAGCCTGGCAAGAAGTGACTCAAAGAACCCTGATCTCTGGCTGGAGAAAATTGTGGCCTGAATGTGTGAGAGAATTAGACTTTGAGGGGTTTGAGCCTGTAAATGATGCACCTATTGTTGAGGAAATTGTTACTCTAGGCCAGCAAATGGGCTTGGAATTGGATGGTGATGATGTGGAGGAGTTGGTGGAAGAACACAACGAAGAACTGACCACCGAAGAACTCCAAGCCCTTCAAAAGGAACAGCAAGAAGACCCAGCTGAGGATGTTTCTCCAGTGGAGGAGGATGAGGCAGTAGCGAATGTCCCTTCTGCACAAATTAAGAAGGTGTGTCAGATGTGGGAAGAGATGCAAACTTTTATTGAAAAGACTTGCCCAGAGAAAGCTGTAGTAGACCGTTGCATTAATCTTTTCAATGGCAATGTGATGCCTCACTACAGAGACATCTTGCAAAGAAGGGAAAAACAATCTTCCATGGACAGATTTGTTGTGAGAACATCGAGCAGTGAGCCACAACCAGGACCTAGTGGTATGCAGGCAAAACGTGCCAGAGAATGCACCCCTGAGAGGTCCTCACTGCCTGATGTTATAATAGAAGGGGACTCCCCTTCCAAACAGTAACACCTCTCCTCCTCTCCCCTCCTCACCATCTTCCATATGCCTACAGCATTCATCAGCAAAGATAAGTAATAACTTGAACATAGTTTTGTAGTGTAGATTTTGATGAAGTAGGTATAAAATTTAGTTTGAAGTGAGGTTTTTGAGTAGTCAGGAATGGATTAATTCATTTCCCATTATTTCTTATCGGGAAATTAGCTTCGGGTTACGAGTTTTCGTGTTACGAGCTGTCTCCAGGAACAGATTAAACTCTTAAACTGAGGTACCCCTGTACTTATATATAACGTGTGTATAGAGTGTAATAACAGCAATAGGAGTGTGTTGGGAGCCATCATTTTGGTGAGGGAGGTGCGTCGTCTGCATGACATGTCATGTTGTTTACTGGTGGCCACTATGGTCTTTGGGCACCATACCAGCTTATTTCTACAGGTATGGTGAATTAAACATGTAGATACCTATATATAATGTGTGTATACAGTATAGTGTAATAAAATGCCTCAAACAGTATTGTTGGAGGAGAAATGTTAGTGCGTCTGGCCTTGAACCAGTAACGGCAGCAGCCACCAGCTGACTGTGTGTGTAGCTACGTCTCTTATTGCTTTAGCTACTCACCATACAAGCTTAGATGTACAGTTATGGTGAACAAAACATGTAGATACTTATATTTAACGTCTGTGTATAGTGAATAAAAACAAAAAACAGTATGGTTGGAGGAGTATGTTGGCAAGTGAGGAGTTGAGTGAGGAAGTGGTGGTTTGTGATTGACTGGCTGGTGAGTGAAGGCCACTCTTCATTGCTTTTTGACTCACAATACCAACTTAGTGGTTTGTTATGGTGAACAAAACATGCAGATACTTATACATGACATGTGTATAGTGTAATAACAGTAAAACAATTTGTTAATTGTTTTATGAACATAATAATTGAACACTAATATGAACACAGTAATTTTGAGTACAGCGATGGTTCACACATTTTATTATATAAATATATCACACTACATACTATTGAATAATATTACTGCCAAAAAAAAAAAATCAGACATTGAAATAATTAGGTAATAATATCTTTGTGGCAACCCCCACCTGACAGCTAGGGCGGAGCAGACCTCGTCTGGCGAATGCTCTGTCAACGCCTCTTTTCTGGGGGGAGCCCCGTCGGCTCCCCGGAGCTTTCCCAGGCTGATATGCTAATGTCAGACTTTGGCATCAGTCATGTGTATGGAGTTCTTAGGCCTACCGGGACCACGGCCAGAACCGGGCCCCCTCAGAGAGGCAAGGGGAGCAATGGCCTATTGAAGCCCCCGTGTGATTGGAAGCATTCTATGTCTGCCATCGACCGGGACAGGCACCCAGAAAGGTAAGCGCCCCAAAACAAACCCCTATTCTGGTTAAAATTGCTACCAAAAGCCGAACTAGTGGATAGAACTCCCAAAAGAAAAACGAGCAAACTAGTGTGACGTCACACGCTGCCGCGCCGCTGTCTGCGCAGCTCCCCCCTCCCCGGGAGGGGGAAGGGGGAGCCCCAGACCCTCCGCGCCGGCTACCCACACCTCAGTTCTTGAGGCTGATGCTATAGGCAAAGGTCGTGTGCTCTGGCTCCGGTGTTCGCTACAACACTATGCTTGCGTGTGGTGTTTGTTTTCTGGGTGCGAGAGCCAGGAGTAATTTTGGTACTCGGGCTGCATGCGCCTAGGGTTTCCTTCCCTAGGTGCCCTGTAAGTACTACCCTTGGGGCTTGGGGCCACCTTCCACAGGCTCCTTGGGATCTGCCTCTGCTGGTCCGTTTTACCTTTTTCGGTTTTTCGGCCGCCTGTTGGGCTCTTGGGTGTTCTGTTCTCCCTTGTTACTGGCAGGTAAGAGGCAGTTTGCACTGGTAGGGGCGCAGGGTGCTGCACAGCTTGTATTCCCGACATAGCGGCCGGCTCTGTTCCCTGGGGTTCGCTGTCCTCTTGCGGGGTTTTGTTTTTCTTTTTGTTTTTGTCTGGTGGGGGGTTCTGTCATATTCGTTCCTTTGTTCTAACCCTGTCACGGTTATTCTCGATGGCGCCCCCTGCTAGGTCCCCGTGAGTGTACACGTCCCTGGGGTACAGCTTTAGAAGTTCGATTGGTAGTTTTGGGCGCCGGTTAGCAGCTCCCTGCCTGGGACTACCTGAGCGCGAGTCCTTTTAAAGTAAACGCTCAGGACCCTGGGAATCCCTTAGGGGGCGCGTGGGTCCGATGGATGTGACCCCGGAGTCCCCACTCGCTGTGTGCGAGTTTGAGGGTTGCTCGGTCCCTTTGTCTCAGGATGACCCTCATTGTTTTTGCCTCTGCCATGCTGCCTGTTGGGTCGGTGATACTTTCGACCCTGAGTCCTGTGAGTGTTGCTGCTTGCTTGTGACTCAATTTACCCAATCCTCTGATGATTCTCTTCGGGTACAGGCAGCGCGTGCGTTGGAGTCTAGGTTTCGTCTGTTGCAACGCGCTAGGTTGGTTGCTCACCCGGATGCCCCGGGGCTGCCCCACTTTGCTTTTCGTGACCCGGACTTGGGGGTGGGGGTCGCTTCGATCCTGGTTCAGTCCGCGCCTCCTCGTCCTTCCCCTACTGCTCATTCTGGTCCCCCCCCCCCTCTGCTTCCAGCCCCGAAACGTCTGAGGGTTTCGGGGTCGGAGCAGGGGTTCCTTGATCCTGAGACTCGGGCAGCTTCGGGGGGTGCCCCTTCCGGGGGAGCGGCAGAGG
The DNA here is from genome assembly GCA_020271785.1 of Procambarus virginalis. Taxonomy (NCBI): domain Eukaryota; kingdom Metazoa; phylum Arthropoda; class Malacostraca; order Decapoda; family Cambaridae; genus Procambarus; species Procambarus virginalis. The sequence goes on along the minus strand of WNGS01164830.1, from coordinate 16,360 downwards.
CATTCGAGTCTTGTCTGATGCCAAAGTCTGACATTAGCATATCAGCCTGGGATAGCTCCGGGGAGCCTCCGGGACTCACCCAGAAAATGGCGTTTCATTACATTCAACGCTGGTTTTATAAGACAAAAGAATTTTTTTTTTTTTTTCGCCTGTGGATGTTGAAGGCAAAAAAGGCCTTTAGCGGTTTAAGGGTTAATGCATGCCTGTTTGCACCTGTGCTTCCTCGGGATGTTGGCCTTGTGCTGGGAGCTCCACAGAGCTCCAGGGAGCCTCCAGAACTCACCCAGAAAATGGCATTCCATTACATTCAACTTTTTCTTCTTCTTCTTCTTCTTCTTCTTCTTCTTTTCTTCTTTTTCTTTTCTTCTTTTTCTTTTCTTCTTTTTCTTTTCTTCTTTTTCTTTTCTTCTTTTTCTTTTCTTCTTTTTCTTTTCTTCTTTTTCTTCTTTTTCTTTTCTTCTTTTTCTTTTCTTCTTTTTCTTTTCTTCTTTTTCTTTTCTTCTTTTTCTTTTCTTCTTTTTCTTTTCTTCTTTTTCTTTTTTCTTTTTCTTTCCTTCTTTTTCTTTTTTTTTCTTTTCTTCTTTTTCTTTTCTTCTTTTTCTTTTCTTTTTCTTTTCTTCTTTTTCTTTTCTTTTTCTTTTCTTCTTTTTCTTTTCTTCTTTTCCTTTTCTTTTTCTTTTCTTCTTTTTCTTTTCATCTTTTCCTTTTCTTTTCTTCTTTTCCTTTTCTTTTCTTTTCTTCTTTTTCTTTTCTTCTTTTTCTTTTCTTCTTTTCCTTTTTGTTTTCTTTTCTTCTTGTTCTTGTTCCTCTTCTACAATTCCTGATGAATATGATGTGGAGTTCCAAGAGTCCGGGCCTGGTGCAGAGTGCATAGGCATACTGTCTATGGCTTCTTCAACATTCAGTGGGGTTAGGGTGACATCGGATATGAGTTGATGTTTGTATCACATCCGTGATGAATTTTTTTGGGTTATCAATCTTCAGTGTGTTTAGGGGCTAGCAGAAAACAAAGTCGAACTGTTTCCTCAGTATTTTGCTCATTTCTTTGTTGTCATCTGTGAAAGTTCCATCTCCCTTGAACAGGGGCCCAATACTAGATGTAGATATTGTTCTTGATTTTACATTGGAGATGTTGGGATTTCTCTCCAATGATGGCTCTTTCTCTCCTGGATTTTGAGAGATTCTTGTAGCTTTAGGTCAATCGTTTCTATTTCTCTACCTCGCTTTCTTTGTTGTTCTTGAGATACGGTGTGACTTTAAAGTTGTTCTGTTATTCATCTTCTTTGCCTATAGAGGGAATGACGTTCTCGTTCCAATCTGCATCGCTTCCTCTTTTTTTCTCTTAGTGGTATGTGGTTTAACCACTGCACTGCACAATGCGCCTGTAGGTAATTACCTAAGTGTTGTTACAGGATGAGAGCTACGCTCGTGGTGTCCCGTCTCCCCAGCACTCTTTGTCATATAATGCTTTGAAATTACTGACGGTTTTGGCCACCACCTTCTCACTTAACTTGTTCCAACCGTCTACCACTCTGTTTACAAAAGTGAATTTTCGTATATTTCTCCGGCAGCTTTGTTTCGTTAGTTTCAGGAATTCTTCCCTATCAATTTTATCGATTCCTGTTACTATTTTGAACGTAGTGATCAAATCGCCTCTTTTGGTGCTTGACGGGTGGTGCGCAATGCACCTCAGGGATCTTATAGGTATAGCGTACAATTCAAAACTGTTGAGCGGTGACGCGAGTACAAAATGGATGCCTGAGGGCCCCAGTGATCGTCCGTCATTTTGAAAAAAAAAATTCCAGCATGCCTCAGGGCCATGGGGAGCCTCAGTTTCAAGGAAGAGTGAGATGAGAGACTGAGGTGGAGGTGGTCACGAGTGTGTACAGTACACGTGCCTCGCTTGGCCTGCCTCGCTGCCCTGGGTCAACACCGCTGGAGTCACCACCACCATGTGTGTCCTCTGATGCAAGTTTATTCAGTGACAGTACATGTGATGAATCATTCTCGTGCTTCAGTGATATAGACTCCGATACAAGTAGTGTTGATGACCTGAGTATGAGTAGTGAGGGTGTTACTAGGCGGGGTTTTGCTGTACCAGCAACGCACCGAGGCTATCTGCATCGTGTCACGCGGCCTCACATCAATGACGACAGCGTTCCCTTGACATCAGGTGTTCGTGGTAGGCCTACACTACGCAGAGCAGCCTCATCTCCTGGCATACCTATACGCAGCTCTAGCACAGGACAATGAAGCCTTATTTCTGGTGAACAAAACATGCAGATACTTATATATAACCTGTATATATAGTGTAATAACCGACAAAGTATTTGTTCACTGTTTAATGAACATAATTGAATAAACAATATGCACACCATAATTTTGAGTACAGCGATAATTCACACATTTTATTATATAAATATATCACACTACACACTATTGAATAATATTAAAGCAAAAAAAAACTACGAAAAATCAGAGACATTGAAATAATTAGGTAATTATCTCTCTGTTGCCACTCCTGTGGCCACAAAGCAGATGTCTATCATATTATAGTATATATTTGGTTTTATTTAGTTTAGTTTAATTAGGATAATAAAGAGCTATTAAAACACCGGTTTAAGAAATGATTTATTAATCTGAAACTTTCAGTCATGGGTCACTGAACTATGATGACATAGATGAAAGTGAGTGGAACCTCACTGTAAAGAGAGGTTTACAGTACAGTATTCCCTTATCTGTCCACCCTCACTCATCTTGTTTCATCACAGAAAATGTCTATAAGAAGATTTCAACACATTAGCTACCTATTCACACTTTAGCATTTAAATTCATTTGCAGAGATACATGTTCCACAAATCGTGAATGAAAATCATGGAAACACAGTCGTTCACTTGTGTGAACGGTTCACTTGTTATGTGGTCCATTTGTGTGATCCAACTTGTCAGATGAAGGAATTATTAATTGTAACCTGTGATGGAATGGGATAGCTTTCCACCACTTTGTGAAGTGTCCCAACATCGTAAACTTGGGGACCACTTGTGGACCACTGGTGTGGTTCACTTGTGTGGTCAACTTGCGTGATCTAACGTCATATGTAGGAATTATTAATTGTAAGCTGTGATAGAATGGGTAAAGTTTTCCACCAGTTTGTGAACTCTGTCCCGACATCGTAAACAAATCCGCACATGCCCCGCTTCAGTGAACCATTGTTAGTCGAACCGGGTGAGTAAATCCAGCTTGAAAAGTGTGCGACCTTGCCGGAGATTTATTGAATCGAGGTTGTACTGTTAGTACAATTTCAATTCTTTTCTACATATATATGATCAGCAAAAGGTATGTAAACATTTTCTAACAAAAAAAAAAAAATTGCCAACAATTTATTTACTGCGAACAGGGGGGGATGCCATATTTGGAGCCCGAGCAGTGCGGTGGTTAACACTTTCACGCACCGGGCGCGGGACCTCCCCACTACCCCTGAATGGCCTGAGCGTTCCGCGGGAGAGCGCGGTAAATTCTGAAAAGTGTATAATCTTTTCCACTTTGTCAGCTCAATTCTCGTCCTAAGATATTCAATTTGGTATCAATGTGTTCACAATAGAATTCTCTACAGGACTAAATGCATATAAACTCCAAAAGCCCGGCTTGCCATCCGCAACTAACAGAGAAAGTGAGAGAAAGTTACCCGGGAGCGCACAAGAGTGATAAAATGTTTACACTCTTTTCAGTTTTGTCAACTGAATTCTCGTCCTAGGTCTTTCATTTTGGTATCAATGTGTTCGCAATAGAATTCCCAACAGGCCTATATGCATATAATATCAAAAACAGCAGCGATCTCCACCCGCCGACATGATGAAAACAGGTCGCGGTTACAAGAAAGAGAGCGCTGCGCCACCCCAAGGCGCTTCTCATTCTGAAAAGTATATATTCTTTTGAACTTTGTCATCTCAATTCTCATCCTAGGTTTTTCAATTTAGTATCAATGTGTTTGCAATAGAATTCTCTACAACACTAAATGCATATAAAGCCCAAAAGTCCGGCGAGAAAGTTAGAAAGTGAGAGCGTGTTACCCGGGAGCGAGCCAGAGCAATAAAATGTGTACACTCTTCACTTTGGACATCTCAATTCTCGTCTTAAGTCTTTCATTTTGGTATCATTGTGTTCGCAATAGAATTCCCTACAGGAGCATGCAAATATAAAGCCCAAAAGCCCTGCATACTATCCACAACAAGCACGGAAAGTGAGAGAGAGTTACCCCCTTGAGCGCTAATAAAGACCAATAAAATGGGTATTCTGTTTTCAACTTTATTACCTCAATTCTGGTCCTAGGACTTTCATTTGGATATCAATGTATTCGCATGAAATTCCCTACAAGAGTATATGCATATAATGTCCAAAACCATAGCAAGACCGTCCCGAAAACGCCACTAAAGTTGCCGCACGGAGGACTCAATGCCGAGTCCTCGCCGGACTTGCCCCTGTTTTACGGAGGACTCAATGCTGAGTCCTCGCCGGGCGAAAGTGTTAAGCATACATCGGGGCCTCGACTTACAATGGTAATCCGTTCCCAGACATGTATTGCAAGTCAAAACGATTTTTTCCCATAAGAAATAAAGAGAATTGAATTAATCCGTTCCACACCCTCAAAAATATTAACTTAAAAATACATTTTGACTCGCTGCTTGATTTTCTCACTAGAAATCGTTCCATTGAAGATTGTTTTTCCCTTCTTTCCAACACTTGTCTGTAGTGAGGCATCACATTGTCATTAAAAAGATCAATGCAACAGCCTGTTGCAGCTTTATCTGGGTGATTCTTTTTAGCAAAACTTTGCAGTTCTTCACATACGGCACTCATTTTCTTAATTAATGAGGAAGGGACATTCTCTAATGCCGCCACCGCCGGGCTTTACCACTGACTTTCTTGGGACCCATAGTGTGTTATATAATAATCAGTTTTATGTTCAAAAAGCAAAAAATCACCACAAAAGTGGAATTTCTTATAAGCGTGATCGCCACTAAGCGGGCGGCTCAAGTAAACTGAGGCAGGTAGACCCGCGTGACCGGAAACCATGCACTCGGTCGACCCGAACGTGTATCAACGAATATCGTTAGTCGACGACACTATCGTAAGTCGAGTCGCATTTTTCGATCAAATTTATATCATAACTCGAAATTATCGTATGTCGAGGTGCCACTGTATTTCTAGTGCTACTGAGCTTATAATGTACAATACTGTGTACACCCCCCTCCCTCCTCCCACCCCTATCACCTCCATACACATGCAGACCTGCCTTCCTCCCACCCCTATCACCTGCATACTCATGCACAAACCATTCACCTCCAAACTATTCAACACTTTTTTTTTCATATAGGTCTTTGAGCATTATTGTGTTGACATTTGATCATATTAAGTTATACGCTCAAATTTAAACATCTTTTTTTATTTTTTTATTTTAGGTATCAATATGTGTGCCGCACATGGGAGAGTGTGCGCAAATGGAGCCTCTTCGTGGAGTACAGCCGCCTGCTGCCTTGAGCGGTGCTGGTGCATGTAACTGGACATCTCCTGCCTGGCATTACCACCCTAGCTATGTGGGTGTTGTGCTGCTAGTGACGCCTGGCGCCAATCACCGCCCTGCTCTGCTTCCCTCATGGGACTGTCACAGCTGGCCGGCCCCGTCCTGCTCTTGACCCTCCCTGCCCTCCACACCTCACCTGATGTGGGCATGGGTAATCATTCTGAGAGGGTTGGTGTACACGTGGGCACTGTGCCCAGCTGTGGAAGTGGCACTGCGTCGTATGTTGTTTGGAGCTACAACCCTTGGCCAGTGCCTAGGGGGGGGTTAGTATTGATGAGACCTGGCTGCCGTGTTGGGTCACCCAAGGTCGCAAGGTGTTTTTTGTGTGAACTTGCCCATTACACTTGTGCATGACTATTAATCATTACTTATAATATCACAATTCTGTTGATGTGTTATGAGCTCTCCAGTTAGAGGAAGTACTACTTCATTTGACTTTGCATTTAATGAGTCATTGAAATAGGAAGGCAGGCAATTGCAGCAGCATTCATAAGAGATGATGCATTAATGTAATGGGTGAGAGTCACAACAGAAACTACTGTATCTACATCCATGACCCTCCTGAAATGGGTCTAACTTTCGGTAAATCACATTGTTTAACGTAACAAGTGTGGGCCAAACTCCACCATATCATGATATCGCTGATGCTATCTTTTTTATTTGATTTGATTTCATCCTATACAGAAAATATTGTATAATTGATTCAGTTAATTCATTATTTTAAAAAAATTGGTAAGTGATATTAATTTTGTTAATACTGAATTTTTAATCACTATTTCACTTAATGAACAACTAGAGTTTTAAGCAAATTTTGTGATTTCTTAGTGAACCACCTTTTGCAGTATATCACATGATATGATTTAATCAAGTAATGATTAAAAATTCAGTACTGTTTTTCTTACGTATGACTCAGTGCAGTAATTCTTGTTACGTATTATAATCAGTGTCACACGATGGGAATTTCTAGAGTGCTGATAGGAATTTCAGCAATTGATAAAAATTGGTATAGTTTTCTTTCAGAAAATTTAAGTCAAATGCATAATTTACTCATAATGATTTAACGTTGTGAAAGACCCTTGTGCTTGTGAGAGTACATCAGACGAGTCAAAGGTTAACTTTCACATTCTCAGATGAATACTTATTCATTTAGTTCATAATCCTCATTCAAGTACATGCATAATTTCATCTGGGCTGTAAGAGGATTGCCACAAAAATTATTCACCATTCCCCAATGATGACAAAAGTAAGATATACAAGAATGTTTGCTACCAGTGTGTGCTTCGTGTTATGATAAAAATGACTTGCATGTAATACTAAATGTGGCATACAATAATGTCAAGATCATCATCATATTTCACTGGCTTTTTTTACTCTTCTCGTATGAGAGAAGGGTGTTAAACCAATTACTAACAAAATAGAAACATTCAGTGTAACGAGAGCTATACAAAACAGGCCAATAATCAGGGATGAAGGGTTGACCCCATTTTGAACTATTGAATATTGTGTAATAACCCATATACATGTCATTCAGGAGAGGTTAGCTTTTCTAGATAAAAGCCCAGGAAAATACCATCTTCAATAGACTGTACTCCTGGTCCCTTGCCTGGGGCTCTGCACCTGATTCCTGCTAGGGGCCTTGGTAGCCTCCCAGACCCCTTGCCTCAGGGTCAGTGCCCTTTGCATACCACTACCCACCTGAGACTTTCCTTCATAAAACTGGTTATGGGTCTGTTTTGAGTCTGCAATGTTAATCATTCTTGATCTAATAAAATATATTTAATAAAAATGGGTTATTTTGACATGTATCAATTTGTAATTGGTAAAATAAATTTTCTCATAGGTTTTATGCCCTCTGGAGGATTTAAATCCTATTGCAAGGACTTTAGAGAATGTGTTACAGGTTTGGGGCGATGACTTAAAATAATAATCTATCACTGTTAATGCCGAGAAAAAGACGAGATGAAATTTGAGAATTAGCAAGTGACCTGCATGTTTGCCTGAATGTGCATAAATAAGATATCATAGTGAATTTTATATGAATAAACATATGGGAAGAATAGGATGTTTATTAACCTCTAAACTCGGTTATCTCATCTATTACCTACTGAACTGGGTGAGTACACGTGGATCATTTTGTTACCTCATTTCACCCATAATCAGATAGGTGCATTGTCAAAATAAGGCATTTATCCCAAATACAGAAATATATCTTGCTCTGTTAGTTTCATCAAACTTGACCACTCTACATTCATTGCCATGTATTGATACTGTGTTATTGATAAGGACTTTAAATGCAGTATTATATTTCATAGATTGTTCTGTTGAAAAATACTTTGGGTAAAAATAATGACACCTGCACGCACGCACAGACCACACTGTGTCTGTGTGGGACTTTAGCAGGGAGGGTCTGGTAGTCCCGCGCACTACGAGTCCCGCGCACTGAGTGACACAGTGCGCGGGACTCGTAATCCTGTGGCCCGGGTTCGATTCCCGACGCCGGCAGAGTCTTTCACCCTAATGCCCCTGTTACCTAGCAGTAAATAGGTTCCTGGGAGTTAGACAGCTGCTACGGCTGCTTCCTGGGTGTGTGTGGGGGGGGGGGTATGTTAGTAGTTAGTAACAGTTGGTTGATTGACATTCAAGAGGCGGGCCGAAACAGCAGAGCTCAACCCCCGCAAGCACAAATAGGTGAGTACAAATACACACCACACACACACACCACACCACACACCACACCACACACACACACACCCCACACACCACACACACTCACAACCACACACCACACACACACCCACACACACACCACACACACACACCACCACCACACACACCACACACACCACACCACACACACCACCCCCACACACACACCACACACACACACACCACACACACACACCACACACACACACCACACACACACACGCCACACACACCACCCACACACACACCCACACACACACACCACACACACACACAACCACACCACCTTACCTTGAGGATACCTTGAGGTGCTTCCGGGCTTATCGTCCCCGCGGCCCGGTCATCGACCAGGCCTCCTGGTTTGCTGACTGATCAACCAGGCTGTTGGACGCGGCTGCTCGCAGCCTGACGTATGAGTCACAGCCTGGTTGATCAGGTATCCTTTGGAGGTGCTTATCCAGTTCTCTCTTGAACACTGCGCGAGGGGTTTGCCAGTTATGTCCCTTATGTGTAGTGGAAGCGTGTTGAACAGTCTCGGCCTCTGATGTTGATAGAGTTCTCTCTCAGAGTACCAGTTGCACCTCTGCTTTTCAACGGGGGTATTCTGCACATCCTGCCATGTCTTCTGGTCTCATGTGATGTTATTTCTGTGTGCAGGTTTGGGACCAGCCCCTCTAATATTTTCCACGTGTAA
>WNGS01164827.1:27520-40988 GCA_020271785.1 Procambarus virginalis | reverse complement strand
AAAGAGCGAGATAAGATATAAAGCCAAGTTGTCCCTCACTGCCCTTTGATTCAGACGCTGGTGCCATCCTTCTACGTCATTGTTGGTCCTCACCAGTCGTCTGAATGCACACCGTCCCCCAATTCCCACACTGTTGCACAGCCACGTATTTTTTATGTAATGAGTTAATTGTGTCGTTAAGGGTGGAATTGCTGCCGACTTCTAATTAACAAACGCCTTATACAATTAATGTATACACACGTACCCATAAGACGTGTGTGTTACAACACGTACACACACCCACACACAACACAACACACACACACAACACTTGTCAAGCACAAGACGAAGCTTGAAAAAAGTTTCGTGGTATGCCATATGCTAATCCCAGGACTAAAAGGCATGAGTTACGAGGACAGGGCTGCGAGAAATGCACCTCTGACACTGGAAGACAGAAGAGTAAGGGAACATGATCACTACCTACAAAATTCTCAAGAGCAATTGATAGGGTACATAGATAAACTATTATTTTACGCGGGTGGTAGGCGAACAAGGGGGACACAGTGAAAACTTAGTACCAAATGAGCCACTGGATGTTGAAGAACTTTTTCAGTGAGAGTTGTTAATAGATGGAATGTATTAGGCAGTGCATGTTTCGTGGGAGCGTACCGTAGCTGTGTAGGAGTGAGGGGAAACCTCCTTGTGCGTTTCTTAAATGTGCGCCCCCCCCCCCCACGCGCGCGCAGCTCTCACAGAGCGCTGCGTAATTGGTTTCGCCTCCCAGAATTCCCCAGCTTAATTTAAATTATGCAGGGGCCATTTCTGATCGGGGAGAAAACAAACCAGGAGTGGGGGACCTTAATTTATTAACTATGTTTACAGAGCAATTGCTGTACCACAATATCCAAGTAGGCGTGTAACAGGCTGAGTAGCATGCCAGTACTGCAAAGATGCACTAAAGGAAATAACATAGGACATTAACCGTGTCTAGGGCCAGCTAGCCGAAGCAATGTTTGCAGTACTCGCAATCAGCTTAAGCTAAACTTAAAACAATGCCAGAGATATTAGTTGGCACAGCCAGTACAGTATGTATAAAATATATTCTGTATACACAGAGGGCATAGAATAGTTACTAGTTTCAGGGGTAACATATGCTAGTGCCTAGTACATTAAAATCTGCAACCCCAAACTTGCACCACAGTGAGCACTTGACATCATTGGTAAGTAGCGCAACTGCTTTACCACAATATAAGAGAGTGATAACATGACTGATAGAATGCAGTTACTGCAAAGATGCAACTAGGGAAATAAGTCATAGACACATTAACCGTGCCTTGGCAGCTAGCCGAAGCAATGTTGCAGTATCGCAATCAGCTTAATGTATAATTAAAAACAATGCCAGAGTAATTGAGTGGCTCGCCAGTACAGTATGTAGAAATAATGCTGTATACACAGAGGGCATAGTATAGTTAATATTTTCCAGGGGTAATGATATGCTAGTGCCCAGTACATGTAAGTCTGCAACCCCAAACTTGCACTACAAGGGAGCACTTGACATAAAAGAGCTGCGGGCAGCCCAGACTTGGGGATCCGGCCAGCACCCCCACCCGCAGGCCAGCGAAGATATAAATAATAATAATAAAATAAGAATAACTAAATATTATATATATATATAATATATATATATACTTATATATCTATATATATTATATCTATATATATACTATATCTTCTTATATGTCGTAACCTAGTAGCCAGAACCTCACTTTTTGCCTACTATGCAGGCCGATTTGCCTAATAAAATAGTTTTAAAATAATATATTTTTTCTATTTTTTTTTCTTATGAAAGATAGCTACCCATTTCATTATGTATGAGGTCCATTTTTTTTCATTGGAGTTTAATCGTAGATATATCGACCAAACCTAACCATCCTCCAATAACCTAACTCAACCTATCTTTATAGGTTTTAGGTGGGTAGCCGAAAAGAGGGTTAGGTATAGGTTGGTTAAGGTTAGGTTAGGTAGTCGAAAAACAATTAATTCATGAAAACTTGCCTATTAGGCAAATCGGGCTTGCATAGTAGGCTGACAGTGCGGTCGGCTACTAGGTGACGACATGCTATACTATATATATAGATATATATATATACTATATATATTGATTAATGGGATAATATAGATCGAGATGCGAGGCAGCCTGCGGATCCATCATTCTTTCCATCACTCTATATCTATTGGGGTCCCACCCTTGGTGCATTTGCAGGGACCACATCCTCGAAAAGAAAACAAAGAGCATCAGACGAAGATCTTTGTGGATTCTCACTGAATACTTAATTCGTTTCTTCTCAGCTACCACACCTTGATTTTTGGTATGTTTGTGTTATCATTTTATTGCAATGGCTACGTTTACAGAGAACACACACACACACACAAAATAAAACAATTAACAAATAAACAAGAAATTATAACAATTATATATATATATTATCAATTAAATATAAGTGAATGTGAAACTCCTGTTGGTCTACTCTGCGCCTGTAGTGCATCCACTTATGAGAGAGTTATTTCCTTCAAAAAGTTAAAAAGTATAATCGTGTGGCTTTATGTTTAAAGAACAATTTCAAGTACATTCTTTGATTGAAAAACATGAATATAAATACAAGTGTTAATTGTAAATGACCAGTTTAAACAAAAATAAGAAGTAGGAAAAATGATGTGGAACCAGACAAAAACATTGGAACGCTCCGTTGATGAGAGGGTAACAAAACCGCCGCCATTTTAGCAGTGCCACAGCTGGTGATGTCCAGCACGAGCATTAAGGGAAACTTTGACACAAACTGTACCTATCATAAAGAAAAAGCACCGCCATTGACCGCCAATGCTCACATTAAGTCTAACTCTAAGAAACAACACTCAACCTTGACGCTTCTCCCCACATCAGGGGAGAAAACCTTCACACAAACTGCACCTGTCATAAAGAAGATGAAGACTCACCAGTGTCCCCAGTGTCCGAAGGTATTCACCCGTACTGGAGATATGAGGCGTCACATGCTAGTGCATTCAGGAGACAAACTTCACGAATGTCCAGAGTGTGGGAAGAGATTCAGTCAGCGTGGACATATGAAGACTCACAGGATGGTGCATGGGGATGAGAGACCTTTTCAATGTGCCGAGTGTGGCAAAAAATTTAGAGAACGTGGAACTATAATAAGGCACATGTTAGTGCATTCAGGTGACAAACCTCATGAATGTCCAGAGTGTGGGAAGAGATTCAGTCAACGTGGAAGTATGACGACTCACATGTTAGTGCATTCAGGTGACAAACCTCATGAATGTCCAGAGTGTGGGAAGAGATTCAGTCAACGTGGAAGTATGACGACTCACATGTTAGTGCATTCAGGTGACAAACCACATGAATGTCCAGAGTGTGGGAAGAGATTCAGTCATTTTGGAAGTATGACGACTCACATGTTAGTGCATTCAGGTGACAAACAACATGAGTGTCCAGAGTGTGGGAAGAGATTCAATCGTGTTGGAAATATGAAGTCTCACATGTTAGTGCATTCAGGTGACAAACCACATGAGTGTCCAGAGTGTGGGAAGACATTCAATCGTTTTGGAAGTATGAAGACTCACATGTTAGTGCATTCAGGTGATAAACTTCACGAGTGTCCAGAGTGTGGGAAGAGATTCAGTCGTCTTAGAACTATGAAGACTCACAGGATGGTGCATGCGGATGAGAGACCTTTTCAATGTGCCGAGTGTGGCAAAAAATTTAGAGAACGTGGAACTATAATAAGGCACATGTTAGTGCATTCAGGTGACAAACCTCATGAATGTCCAGAGTGTGGGAAGAGATTCAGTCAACGTAGAAGTATGACGGCTCACATGTTAGTGCATTCAGGTGGCAAACCTCATGAATGTCCAGAGTGTGGGAAGAGATTCAGTCAACGTAGAAGTATGACGGCTCACATGTTAGTGCATTCAGGTGGCAAACCTCATGAATGTCCAGAGTGTGGGAAGAGATTCAGTCAACGTGGAAGTGTGATGACTCACATGTTAGTGCATTCAGGTGACAAACCACATGAGTGTCCAGAGTGTGGGAAGAGATTCAGTATTCTTGGAAATGTGAAGACTCACATGTTAGTGCATTCAGGTGACAAACCTCATGAGTGTTCAGAGTGTGGGAAGAGATTCAGTCGTCTTGGAAATATGAAGACTCACATGTTAGTGCATTCAGGTGATAAACCTCACGAGTGTCCAGAGTGTGGGAAGAAATTCAGTCGTCTTAGTGATATGAAGAGGCACAAAATGATACATGCAGATAATAGGCTAAACACTTAGAGTGTGGAAGGTAATTAAGAGAATGTAAAGGTAATTAAGAGGCTTTTGACACTGTCAACCACCAAAACCTTCTTCTTAAATTACATCATTATGGAGTCAGAGGACTCTCCCTGCAATGCCTCAAATCTTACCTTACTGACAGACTCCAGTATGTTTCTGTGAACAATTCAATTTCTCCTACCCTACCCATCAACATTGGTGTTCCTCAGGGCAGTATACTTGGCCCTCTCCTCTTTCTCATCTACATTAATGACCTTCCAAATGCCTCCCAACACCTTAGACCAATTCTATTTGCTGACGACACAACCTTCATTTACTCCAGTCCTGACCCCCTTGCTCTAAATGCCACAGTAAATACCGAGCTTAATAAAGTCCATCTTTGGCTAACTGCCAACAAACTCACCCTTAACATTGACAAAACTTTCTATATTCTGTTTGGCAATAAATCCTCTAATCAAATAAATCTCAAGATTAACAATACCCAAATTTGTAACAAATTAGATGGCAAATTCCTTGGCGTTCTCATTGATCACAAGCTTAATTTCCAGGGTCACATTCTAAATATATCAAAAAAAGTTTCAAAAACTGTTGGCATTCTTTCTAAGATCAGATATTATGTACCCCGCCCTGCCCTGGTGACTCTCTATTACTCCCTCATCTATCCATATCTCAACTATGGTATTTGTGCTTGGGGTTCTACTACCCAAAATCATTTACGTCCTCTTATTACTCAACACAAAGCTGCTATTAGGACAATATCCAACTCTGGCCCCAGACATCACTCGGTACCCCTACTCAAATCTCTCAATATGTTAGATATTAAGTCACTGCACATTCTCTCATGTGTATTATACATATATAAAACGCTGAACTGTAATGCCAATCCTGACCTCAAAAGCTTCATTGAAAGCTGTAACAGAACCCATGAGCACCACACCAGAAATAAATACAGTTTTGATATTCCAAGAGTACGACTTAATCAAACTAGAAATGCTCTACAAATCAAGGGACCCAGAATGTGGAATGACCTTCCCAACCATGTTAAAGACTGTACCTCTCTCAACCAGTTTAAGATTAAAACTAAACACTACCTGATTAATTCCCTGTAACCTACCTTACCACTCTATTGTCAACCCATGTATGTTATTTTTTTTTTATTCAACGCTGTTTGTCTACCTATTGTATTTGTGCTGCTTTTTCAGTCATGTTCCCCCCTTTTTTATCTTTATTTGTATCTGTTCTCAATACATTTTATTCTTTTTGCTCAATTAGTATTTAAGTTTTAGATATTAATGTTTTTCTTGCCCGAAACGCATTGCGTAATAGTGGCTTTAGGCATTGTATGTACTAGCTCTATCTATAAATCCACTTATGTAAAATCACTTTATGTATGTACCTTTCCTGAATAAACATATTTATTTATTTATATTTAATGTTGAAGGATAATGAGGCACATACAGGTATATTAACTTAACTTTAATATAACAGTGTGCTATCACAATGTCAGTTGGATGTTCTTCAAAGGTAATTCTATTTTGTTTGAGAAATACACTTCACCATGAAAGGTAAAGATCAAGATATTTTATTGTATTGTTCTTTTATGAAAGTTAGATGATTAACACTTTCGCGCGCCCACCCCGTACATATACGACGGCTATATTTCTATCGGTTGTGCGGTCGCGTCGTACATTTACGGTCCGTATTAAAATAATTGTAAAAAATCCAGCTTAAATCCGATTTACTTGGGGTTTGTTTCAAACTGTGCGCCATGAAATTCCCGTTCTTTCGGGTAGGCCGAATGTCACGTCGGCCTACTGGGTCACGTGACAGGCCCATTTTGTTGTCACGTGGAGCGATCGCATCTCTCTCCCCTTGCGTGCCAAACTCGCATGGTTTCAAGGATTTTTACCCGTTTCTGTGTTTTTGTAACCAACTACATTCATCAATAATGGATCCAGCACCAGGCCCAAGTGGTGTTTCGGCTACAGGAGCCTCTGATTCATCTGGAAAAGACAAGATTACCGACATCTATAGGAGGTTCTCTGGATTGAGGCTCACTCCCACCAAGATTCCCAATCTCTTGGATGCCTTTGATCAAGTGGATTTGGATGGAAGTGAGGTAGAAGGTGAGGATTTAGAAGAAGAATGTGAATTTGGGGGGCCTGGAGCCCATGGGGCTGAATCGACGGAGGACTCTGAAGGCCTAACAGAGGAGGAGTAGGAGGAGGGGGCACCAGCACTGCCGCCTCTCACCACAAGGTGCACACGTGGTGCGTGCATGCCTAAAATCCAGCTAAGGAAACGACCTCCTACTCGTGGTTTGAAAATAACCCCATTTGTTGATAGTGGGAGTGATTCAAGCTATGAATTATCAGGTGAGGATGAACCGAGTGAGGTAGATGAGGCACCCCAGCCTCCTCGCAAGCGTACACGTCCAGTACGTACTCGCCAGCCTGGGGCCAGTGTTGTGTGGCTTGAGGACAATATTCCACCATTGTTCGATGATCGATGATATGTGGCGCCCCAAAAGACCTGCAACATATAGCGAAGACTAAGATTGATGTGGATACCACAGTCTACCGCCGCAAGGACAACACCTTCATTCTGCTGTGGAAAGACAAGCGAGTTGTCTCTATGATTACCAACCTCCACAATGCAGACACAAATAGAGTTCAAAAACGCAAACGAGTTCGTAGGCCAGATGGAACAACAGGACTACAGCAGGTTGTGGTGAACAAACCAAAGGCAATTATTGACTACAATAAGTTCATGAAGGGTGTTGACCACTTTGATCAAATGGTAAAGTATTACCATTTCGCCAGGAAATGTCACAAGTGGACAAAGAAAATAACCTTTTATTTCCTGCAAATGGCTTTGCAAAACGCTTATGCATTGTACAAGGCCAACACAGATGACCGAAAGAAACTAACTCTGCTCCAGTTTCATGAGGTTGCTATTTGGGCTTTATTGAAATTTGACAAGGAAGAGTGACCTGCAACAACACCATCTCCTCATTTAGTTCATGCTCCAGACATAAATGATGACACTGGTCCTGTGTATCCTGCTGCTAACCCGTCAACACCTGGCCCGTCGGGTGTGAGGCGCCCTCTCTTCACGTCTACACCTCGTGCTGAAGCCAACCATGAATCTGATGAAGATATTTCATCTGCTACACTGTTGTTTGAAGACAATGGTGAGAGCGACGATTCAGACTGTAGTGTACAACCAACACAGAGACAACAGGGACGTGTTGTTTTATCAGAGACTCGCCTGAACTACAAATTGAAGCATGAACTTGTAAAACTCCCGAACGTCGCAGGTGTCAAGTGTATTCAAAGTCGGGTATTAGGAAGGAAACTGGTATAGCATGCAAGACATGCGATGTTCCACTTTGTGTCATACCGTGTTACACCAGTTATCACAAGAAAAGGGTGTATTATGCGGACAAGAAGTAACCACCCGCACCAGCTTCACTCCACCTACGAACATCTGTTGAGCAACTTCAGGAATTGGTACCTGAAGGAGGTGGAGTGGAGAGAAAATGCTCAACTTATTTTTCTACAATCGTCTTTCCTTTGGTAAGTACACATAATTGTCCTAGGTTGTTGTAGTATTGTAGTCGATTTTCTTAGGAATATTTTGATTCCTAAATGACAACTGTAGCACAAAAACTAAAGTATACACGAAACACCAGAAACTTTTTTTGTGGGTGTTGCGGGTGTGAGTTGGAGTATCCAGAGCGGGTTCCGGTTGTGTGTGTTTGGCCGTCTCTACAGCTGTGAATTCCCAAGAATTGTACTTGATAGGCATATGTCTGTGTAGGGAATTTTATTCCGAATACTATACAAAAAAAAAACGTTGTGAAACGAGTATAAACTTGAAAAACACGAACAAAGTAAAAACTTTTTACGTTCACGGGTACAAACACGCGTAAGATTTTATTTGCCGCAAATTTATTTGACGCTCTGTTGACCAATTCTACCCATGTTCTTATAGAACTTTCTATTGCGAACACATTGCTATAAAAATGAAATACGTAGCTCCAGAAATAATGTCAGGACAGTGAAATAAGTATAAACTTTCAAAGCGCTGCATCACAACAGTGTCATTGCTGCTGAAATCACGGCTAACGCTTCGGCCACTTCCCACACTCGTGCGGGCCACCCTGTATCATAATTATACATTGATAGGCATATGTCTGGGTGGGGAATTTTATTGCGAGTTCAGTGATATCAAAATCAATGCTGTAGGATCACTGTGGAGCTGGCAACAAACGAAAGAGTATGAACATTTACTTCCTGTTTGGGTGTCACGGCGAGTCATCTTCGTGTTTATTTATTTCGTGGTGGGATAGCAAATGCTTTGCTGACATTTTATGCATATGATCTCGTAGAGAATTTTATTGCCAACACATTGATACCAAAATGAAATACGTAGCTTGAGAATTGATGTTAGGAGCGTGAAAAGTTTATACACTTTTTTGTCTTTACACTTGAGCGCCCAGAACGCCGCGCGCACAATCGGTTTTTTTTTTCTCTGAGTGCCGCGCGCGCGAAAGTGTTAAGCAAGAACTCCGTGGTGTAGTGGTAAGACACTCGCCTGGCGTTCCGCGAGCGCTACGTCATGGGTTCGTATCCTGGCCGGGGAGGATTTACTGGGCGCAGTTACTTAACTGTAGCCTCTGTTTAAAGCAACAGTAAAATGTGTACTTGGATGAAAAAACGATTCTTCGCGGCAGGGGATCGTATTCCAGGGACCTGCCCGAAACTCTCTGCGTACTAGTGGCTGTACAAGAATGTAACAACGCTTGTATATATCTCAAAAAAACAAAAAACAAAAAAAACTAGAGAAGCTGTCACTATAGGAAAATTCAAATTTGCTTATAAGTATAGAAATATCTCTTTAGTTTAGCAAAGATAAATCAAAGCTTTAAATGTCTTTCTTCATATTTCTGTAAATAATAATGTGCTTTCTGTTTTTGTTCTGTGAAAATTTATTTAAAATGTAATATACTCTGTAGCTAAGTTATGGTCAGTATTGTTGTAATATTATTTAGCATTGGTGCTGGTGAAGAAGACAGTCTGAGACATACTTAAGATGAGGCCATTTGATTGATAGGGAAATGTAGGTTTATCAAGGAATTTTCTCATCAGATTCATATGCAAACTGATGTCTCTTTTTATATTTTTTGTTTAGGCATATTTATGAATGAAATGAAATTATAAATATTTCACCGATGAGTTTATTGAAGGCAGATTGGCATTTATAACTGTCAGTCAAGCTAATACGAAATTTAAATTTATATTACTCTAGAAATTTACATCACTCAAAATTTACCAGAAATTTATATTACTCTAGCCTAACTTTATTAGTTATTATTGATTATAAATATTTCACCGATGAGTTTATTGAAGGCAGATTGGCATTTATAACTGTCAATCAAGCTAATCCGAAATTTAAATTTATATTACTCTAGAAATTTACATCACTCTAAATTTACCAGAAATTTATATTTCTTGATTATAAATATTTCACCGATGAGTTTATTGAAGGCAGATTGGCATTTATAACTGTCAGTCAAGCTAATACAAAATTTAAATTTATATTACTCTAGAAATTTACATCACTCTAAATTTACCAGAAATTTATATTACTCTAGCCTAACTTTATTAGTTATTATTGATTATAAATATTTCACCGATGAGTTTATTGAAGGCAGATTGGCATTTATAACTGTCAATCAAGCTAATCCGAAATTTAAATTTATATTACTCTAGAAATTTACATCACTCTAAATTTACCAGAAATTTATATTTCTTGATTATAAATATTTCACCGATGAGTTTATTGAAGGCAGATTGGCATTTATAACTGTCAGTCAAGCTAATACAAAATTTAAATTTATATTACTCTAGAAATTTACATCACTCTAAATTTACCAGAAATTTATATTACTCTAGCCTAACTTTATTAGTTATGCTGTAATTGTCTTGGAATAATATTTTAACCAATTTACCTGAGGACCACTAACCCTAGTGGCCTCGATAAAAACGGGAAGCTGTCAGCTTGTTGAAGGTTCCCTTCCCCCCCCCCCAAATTTTCATTGATTTTTTCCAGGTATATTTTGAAATTCAGCACATTTTGGCAGTTATGGCGTTGGCGGGTAGTCAGTTCCATCGATCAATAACCCTGTGGGGTGAAAAAGCCTGATTCAAAGTTATATTAGCTTGATTAGCAATAATATTATTCTGATTCGTATAATCCTCTGTCAATTATATTATCCAAACTGGCAATTATATTAAGATGATTGTGAATTACATAAACATTACTGGCAATTATATTAGCATGACTGTCAATTTATATCAAACAGATATTTATTTATGTTGTGGTGCTCGTGGGTTCTATTACATCTATCAATGGAGAGTTTCAGATCAGGATTAGCATTTAGGAACAAGGTTTTG
The DNA here is from genome assembly GCA_020271785.1 of Procambarus virginalis. Classification (NCBI taxonomy): domain Eukaryota; kingdom Metazoa; phylum Arthropoda; class Malacostraca; order Decapoda; family Cambaridae; genus Procambarus; species Procambarus virginalis. The sequence goes on along the minus strand of WNGS01164827.1, from coordinate 30,204 downwards.
TACATGTAAATAGCACAAGAGAATGTGTAGAGCGAGTGTATGTTTAGCATGTTCAGGGATTTAAACAGAGAGGCTGGGTGTTGTTTGAAGACAGTTTTATTGTTCTGATAGCAGATTTTTATTGGGTGGTGATGAGCATCAGGTAATTTGCAGTGGATGAATGAACCCCATGCACAGATACCATATGTTCACATATCAACCCTAATTTTCAAAGAAACCTCTAGATTTTTAGCTCCAGCCATTTCATTGCTCTACAACAAATCATTTGAACTCCAAACCTTTCCTGATATTCTAAGGAAAAAAAAGCAAGAGTAACCTTAGTCCATTAAAGTGTCAATCTCACTGAAGTCAACAATTATAGACCAATATCAACTCTGCAGATTTTGTCTAAAATATTTTAAAGAGTTAATCTACAAGCAGTCTTAATCCTATTTAGCAAAACAAAATTTACTTAGTTCTTGATGTAATGGTTTCAGGCCCAAAAAAGGACAAATCATGCACCGATTAGTATGATTATCTTGATATATGCAGCTCTTGGAAGAAATGAGTACCCTCGTTCATTTATTTGTTGACTTACATTAAGACTTTTTTACACTGTTAACACATTAACTTTCTTAAATTACAACATTACAGAGTAAGAGGTTAATCCCTCCAATAGCTACAGTCTTACCTTAGTGACCCCCTCCCCATCCGGCCCGTTGGCGTCGTGAGAGGACTATATGGACTATACCACCTCATCACCCACGACATTCAGCTCCTGGACAACACACCCATTCGACAACATCCGTACCGAGTGAATCCCGAAAAGAGGAAGATTCTACAAGCAGAAGTGGACTATCTGCTCCAGCATAATTTCATTCGGCCAAGTCAAAGTACTTGGAGCTCTCCGTGTTTATTAGTGCCAAAACCAGGAGGAACCTGGAGATTGTGTGTTGATTATCGTAAACTGAACAAACACACTACTGTGGACGTTTTTCCCTTACCTCTGTTAGAGGAATGTATTAAATCAATTGGACATGCTCATTATGTGTTACGTAAGCATGTAAAATTTCAGTGGACACAAGATTGTCAGAATGCTTTTCAGAACCTAAAGGGCATATTGTCTACATCACCTGTTCTTGCTAGTCCCCAATTTGATAAACCTTTCATATTACACATTGATGCGTCAGATGTTGGTATAGGGGCTGTGTTGATTCAAGTTGGTTTAGATAATATTGAACATCCTGTGTATTATTTTTTTGTGCTTAACATTTTTACTTCAGAAAAAATGCCATTGATCTTCAATCCATTGCATTTTTTTTCTTGGAGGTGGAAGTGTTACGTACCTCTATAAGCTACTTAATTAAATACATTAATTTGTACTTCTACATTAATTTGTACTTATATATATGCCTTGTTTTATCTGATTATATGTATGTACATCTAAATATTCCTTACTTGTATGTAAGTTATGTGTTGCCTGATTTATATGTTGAATTAGGCCTAACTTTTCCATATAAAGTTGTTACATGCTAACCGTGGGAACGATTAGAGTCTCTTGTCTGTTCACGGTTGATTTCGTGGGAAAGTGGTTTTATCTATGATCATCAGTAGGAATCACTGATGGGAATTCTGTAATTGTTTGAACATTGGGGGGCAACATTCCGTGAGAAATTTCTAGTTCCGGTGGCGGGGGAGCGTTGCCAATATTTTCCCTTTGTTATTTTTTTTAATTACTGCATGTATTATTAATTACATTATTTTTGTTATGCATGTTATTCTGACCATTTACTAAGTTACTTTAAGATTACTCTTGTCACATTATTTTGCTCCATGTAGTTTAATTAAATAATGTTAGTTTGGCAATTTTCCGCGGGGCGGAAGCAATGTTTTTGACTCCCGCAGTTTTAGTATTCAGTAACTCGCACGGGACAGGAGAGATAACAACTTGGGAGATAAGTCTGTTAATATTTGTTTTGCCATACATACATTTATATTATAAGAGAGACGATACTTTAATTTGCTTTTATAAGTGATCTTGTCCATCTGTGCTATATATATATAATATCTTGTACTTATATTATTGTTAATATATATAATATAATTTATATGTATTTTTCTTAGTCCTAAGGGATAAATACTTTTTACTTGCTTGTGCCAATCATGTGGTTACACTGGTGACCCGCTCTATATTACAGCAATTTTTACAATGTCCCTAGACTGAAAGGTCTTGCTGCTGTACTGGGTTACGAGCCGTGACGAACGATCTGGTAACACGCTCCAATATAGAAACATCAAGAAATATGGGCCAATAGGCCTTCTGCAGTTCTACTGGGACCCAACTTCTACTTCTACAAATCTATACCCCTTTTTCCATGTTCTGTGTTTCACCCCCACTAATGTATTACATCACCTCACCCAAATGCAGGTATAAGAGCCAATGTTTGTTTCATAAAGCATAAGTTGTGTGTAGATAAACCAAAGTCTTTGAAAATGTAATAAGTTTTACGAAACGCACTCAAGTGTCGCGTCAGACTAGAAATAAAAATGAATTTTGGAGAATTGATTTTTCATTTACCGTCACCAGTAAAAAGAAACATAAGGAAAATAGAAAAATTCGTGTTAGAACTATTAATCTTACTTTTTCGGTCATATTTAATAATATATGTCTACATGAAAGACTGCTACCAAAATATACCAATATA
>WNGS01164826.1:75047-88037 GCA_020271785.1 Procambarus virginalis | reverse complement strand
TGGTGGTGGTGGTGCTCTTCAGTGGTGGTGCTGCTCTTCAGTGGTGGTGCTCTTCAGTGGTGGTGGTGGTGCTCTTCAGTGGTGGTGGTGGTGCTCTTCAGTGGTGGTGCTCTTCAGTGGTGGTGGTGCTCTTCAGTGGTGGTGCTCTTCAGTGGTGGTGCTCTTCAGTGGTGGTGGTGCTCTTCCGTGGTGGTGGTGCTCTTCAGTGGTGGTGGTGCTCTTCCGTGGTGTGGTGCTCTTCAGTGGTGGTGCTCTTCATTGGTGGTGCTCTTCAGTGGTGGTGCTCTTCAGTGGTGGTGCTCTTCAGTGGTGGTGCTCTTCAGTGGTGATGCTCTTCAGTGATGGTGCTCTTCAGTGGTGGTGCTCTTCAGTGGTTGTGGTGCTCTTCAGTGGTGGTGCTCTTCATTGGTGGTGCTCTTCAGTGGTGGTGGTGGTGGTGGTGGTGGTGCTCTTCAGTGGTGGTGCTCTTCAGTGGTGGTGGTGGTGGTGGTGGTGCTCTTCAGTGGTGGTGGTGCTCTTCAGTGGTGGTGCCCTTCAGTGGTGGTGCTCTTCATTGGTGGTGCTCTTCAGTGGTGGTGCTCTTCAGTGGTGGTGCTCTTCAGTTGTGGTGCTCTTCAGTGGTGGTGGTGGTGCTCTTCAGTGGTGATCGTGGTGGTGCTCTTCAGTGGTGGTGATGGTGGTGGTGCTCTTCAGTGATGGTGATGGTGGTAGTGGTGGTGCTCCTCAGTGGTGGTGGTGGTGGTGCTCTTCAGTGTTGGTGGTGGTGGTGGTGGTGGTGCTCTTCAGTGGTGGTGGTGGTGGTGGTGCTCTTCAGTGGTGGTGGTGGTGGTGGTGGTGGTGGTGGTGGTCTTCAGTGGTGGTGCTCTTCAGTCGTTGTGCTCTTCAGTGGTAGTGGTGGTGCTCTTCAGTGGTGGTGCTCTTCAGTGGTGGTGCTCTTCAGTCGTGGTGCTCTTCAGTGGTGGTGCTCTTCAGTGGTGGTGCTCTTCAGTGGTGGTGCTCTTCAGTGGTGGTGCTCTTCAGTGGTGGTGCTCTTCAGTGGTGGTGCTCTTCAGTCGTTGTGCTCTTCAGTGGTAGTGGTGGTGGTGCTCTTCAGTGGTGGTGCTCTTCAGTCGTGGTGCTCTTCAGTCGTTGTGCTCTTCAGTGGTAGTGGTGGTGGTGCTCTTCAGTGGTGGTGCTCTTCATTGGTGGTGCTCTTCAGTCGTTGTGCTCTTCAGTGGTGGTGCTCTTCATTGATGGTGCTCTTCGGTGATTGTGCTCTTCAGTGGTGGTGCTCTTCAGTGGTGGTGCTCTTCAGTGGTGGTGGTGCTCTTCAGTGGTGGTCCTCTTCAGTAGTGGTGCTCTTCAGTGGTGGTGCTCTTCAGTCGAGGTGCTCCTCAGTGGTGGTGCTCTTCAGTGGTGGTGGTGGGTGGTGCTCTTCTGTGGTGGTGGTGCTCTTCAGTGGTGGTGCTCTTCAGTGGTGGTGCTCTTCAGTGGTGGTGGTGCTCTTCAGTGGTGGTCCTCTTCAGTAGTGGTGCTCTTCAGTGGTGGTGCTCTTCAGTGGTGGTGCTCTTCAGTGGTGGTGCTCTTCAGTAGTGGTGCTCTTCAGTGGTGGTGCTCTTCAGTGGTGGTGCTCTTCAGTGGTGGTGCTCTTCAGTGGTGGTGATCTTCAGTCGTGGTGCTTCACAGTGGTGGTGGTGGTGGCAGTGGTGGTGCTCTTCAGTAGTGGTGCTCTTCAGTGGTGGTGCTCTTCAGTGGTGGTGCTCTTCAGTGGTGGTGCTCTTCAGTGGTGGTGATCTTCAGTCGTGGTGCTTCACAGTGGTGGTGGTGGTGGCAGTGGTGGTGCTCTCCAGTGGTGGGGATGGCAGTGGTGGTGCTCTTCAGTGGTGGGGAAGGCAGTGGTGGTGCTCTCCATTGGTGGGGATGGCAGTGGTGGTGCTCTCCATTGGTGGGGATGGCAGTGGTGGTGCTCTCCATTGGTGGGGATGGCAGTGGTGGTGCTCTTCAGTGGTGGGGATGGCAGTGGTGGTGCTCTTCAGTGGTGGGGTATGATAATATCTTGTACTTAAAAATGTACCATCAACGTTATTAAAATTGAGAACAACATCGGGTATATGACACGCATTGTTTGTTGTTGAATATATTTAACCTTAACAAAGACACGAAAGATCTATTTCAACGCTGCATAAAATTTTCAGGTTTAAAAACACTTTGATAAGACGATTACGTGTGATATGCAGCTCTTTGAAGTTTTCAATTAAAATGACCTTAATTTCACATAAAATAAAACCTTTGCTGCGACATTATATAATTGTTTTATAGTTGTGAGAATGATATTGAGTTTTTTGTTAGCTCTATATTGAGGAAAAATTCATTCACAATGAGAGCCTTACCCTCCCAGGCTGTACCACAGTGGGAGCCTCCCACCACTCAACTGGGAGCTTGCAGAACCATTAGCAGAATGCCCACGTTGAGGCAAGTGACCTCGGTGAGAGGTATCTTTTTCCGAGTAAATGTTCGTCTGTGTGTTCATTATGTCCCAGTGAAACCGTCTTACATCCCTTAGGTTTCCCTTCTTTCTGTAAGTGTTTCTATACATCCACTTTTTTCAATTGAAAGTGATTTTATTCGTCTAGTTTTTTGCAATTAAAAGTAATTTATACGTTTTCATGACCCCCACATTCACCAAGTATGGCTTGTGTATGATGTGATCATACCTCAGTATTGGGATAGGCAGTGTAGCTTAGCCAAAGGACTTAAAGATGTGATTATATATAACACGCTGCTTACTGCGATCTTGAGCTGTCATAAGATCAGTAACCATGCTAATTGTGATCCCAACATCCCACCCCCTTTACCCCTTACCTGAACCCCCCTTTATCACAACCCTTTACCTCAACCTCTTATCACAACCCCTTTCCTTATCAGCATAACTCATGTTACCTGTGCCTCACTGCGCCTCACAACACTGCCAGGTGAGACAATACCTCACTCTGTAAGATTACGTTTACCTTTTCCACCAAGAACCCATAATACTCTGTTCTAAAAGTAATCATGCTTCCCCCGTCCCGCCAAAACCCTTGTTGTTGCATGTATTTGGAGGGTTCAATGCTGGGGCCGCATTAATAGGAGCAGGTCTCACAAACGTTATTTTTCTAATATGATGTACGAATCGATATACACTTCATCATATGTTTCTTTAGAGGTCTTGTTCCTCCAGTTCCTCTCTTTATAACTTTGAATTTGATTGGGTTAAAGGTTCAAAACGAAGGAGATAAAATTATCAGGGGAAAGCGTCAAGCCATTACGACTATACAGCACTTGGAAGGGGATCAGGATAAGGATTTGGGATAGCAATTGTTCAGACCACATCCCGACTGTGTTAAGATCTCTTATGGCTTATAAGAGCTGTCTGTGTATTTGCTTAAATTCAAATTCATCTCATTAGTTATGTTTCATCTTCATAGTTATACTAAGTTATCAGTTATCAGTAGTTATACAAAGTTATCAGTAACACATATCAGTTATATGTAGAACCATCTTGATCTACCAGGGTGTTGACGTATCCTAGAAACATTTTGGCCCGAGTAGTGACTCTTGTGGAACTCCACTTGTTACCTCTCTGCATTCTAATAGTTCTGCTTTAATTGGATGAATTTGCTTCCTTCCTCAGAGCTATTTCTTCACCCTCATCAGCACTCCTCTAGGTGCTCCAGCCCCCATTCTCAAGGTTGATAGTCGGACTGGCATCTGTGGAGCTGTATCAAATGATTCCTGGCTGTCGTGTAATATGCAGTCTACCCATCCTTCTCTGTCATCTTCGATCTCTGTTATCTAATTATAGAACTCTAATAAGTTTTTCGATGGTTATAAACACGTTGGTGTTGAAGGGGTAGTTTTGCTATTGTTTTTACAATCCGTCACTTACAGACGTGACCTTACAGGTCACGTCTGTAAGTGGTGGATGTCACAGGTCACGTCTGTAAGTGGTGGATGTCACAGGTCACGTCTGTAAGTGGTGGATGTCACAGGTCACGTCTGTAAGTGGTGGATGTCACAGGTCACGTCTGTAAGTGGTGGATGTCACAGGTCACGTCTGTAAGTGGTGGATGTCACAGGTCACGTCTGAAAGTGGTGGATGTCACAGGTCACGTCTGTAAGTGGTGGATGTCACAGGTCACGTCTGTAAGTGGTGGATGTCACAGGTCACGTCTGTAAGTGGTGGATGTCACAGGTCACGTCTGTAAGTGGTGGATGTCACAGGTCACGTCTGTAAGTGGTGGATGTCACAGGTCACGTCTGTAAGTGGTGGATATCACAGGTCACGTCTGAAAGTGGTGGATGTCACAGGTCACGTCTGTAAGTGGTGGATGTCACAGGTCACGTCTGTAAGTGGTGGATGTCACAGGTCACGTCTGTAAGTGGTGGATGTCACAGGTCACGTCTGTAAGTGGTGGATGTCACAGGTCACGTCTGTAAGTGGTGGATGTCACAGGTCACGTCTGTAAGTGGTGGATGTCACAGGTCACGTCTGTAAGTGGTGGATGTCACAGGTCACGTCTGTAAGTGGTGGATGTCACAGGTCACGTCTGTAAGTGGTGGATGTCACAGGTCACGTCTGTAAGTGGTGGATGTCACAGGTCACGTCTGTAAGTGGTGGATGTCACAGGTCACGTCTGTAAGTGGTGGATGTCACAGGTCACGTCTGTAAGTGGTGGATGTCACAGGTCACGTCTGTAAGTGGTGGATGTCACAGGTCACGTCTGTAAGTGGTGGATGTCACAGGTCACGTCTGTAAGTGGTGGATGTCACAGGTCACGTCTGTAAGTGGTGGATGTCACAGGTCACGTCTGTAAGTGGTGGATGTCACAGGTCACGTCTGTAAGTGGTGGATGTCACAGGTCACGTCTGTAAGTGGTGGATGTCACAGGTCACGTCTGTAAGTGGTGGATGTCACAGGCCATGTCTGTAACTGGGAGATTATGGGGGCGGTGTACTAAGTCAGGACTCATCTGGTGTTCTATGGGGCTTGAGAGAGTGAGGAATACCTCAGTACTGGAAGCGCTCTGTGGACTTGTTAAACAGGTCTATGAACTGGGACTGAACCATACCGGTATACCGGAGTTGGTTCTGTACCATACCATGCAGAACCATACCCCATACCCCATATCCTTCTACTACTTATACCATACCAGTATAAGTAGTGAAAGTACACAATGACCGTGCGTTTTACTTTTTCCGGCGCGGGTAATTGTTTTTTTCCGGTCATTGTTATAGTTCTTATTACTATAGATTGCATTTTTTTATTGTAGGTTAGGTTAGGTTGGGTTGAAGGGGCGTATGAATTGAATAACATAAAAATATGAGCAATGAGCGAAAATACGAGCAAAAAAAAGGCATAACGAAAATACTACAAGACATCAGAGCTTCGCCTGTGATGACACCTACAGAGTATAGTTAAGGTATTGAGAGTGATTAAGAGTCTGTACTAATGAGAGGTGGATACCCGCCTAGGAACCGTATGTGTGACGTTGGCTAAAAAGCAATGTACCCCTTGGTGGATCGAACGGCACTGGGGATGATGACGTCAGAAAGAAGGTGACTGCAGAAGGCCTATTTCAAAACATGTGAAGCAGCTTCTGCTTATTCTAGTTCATTTACCTGTATAATGAATGGGTATTTAGATTTGCCTTATGCTACAGTAGGGTGTGGGGGGCATGTTTTTGGGTGAATATGAGACGTACACATTGGGGTCTGTTTCATTCAAATGGGTGATAGTGGATTTTCATTTTATTTGCCCTATGCTCGATAAGAGATCCCTGAAGAAAGATTGACAAAGCTTAAATTACATTATCTACAAAGGCAAAGAATTAGGGGGTGACATGATAGAGGTGTGAGTGAGTGGACATGACAAAGGGGGATATTAATAGCCTAATAAAAGTTTCAACATGAGACAGAACATAAAACAATGGGTATAAATTGAATAAGTTTTAGATTTAGGAGAAAGACCTGGGTAAATACTGGTTTGGTGACAGGGGTGCACATTGTAATACATGTTATTTCATAATCTGTGTTGCTCCCCCTTGTTTCATACGAAATGGATAGTGGATTTCATTAAATTCCTTGCCTGATCCTTGGCGTGGACATTATAAATATAAAACATCCAGATAAGTAAGGGTTGGGAATAAATACACCATATTAGAAAACTGTCTTATACAGGGAAGATGAAGACTGGGTGACGTCATTGACCATTAGCGATGTCAGTGCCGGGTCACCGGGGCAACGCAGAACATAGGAGACAGGGACCGAGCTTTTAATCCCATTGAACGAAATTTTCAGTGACTAGGAGGGGGGGAACCTTTATATTCCCATTGTACAAAATTATATATGATGAAAGAAAGAAGTTGTAAAATAATACTAAATTCGAAAACCCTCCCCTGATGCAATGACCGCGCGCCGGAAAAAGCAAAACGCACGGTCATTGTGTTTACTTCCACTACTGGTATACCGGTGTTATAAATAAATAATAACGGCACTGGACTTGGAACACTGAGCACTGTGCTTGGAACACTGAGCACTGGGCTTGGAGCACTGGGCACTGGGCTTGGACAACTGGGCACTGGACATGGGGTATTGGAAACCACCAAACATACCACTCTCACAAACATGACACTGTCACTAACAAAGATGCAGGCCACGTAAACACAGAGGCTTCACTAACTAAGATGCAAGCCACCTAAACTAAGAGGCTTCACTAACAAAGATGAAAGCCACGTAAACACAGAGGCTTCATTAACAAAGGTACAGGCTACGAAAACACAGGGCTTCACTAACAAGATGCAGGCCAAGTAAACAAAGAGGCTTCATTGACAAAGATACAGACCGCGTAAACAGAGAGGCTTCACTAACAAAGATACAGACCGCGTAAACAAAGCAGCTTCACTAACTAAGATGCAGGTCATGTAAACACAGACGCTTCACTAACTAAAATACAAGCTTGAAGTCGAGTTTTCTTGTTATCAAAATATAAAAAATCAGCAATGTTTTTTAGAAATCAGATATAAAAATAAAAATTAGATATAAAAAAGGCTCCTTTTGTAATAGATACATAAAAGGAGTAAGAATCCTTTCGTGTCTGTCGTCATAAGATTACAGTTACAGTTGATGTGAAACTGAAATCCCAAGAATTTCTCTTGTATTTCCCGATGTCCTTACTTCATTTTCGCTTCGACCTAAATAAGAATAAGACGCTTCGCGGCTAGAAAGCATTATATTGCAGCGTCTGAGACAGATAATATCCAACATCTTCTAGGCATCATTCAGGATGGCCAGGAAGAGCAGATATAGGCTTTAAGATGACCGTTACCAAAGGAATATCATGTTCGCAAAGAGGTTTTATCCTAAGACAACTGCGCAGCGTGTCTATCACCGTCTGGCTCTTCTCCAGAGAGAAGACCTTAAGCTTAATGTTTCTGCAGCGAGGGCTTTTAAGCTTAGGCATTGACAGGAGGCTGTGAGCCCCTGGCAGCATAAGGAAAGGTGGAAATATTGCTCCTGTCATCTGTAAACAAATGGTGTGGTTTCGGAGCAGAGAAGTCTTGGTACGTTGTTGCTGTGGGTCTTCAAGGAATTAAGAAATTCATTAATTTATGACTCAGACGAAAGGCTTCCGAAGTTCAGGTTAAGACTTCTGGTGCAATGCTAGACTTGTCAGCGAGTTTTCATGGCCAGAGTGTATTTGTTAATTGTTGTTGTTTTGTTTTTGTTGGTAAAATTTACGTGATTACTAAGTAGCATAAGTTTACGTGTGAATTTGTGTGTGTGTACTCACCAATTTGTACTCGTCTATTTGTGCTGCTGGATCAAGCGTTGGCTCTTCGATCCCGCCTTTCTGGTCTTCGGTTGTTTAAGCATCGGTTGTGTGTGTGTGTGTGTGTGTATGTGAGAGAGAGTGTGTGTGTGTGTGTTCACCTAGTTGTGTTAGCGGGGGTTGAGCTTTGCTCTTTCGGCCCGCCTCTCAACTGTTTGCTAACTACTTTTTTTTTTCCACACCACACACACACACACTCCAGGAAGCAGCCCGTGACAGCTGACTAACTCCAGGTACCTATTAACTGCTAGGTAACAGGGCATTCAGGGTGAAAGAAACTTTGCCCATTTGTTTCTGCCTCATGCGGGAATCGAACCCGCACCACAGAATTACGAGTCCTGCGCGCTATCCACCAGGCTACGAGGCCCTTGTATGGTGTGTGTGTTGTGTGTGTGTGTGTACTCACCTAGTTGTACTCACCTAGTTGTGCTTGCGGGGGTTGAGCTCTGGCTCTTTGGTCCCGCCTCTCAACCGTCAAATCAACAGGTGTACAGGTTCCTGAGCCTAATGGGCTCTATCATATCTACACTTGAAACGGTGTATGGAGTCAGCCTCCACCACATCGCTTCCTAATGCATTCCATTTGTCAACCACTCTGACACTAAAAAAGTTCTTTCCAATATCTCTGTGGCTCATTTGGGCACTCAGTTTCCACCTGTGTCCCCTTGTGCGTGTGCCCCTTGTGTTAAACAGCCTGTCTTTATCAACCCTGTCGATTCCCCTGAGAATCTTGAAGTGGTGATCATGTCCCCCCTAAATCTTCAGTCTTCAACGAAGTGAGGTTCAATTCCCGTAGTCTCTCCTCGTAGCTCATACCTCTCAGTTTCGGTACTAGTCTGGTGGCAAACCTTTGAACCTTCTCCAGTTTAGTTTTATGCTTGACTAGATATGGACTCCATGCTGGAGCCGCATACTCCAGGATTGGTCTGACATATGTGGTATATAATGTTCTGAAAGATTCCTTACACAAGTTTCTAAAGGCCGTTCTTATGTTAGCCACCTGGCATATGCAGCTGATGTTATCTTCTTGATATGAGCTTCAGGGGACAGGTCTGGCGTGATATCAACCCCCAGGTCTTTCTCTCTCTCTGATTCTTGAAGTATTTCATCCCCAAGTGATACCTTGTATCAGGTCTCCTGCTTCCTACCCCTATCTTCATTACATTACATTTGCTTGGGTTAAACTCTAACAGCCATTTGTTCGACCATTCCTGCAGCTTGTCCAGGTCTTCTTGAAGCCTCAACTGTCCTCCTCTGTCTTAATCCTTCTCATAATTTTGGCGTCGTCAGCAAACATTGAGAGGAATGAGTCTATACCCTCTGGGAGATCATTTACGTATATCAGGACAGATAGGTCCAAGTACAGAGCCCTGTGGGACTCCACTGGTGACTTCACGCCATTATCGAGATCTCACTTCTCACTGTAACTCTCTGCTCCTATGGCTTAGGTACCCCTCTCCACTGGGAGGTGTGTGTGTGTGGTGTTTTATTTATTTTTTACCATTTTTGGGCCAGTAGGATCGAGCTTTTAGCTCCAGGACCCGGCTTTCTAAGTGTCGGTTATGTAGTGGACTGGCTCTCGCCTTATTTTTCATCATTAATAGCTATATATATATATATACATAAATATATATATAGTATATATATAATATATTATATATATATACTAAATACATATAATATATATATATATATTATAATATATATATATATATATATATATATATATATACATATATATATATTGTGACGATAATCTCTTATCAGAGATTTAGCCTGCTATTTCTGCGAATCACGCCTGTCCCATCAATCTACAAGATACGTTTTGTTAGTGGCTAAACGTACATATGTTAGCCACACGTACCAGCAACTCCCTCCTTCCCCCCACTGCTGCACCTGGTCGACGCGCCGAACCTTCAACGGCCTAACGAGCGGACTGCGGCCATCCAGCTTCCTCAATGGCCGCCAACCAACACTCCACTCCGGCTCCCCGCCAATCACAAGACCTCACCAGTTATTGTTGGAGTCCCTTGCGTTTCTGCCAGCCAGAATATTGTGTGCTCGCAAGCTGTGAACTCCTAAGTGACTCACTCTGTGTGGTCAAATAGAGGTTCATAGTTAGTGCATATATTCCAGCATTCATATTTTACTACTTTTGTATATCAATTCTCCTCCCCATTACGTAATCTATTTTCATGTTATATTGTTTTATTATTTTGCCAATAAGCCAAGATTTTGCATTTATTTCAATTTGTGTTTTTTATTGTTATTAAAATCCATATTTTTACTATTGCTTTTAGTCTTTCCAACCTTACACACAGATTACAAATCACGCAGTCATTCTTTTTTTTTCTCTTTTTTTTTCCTTTTTTTTTTTTTATATATTATATGTGGCCAGAGCACTGACACCTGCTAGTTGGAAGACTGCCGACCACCATTTCCAACTCGTTACCGTCACATTAAATGGGGGCCTTGTCCACGGAGCCACTATTAATGGAGTTCTGTACACGGAGTCACTATTAAATGGAGATCTGTCCACGGAGCTCACTCAGGTATTGTAATTGTGGTAAGCGCACTTGGCTCTTATTTCCTTGCTCCATTATTCACATAATCATTCTTTATTTTATATGGTGCTGTGTATATTGTACATTACGGGAATAGCATATGGTGAGAGTGAGACAACTTTGGATTACGTGGTGACTGTAGGCCGCAGTCATACTCTTAATTGGTCGTCTCCCCCTTCCGTGTTATCCTCCGTGTTTAACATCTTTGTCCCCCAATTTTTCTCACTTTTGACAGATTATCACATAGGTACCCTGGTACTGTGGTCGTCTCCGGGTCAATAGCACCCAAGTCCTGCAATCCGACTCTAGGAGGAAAAAAGAGGGCTTTAGATCCTCTAGCACGAACTATTATTGGCGAATTGGGACCTCGCCGATAGTTCTCGTCACCAGTTGACACTCGCACCCCTACTCGTCGGTCAGACTGAGTATTTACTTAAGGTAGGGAATTGGCGTTCTTTCTTTTGAGCACAAAAGTTCGCTAATTCTGTAAATACCATATTCAATTTCAGTGGGTACCATTGCTTATGTTCTATAGTGACTTGGCAAGGTATGACTACATTTTTTGGACTACCTCATTTATTTTGAAGCCATTTAGTGTTTCACTTGTATTTTAAAATTAGTTTTCACTAATAGTAGGATTTTCTTGCCTTTATCCTCCCATAGTGAGTACCAGGTACAAGGATTCCTGCGACCTTATTCATTTACCATCTTGAATTTACTTTAATTATTAATAATTCCCCACAGGATAGGTATCAGTTGCCACGTTTCCTGTTTCTGACATCCGCCATATTCTCACTATATTCATCTCCTTTGTTTTGCTATATTTTCACCATGTCATTTGGGCACTCAGCTTCCACCTGTGTCCCCTAGTGCGTGTGCCCCTTGTGTTAAACAGCCTGTCTTTATCAACCCTGTCGATTCCCCAGCCAGCCACACTGTATGCCAGATGCAGTGTGCTCTTGGCAGTATGGGTTCGAGTCACTTCTGGGTGTGAGTTTTCAGTTGCATATATGACTGGAGACCGTTCGGGCTTTTTCGCATAATATATATATATATATATATATATATATATATATATATATATATATATATATATGTGTGTGTGTGTGTGTGTGTGTGTGTGTGTGTGTGTGTGTGTGTGTATATATATCACGAAAATAAACACGAGATTAAAAATGTGACAGTGTCAGATCACGGAGGAAAATTGAAACAGGAATTTCCTGTTCAATTCCTTTTCAATTTTCCTCCGTGGTCTGACACTGCCATATATATATATATATATATATATATAATATATATATATATATATATATATATTATATATATATATATATATATATATATATAAATATATATATATATATATATATATATATATATATATATATATATATATATATATATATTAGCAGTACCCGGCCACGCGTTGCTTTGGCTCAGCAATGCAAATGCGTTGCTGAGCCACAGCTACCTTCCCTATCCCCCAGTCCTCCCCACCATTCTCTTCATCACTCATCTCCTCGGCCTCCCCACCATTCCCCACTCCACCATCCCCTCGTCCTTCCCACCATGCCCCACTCCCCTGTTCCCTCGTCCTTCCCCCACCATTACCCCCTCCCTTTGTCCCGATGCCTTTCAAATGGTCTGATATTTCTATCAGAAAATTGGGAACATCAAGTGACTGATGTTCCCATCACTGAAATACAAGAAAAAAAGTTAAAATGAAATGAAAATATGAAAAAATCCAAAATAAACTATACCCGAAATGAACGATATGGTAAAAACACAACTCAATTCCAAAGCAATTCACACCAAGTAGTTAAATCAAATGAAATAAATCAAAATCTATGAAAATAAATCAAAATCTATGAAAATTCAATTTATCAATGCAATCAGAAATATTGAAATGGAATTGAATTTTTTTAGTATATCATGTGTGGTACTCTTACATGCAACAGATGGCGCTGTTTTTCAAAAACGCATGATTTTACCTGTCACAGGGGGGTGGCATCTGTATAGTAGGTATTAAAAGACCCGCCTGTTCGAATGCAACGTTGTGGCAAAATTTCAAAGCAATCAGTGAAGAACTTTCGGAGATTACAGCATGTGTTGCATTTACGTCCAACAGATGGCGGTGTTTAAAAAAAACATGTTTTTTCCTGTCACAGGTGAGGCATGTATATATATAGTAGATATAAAAAAAGACGCGCCTATTCGAATGCAACGTGTCAAAACTTCAAAGCAATCGGGTAAACAGGTTTTGAAGATTTCCTGCTCATGAAAAGCACTTAAAAACACAGTTTTTTTTCAGAAAATGCATGTTTTTTTACGTCACAGATATGACATCTATATAGTATGTATATAAAACCTGGCCGGATGCGAATGGAACATTGTGTAAAAATTTCAAAGCAATCTGTGAAGAACTTTCGGAGATTAGCGATTTGGAACAAACTAACATTATATATATATATATATATATATATATATATATATATATATATATATATATATATATATCTATATATATATATATATATATATATATATATAATATATATATTATTACACACTCTATACATA
>WNGS01164826.1:19020-31956 GCA_020271785.1 Procambarus virginalis | reverse complement strand
CCACCACCACCACCACTGAAGAGCAGCACCACTGAAGAGCACCACCACTGAACAGCACCACCACCACCACCACCACCACCACTGAAGAGCACTACCACCACCACCACCACTGAAGAGCACTATCACTCAAGAGCACTACCACTCAAGAGCACTACCTCCATAACCACCACCACTGAAGAGTACTCACCACTGCACCACCACCACTGAAAGCACTACCAATGAAAGCACACCACCACCACCACTGAAGAGCACCACCACTGCCATCCCCACGCACATAAGGATACCCGCCCACGTGTACACCCCTACCATGATAAAATACACATACACACCCATACATACCCACACCCTCCATGGTAAACACACATACACAGACACAGGCCCACATATACACGCTCTCACATGATAAACACAATAAATACGCAAAATTTACTGGTGAATAATGTTTCCACTCTTGAGAGTTGACCAGCCGGCGTCCTCCAGGCACTGAGTGGCACTCCTTGCTAATCCAGTAAGTCCTCGGCTCCTGGCACGCATGACAGCTCCTGACATGCTGGATAGCTTCTGACACGGATGACAGCTCCTGACATGCTGGATAGCTTCTGACACGGATGACAGCTCCTGACTCGCATGACAGCTCCTGACACACATGACAGCTCCTGACACACATGACAGCTCCTGACACGCATGACAGCTCCTGACACGCATGACAGCTCCTGACACGCATGATAGCTCTTGACATGCATGACAGCTCCTGACACGCATGATAGCTCTTGACACGCATACAGGCATAACAACTCCTGACACACACATGACAGCTTCTGACACGCATGACAGCTCCTGACACACATGACAGCTCCTGACACACATGACAGCTCCTGACACACATGACAGCTCTTGACACACATGACAGCTCCTGACACACATGACAGCTCCTGATACGCATGACAGCTCCTAACACGCATGACAACACCTGACACGCATGACAGCTCCTGACACGCATGACAGCTCCTGACACGCATGACAACTCCTGATACACATGACAGCTCCTGACACGCATGACAGCTCCTGACACGCATGACAGCTTCTGACACGCATGACAGCTCCTGACACACATGACAGCTCCTGACACACATGACAGCTCCTGACACACATGACAGCTCTTGACACACATGACAGCTCCTGACACGCATGGCAGCACCTGGCACGCATGACAGTTCCTGACACGCATGACAGCTCCTGTTACACATGACAGCTCCTGACACACATGATATAACGTGGGTGGGGGAAATGGAATAACGAGTAAGTAGGAAGTGAGTAGGAGAAGTAGAAGAGGCAGAAGGGTAGATAGGTAGAAGTAGAAAAGTAGATAATAGAAGTAGAAGAGTAGATAGTAGAAGAAGAAATGCTGCCAACATCCATTCATTTGTCCATACCTACAAAACAAGGAATGGAACTTGTCTGTATCACAATATACTCAAAGATGTTATCACGAGGTCATTATTAGTATGTTCCATCTTTATCATGTACTCATTATAATCATGAAACCAGTAACCGCAGAGGCTTTCTCATCTCAACTCAAATCTCTAGGGAACAAAGTTAAAGACAAATTAAATAATAAATTCATCAATTATATTTCACATAAGTATCATAATTTAAGCAATTCAACTAAAATGTTCAAGATTATTATGCAAAGTGAGTCATCATCCTAGAATTTGAGAACCTTACAACTTGACTGCCCCTGATCCTCACACAACACTTGTAAACACGACCAAGTCACCTATATGCTCAACTCACCAAGAGTTTGCCTATAGCTGGATAGAGAGAGAGGGGGGGGGTCTGTAGTTGACAGAGACTGTCCCGCCCCACCAGCTGACAGCCTCCCTGGCTAGGCTGTCCTGTGTTCTGCTCCGCTGGCTGTTCTTCTATCTTATCCTCCATATGTTCCAGCTCCCTCAGTATTTATTGGGAAACCTAGTAGCTAACTCTTCCCACAAGTAGATAGCCTCAGGCACTCTACCAACCCACTCCTTAAACGTTGGCATGTTTGAAGGCTAACAGGCTACAATTATAAGATTAGCGGAAGCAAGGTGAAATGACCACCAAGTGACCTCAGGTCACTTGGTGGTCATTAACACTTAGAGGTGTGAGTTTCAGGCCGACAGAATGGCGCCTCTCAAATCCCTGTCTGTGACTCCTGAACTATGTGTATGTATTAAATAAAACTAAACCAAACACCTTTACAGTGTTACAATGACAGCTCCTGACACACATGACAACTCCTTACACGCATGATAGCTCCTGACACACACGACAGCTCCTGACACACATGACAGCTCCTGACACACATGACAACTCCTTACACGCATGATAGCTCCTTACACGCATGATAGCTCCTGACACACATGACTGCTCCTGACACACATGACAGCTCCTGATACACATGACAGCTCCTGACACACATGACAGCTCCTGACACACATGACCGCTCCTTACACGCATGATAGCTCCTGACATGCATGACAGCACTTGACACACATGACAGCTCCTGACAATCATGGCAAAACCTGACACGCATGACAGTTCCTGACACGCATGACAGCATCTGACATGCATGACTGTAGGTACCCTTGTATCACACAATAAACAAAGTTGGATAATCAACACCTCTCTCACCTTCAACACCCTCCACCTAGCGAGTGTTGAGTCAGATCAACACCTCTCTCATCTTACACATTACCCCCGCGACCAGACCCATGAAGATAACAACATTTCCTGCACCAAAACATCGCGGTAAGTGCAGCCTTAGGAGAATATACTAGCAGGATTCTCAACAGATACAACATTTTATAAAAATTCTGTAAATCATCCTCACCTTATAAACTGGGAGAGGTGGCCAAGACACCCGACCAGCACACACGACCTGCACTCACCAACAGCCAGAGTAAACCATGGATGATGTGCTGATATTTTCCTGCTAACAGGTTTTATCTATCTGAATGCCTTGTAGCGACAGCCTCGAGGCGTTGTTATATAGGAGAAGCCGTTATATCCAAGTGAATTTCATATGACTTGAGAAATGTAAGATCACCGAACTACTGAAATACATAGATGAACTTCCTCGCAGAGTACAAAGAGCTCTGCTGAAATACAATTTATAAAACACGCGTCCGTAATTCCTAAGTATTTTTTTAAATATTGTATATATATAATTTTGTTAATAAACTGGTACCTATTCCACGTCAGTTTTAACTTAATTAGACACCGTTCAATGGAGCAGCCGCCAATAACTAAAATTTATGAAGGAAGGTTCTGACATCTGTTGTATTTCAGCTTTAATATTTTCGCAATCTCTAATAATGATAAAGTCTGATCCCCCAAACTATTGGAGTATGAAAAATGCCACAGGAGATAAACTATTGCTTCTCAAAGTATATATAATAAATATTCAAAAGGAAATGATACGAACAAAAGGAAAATCTTTCAATGATTTTTAATCCACCGTGTGACTCTTAGAAACACACACACACACACAATCGACTTGAAAATGGTCCAGGACGGACCGAAACGTCGTCGTCCCTTCACCTTCTAGTGTGTGGTCTGGTCAACACACACACACACACACACACACACACACACACACACACACACACACACTCAAGGGGCCGGTGGCTGAGCGAACAGCACGCTGTACGCGTGATCCTGTGGTCTTGGGCTTAATTCCGGGTCCTTGCGAGAAACAATGGGTAGAGTTTCTTTCACCTTAATGCATTACCTAATGCATTATCTGTTACCTAGCAGTATATAGGTACCTGGGAGTTAGTCCGCTGTCACGGGCTGCTTCCTGGGGTGTGTGTGGTGTGGGAGAAAAAAATAGTTAGTTCTAAGTAACAGTTGATGAACAGTTGAGAGGCTGGCCGAAGGAGGCAGAGCTCAACCCCTGTAAGCACAACTAAGTGAATACACACAGAGGTACATCACATTTATGGTTCCAGAATGAATACAAACATGAACTCTTGCAGAAATACCATTGCACACCCCCCCCCCCCCTCCTCAGAAAAACTCGAGCATCCATTTAAAAAAAAATTCCCCCTAACCAACAGAACTCAGATCCAAACACGAGGATTACAGAGCTGGCAGCACTCCCAGTTCTCTTCTGCAATAAAACAGGGAGAGACGGCCGGTTGTGAAGGGTTTCTCCGGTGTTTAATGACCCGGACCTGACGCTGACAAACACCCATTCACGCGTAAAACACGTTCAGGACACGCTAAAGTTTCCTATATAACACGAAGATCCCAAATGACGACTATTGCCAGATGTGAAGAATGCTCACCAGCTTGAAAGACAAGATGTCAAGGCTTGGCCAAGGTCTGGGTGTCAAGGCTTGGCCAAGATCCAGGTGTCAAGGCTTAGCCAAGGTCCGAGTGTCAAGGCTTGGCCAAGGTCCGGGTGTCAAGGCCTAGCCAAGGTCCGGGTGTCAAGGCTTTGCCAAGGTCCGGAAGTCAACGCTTGGCCAAGTTCCGGGAGTCAAGGCCTAGCCAAGGTCCGAGTGTCATAGGAAAAAGTTCCTATGTAATAGATCAAGCTACGGTTTAACTTATAAACTCGCATCTTGCAGGTCAGAGTTCGATCCCCCGACGGTCCAATTAGTTAAGGAAGAGCCTTTCCTCAGGCCTATGCCAGTTCCTAGTATTCACATTCCTTCCTAGTTATGTATGTTCTGAATGCTACAGGCTTAGCACTTTCTCCTGATGATTATAACAACTTCCTCTACTACGGGGCAAATATTAATATCATTATTATCAAGTGACAAATTCCAACTATTTAATACAGACAAAGTTAAAAACTTAAGATGGAAATATTATATAAGATGCAATTAGATCTCATAAAACGGCATTTAAATGATTTATCAATAATTATGTCGAGCATACTAAAGATTACTGAATGTGGCTCTTTAATATTAGCATCAGGCAGAAAAATATAACCTACACATCAACGAAGGTCGTCTCATATATTGCTATATATATATAAAACACTTGTGGTATCCCGCCTGGATAATGGCTGCAAATTACCGTGGATGTCTCAAAGCACTCATAATGTACTCTGTAAAAAGGAGACGAAAGGATAATATATACATAATATATATATGCATCACAAAAAATTTACATATAACAAAATATACACATGTAAAATGTTGTATGATGTCAAAGACAGAGAACCCAATGATGACTGAGTCTGAAAAAAAGATGTAATGCTGTTAGCTGGATGAATGGTTGACTTATGATTAAAAAGTGTCGATTCAATTGTGAATAAGTATTTCAAATGTAGCTGTGAACATCAGTCGAGGTGTTCAACAGCTTGGTTGATCAACCAGGAGGCCTGGTCGGAGACGGGGCCGTCAGGCCGTTGATCCCTGCAACCTCCACAAGGTAGACACAAGGTAGGAGGTAGTAACATGGGGTCAGCCCAGGTAGGAAACACTGAAATAGATCACCAACACCTTGGAACAATATGTGTTAAAACGTTCGAATAATGTGTATTTCTTTACAAAATATCTTTATGTTATACTGCCTCATATAATGTCATTTGTATAAATACTGTACATGTAAAAGTGTACGTAATTAATGTTAACGTATATTAAAACGTTGAGAATGCTCCACCAATTCTTGAAATCGTCCAATGAAACTGCTGCAGTAAAAAGTTAAAAATTGAACGTTCCAGATCGCATTGGGGCTTGACTGGAGGATGCGTAAAATTTGTATATTCCTTTATTTTGTTATTTTCAGAAGTTGATTTTTTTAGTTACACATAGGAATTTTGTGTCAAACTCTTTGAAAATAAATGCTCTAGAGTACTGATGCAAAGAAAATGGTATATGTATCACAATTTGTGAATGACGGCTCTGAATATATAAATATTGAATAATATATTAAAGTTACATTTTTTATTTAAACAAAATTGTGGTTTCTGATCTAATTGGCCCCTATCATATCTACTTTAGAAACTGTGTATGAAGTCTGCCTCCATATCACTTCCTAGTGCTTTCACTTGTAAATATCCTAACACTGAACAACTAATTTTTAATGTCTCTGTGGCTAATTTGGGTACTAAGTTTCCATATGTGTCCCCTTGTTCGTGTACCACCCATGCTAAATGCGTTTTTTCTACCTGGTCAGTTTCTCTGAGAATTTGTAGGTGGTGATCATGTCTCTGCTAACTCTTTTGACTTCCAGTGACATGTTTAATACGTTTCCTCGCAACTCATACCTTACAGCTCCGAGACTAATTTGGTGATGCATCTCTGAACTTTCTCTAATTTCGTCCTGTGTTTGGCTAGTAATTGACTCTAAGCTGGTGCCGCATACTCCAGGATTGGTCTGACATGTGTGGTGAACAACGTTCAGATTGATTGTTATTCAAGTCGCTTGTTTCCTGAGTAGCCCGAGATTCTTCCTTGGTGGTCAATCTTAATTCTTAACGAACCTTATTGATCAAATATAGAGCAACTCAGTGTACATTGAATACTGTCTAAATAGCTCTGGGACACGAGATTAAAGTATCATCTCTAATCTTAGAGCCGCTAAAAATAGCTGCTTTAAGATCTCTGAGGTCACGTGACTCCGGGACACCCTCTGATTTGGCGATTGTCACAAACAAAGACCAATGAGTTTGCGATATTTCACCCAGGAAACACAGAGATAAGGTCCATCCAAAGCCCCATAAAATATAACAGCAGATGGAATCACCAAACACACAAAGTATATGGAAATCATAACAAGGTTATAACCCATTAATTTACAACAAAAATCTAAATTTATCAATGTTAATATTTAACAGCAGAGCCTAGTAAACTAACTAAAGCTGCTTAGTGCAGTAAAGTCTTATATTCCTCCTATAATGGGATAATGACTAATAGTGGGATATAGTAAAGTTGAGGTGTTAGGGATGAGTGCAGGTCCACACCGTCCTGCACTCTCCCAGCCTAGAGTGCACATGGAC
The DNA here is from genome assembly GCA_020271785.1 of Procambarus virginalis. Taxonomy (NCBI): domain Eukaryota; kingdom Metazoa; phylum Arthropoda; class Malacostraca; order Decapoda; family Cambaridae; genus Procambarus; species Procambarus virginalis. Next base: position 24,959 of record WNGS01164826.1, on the reverse strand, counting down.
AGAGCTCCTGCACTCTCCAGGTACAACAGACTGGCCTAGAGAGCACTTACCACCTCATCCGAGTCATTGACTGATAGGCGGTGAGTATCTACTTTTTCGGGGACTTAGGGTGTCGTAATTCAGTACTCACCTATTTGTGCTTGCGGAGGTTGAGCTTTGGCTCTTTGGTCCCGCCTCTCAACTGTCAATCAACTGGTGTACAGATTCCTGAGCCTACTGGGCTCTATCATGTCTACATTTGAAACTGTGTATGGAGTCAGCCTCCACCACATCACTGCCTAATGCATTCCATCCGTTAACTACTCAGACACTGAAAAAGTTCCTTCTAATGTCTCTGTGGCTCATGTGGGTACTCAGTTTCCACCTGTGTCCCTTGTTCGCGTTCCACCAGTGTTGAATAGTTTGTCCTTGTTTACCCGATCGATTCCCCTGAGGATTTGTAGGTTGTGATCATGTCTCCCCTTATTCTTCTGTCTTCCAGTGTCGTAAGGTACATTTCCAGCAGCCTTTCCTCGTAACTCATGCCTCTTAGTTCGGGGCTAGTCTAGTGGCATACCTTTGGACTTTTTCCAGCTTCGTCTTGTGCTCGACAAGATATGGCTCCATGCTGGGGCTGCATACTCCAGGATTGGTCTTACATATGTGGTGTACAAGATTTTGATGATTCCTTACACAGTTCCTGAATGCTGTTCTGATGTTAGCAATCCTCGCATATGCCGCAGACATTATTCTTTTTATGTGGCTTCAGGAGACAGGTTTGGTGTGATATCAACTCCTAGATCTTTCTCTCTATCCGTTTCATTAAGTACTTCATCTCCTATTCTTTGTCCTGTGTCTGGCTCCTGTTCCACTGCCTAGTTTCATTACTTTGCATTTACTCGGGTTGAACTTCAACAGCCATTACTCAGTTTGTCTAGGTCATCTTGTAGCCTCCTACTATCATCCTCAGTTTCAATCTCTCCATATTTTTGCATCATCGGCAAACATTGAGAGAAACGATTCTATACCCTCTGGAGATCATTACATATATCAGAAACAGTATAGGTCCAAGGACTGACCCCTGCGGGACTCCACTCGTAACGTCTCGCCAATCTGAGACCTCACCCCTCACACTGACTCGTTGTCTCCTGTTGCTTAGGTACTCTTTTATCCAATGGAGTACCTTCCCTTTCACTCCAGCCTGCATCTCCATCTTTTTCACTAGCCTTTTGTGTGGCACTGTATCAAGGCTTTCTGACAATCCAAAAATATGCAGTCTGCCCACCCTTCTCTTTCTTGCCTTATTTTTGTTGCCTGGTCGTAGAATTCAAGTAACCCTGTGAGGCAGACCTGCCTTCCCTGAACCATGTTGATGATGTGTTACAAAGTATCTCGCTCTAGATGCTCCGCTAGCTTTCTTCGCACAATCTTCTCCATCAGCTTGCATGGTATGCAGTTAGGGACACTGGCCTGTAATTCAGTGCCTCCTGTCTATCCCCTTTCTTGATATCGGGACTACGTTAGCTGCTTTCCAAATTTCTGGCAGTTCCCCTGTTGCCAGTGATTTGTTTATACACAATGAGAGTGGTAGGCACAGTTCTTCTGCCCCTTCCTTTAGTATCCAAGGGAGATTCCATCTGGGCTTATAGCCTTTGCACATCCAACTCTAGTAAAACCGGGGATACCTTCCCCGCTGGTAATCTCAAACTCTTGCAGTGGTTCAGGTTAGCTATTCCCTCTCTTATCTCTGGAATTTCTCCTTGCTCTAAGGTGAAGACCTCCTGGAATTTCTTATTCAGTTCCTCAACACTTCCATGTCGTTTGTAGAAACCTTCTGCCCCTATCCTTAATTTCGTTACCGTTCCTTTACTGTTGTTTTTCCCTGATGTGGCTATGCAGTAATTTAGGCTGAGTCTCTGCCTTGCTTGCGATGTCATTTTCGTATTGTCTTTCTGCCTCTCTTCTCATCCGGACATATTCATTTCTGGCATTCTGGTATCTTTCTCTGCTCTCAGCGTCCTGTTATTCCTACAGTTTCTCCATGCCCTTTTACTTTGCTGCTTAGCTAGCCTACATCACTGATTAAACCATGGTTTCTCATCTTCATTTCACTGTTTTCCTTTGGACTGGGACAACTTGTTTGCTGCACCTTGCACTTTGCGTGATGTAGTCCATCATATCTTGGACCGTCTTTCCCCTGAGCTCTGTTTCCTATGCATTTCTGTTAGGATTTTCTTATCCCTCATAGTTTCCCTTTCGGTATACTAACCTTTTGGTTTCGTATCTCTCCTCGAGTTCAATAACCCTTCTTCAATCAGGTACTCAAACACCAGTACACTGNAGCCTGATGTACACAGGAACCTGATGTACACAGGAGCCTGATGTACACAGGAACCTGATGTACACAGGAACCTGATGTACACAGGAACCTGATGTACACAGGAACCTGATGTACACAGGAGCCTGATGTATGCACAGGAACACTCAATGTACACAGGAGCCTGATGTACACAGGAACCTGATGTACACAGGAACCTGATGTACACAGGAAACTGATGTACACAGGAACCTGATGTACACAGGAACCTGATGTACACAGGAACCTGATGTACACAGGAACCTGATGTACACAGGAACCTGATGTACACAGGAAACCTGATGTACACAGGAGCCTGATGTACACAGGAGCCTGATGTACACAGGAGCCTGATGTACACAGGAACCTGATGTACACAGGAACCTGATGTACACAGGAACCTGATGTACACAGGAGCCTGATGTACACAGGAACCTGATGTGACACAGCAGCCTGATGTACACAGGAGACTGATGTACACAGGAGCCTGATGTACACAGGAGCCTGATGTACACAGGAGCCTGATGTACACAGCAGCCTGATGTACACAGGAGCCTGATGTACACAGCAGCCTGATGTACACAGGAAACTGATGTACACTGGAGCCTGATGTACACAGAACCTGATGTACACAGGAGCTGATGATACAGGATCCTGATGTACACAGGAGCCTGATGTACACAGGAAACCTGATGTACACGGAGCCTGATGTACACAGGAGCTGATGTACACAGGAACCTGATGTACACAGGACCTGATGTACACAGGAACCTGATGTACACAGGAACCTGATGTACACAGGAACTGATGTACACAGGAACCTGATGTACACAGGAACCTGATGTACACAGGAGCCTGATGTACACAGGAACCTGATGTACACAGGAACCTGATGTACACAGGAACCTGATGTACACAGGAACCTGATGTTCACAGGAGCCTGATGTACACAGGAACCTGATGTACACAGGAACCTGATGTACACAGGAACCTGATGTACACAAGAGCCGGATGTACACAGGAGCCTGATGTACACAGCAGCCTGATGTACACAGGAGCCTGATGTACACAGCAGCCTGATACACAGAGCTGGATGTACACAGGAACCTGATGTACACAGGAGCCTGATGTACACAGGAACCTGATGTACACAGGAACCTGATGTACACAGGAACCTGATGTACACAGGAACCTGATGTACACAGGAACCGATGTACACAGGACCCTGATGTACACAGGAACCTGATGTACACAGGAACCTGATGTACACAGGAACCTGATGTACACAAGAGCCGGATGTACACAGGAGCCTGATGTACACAGCAGCCTGATGTACACAGGAGCCTGATGTACACAGCAGCCTGATGTACACAAGAGCCGGATGTACGCAGGAACCTGATGTACACAGGAGCCTGATGTACACAGGAACCTGATGTACACAGGAACATGATGTACACAGGAACCTGATGTACACAAGAGCCTGATGTACACAGGAGCCTGATGTACACAGCAGCCTGATGTACACAGGAGCCTGATGTACACAGCAGCCTGATGTACACAAGAGCCTGATGTACACAGGAACCTGATGTACACAGGAGCCTGATGTACACAGGAACCTGATGTACACAGGAACCTGATGTACACAGGAACCTGATGTACACAGGAACCTGATGTACACAGGAAACCTGATGTACACAGGAGCCTGATGTACACAGGAACCTGATGTACACAGGAACCTGATGTACACAGGAACCTGATGTACACAGGAACCTGATGTACACAGGAACCTGATGTACACAGGAACCTGATGTACACAGGAACCTGATGTACACAGGAGCCTGATGTACACAGGAACCTGATGTACACAGGAGCCTGATGTACACAGGAACCTGATGTACACAGGAACCTGATGTACACAGGAACCTGATGTACACAGGAGCCTGATGTACACAGGATCCTGATGTACACAGGAACCTGATGTACACAGGAGCCGGATGTACACAGGAACCTGATGTACACAGGAGCCTGATGTACACAGGAACCTGATGTACACAGGAACCTGATGTACACAGGAACCTGATGTAACAGGAACCTGATGTACACAGGAACCTGATGTACACAGGAACCTGATGTACACAGGAACCTGATGTACACAGGAGCCTGATGTACACAGGAACCTGATGTACACAGGAACCTGATGTACACAGGAACCTGATGTACACAAGAGCCGGATGTACACAGGAGCCTGATGTACACAGCAGCCTGATGTACACAGGAGCCTGATGTACACAACAGCCTGATGTACACAAGAGCCGGATGTATGCAGGAACCTGATGTACACAGGAGCCTGATGTACACAGGAACCTGATGTACACAGGAACCTGATGTACACAGGAACCTGATGTACACAGGAACATGATGTACACAGGAACCTGATGTACACAAGAGCCGGATGTACACAGGAGCCTGATGTACACAGCAGCCTGATGTACACAGTAGCCTGATGTACACAGCAGCCTGATGTACACAAGAGCCGGATGTACGCAGGAACCTGATGTACACAGGAGCCTGATGTACACAGGAACCCGATGTACACAGGAACATGATGTACACAGGAACCTGATGTACACAAGAGCCGGATGTACACAGGAGCCTGATGTACACAGCAGCCTGATGTACACAGGAGCCTGATGTACACAGCAGCCTGATGTACACAAGAGCCGGATGTACACAGGAACCTGATGTACACAGGAGCCTGATGTACACAGGAACCTGATGTACACAGGAACCTGATGTACACAGGAACCTGATGTACACAGGAACCTGATGTACACAGGAAACCTGATGTACACAGGAGCCTGATGTACACAGGAACCTGATGTACACAGGAACCTGATGTACACAGGAACCTAATGTACACAGGAACCTGATGTACACAGGAACCTGATGTACACAGGAACCTGATGTACACAGGAACCTGATGTACACAGGAGCCTGATGTACACAGGAACCTGATGTACACAGGAGCCTGATGTACACAGGAACCTGATGTACACAGGAACCTGATGTACACAGGAACCTGATGTACACAGGAGCCTGATGTACACAGGATCCTGATGTACACAGGAACCTGATGTACACAGGAGCCGGATGTACGCAGGAACCTCATGTACACAGGAGCCTGATGTACACAGGAACCTGATGTACACAGGAACCTGATGTACACAGGAACCTGATGTAAGCAGGAACCTGATGTACACAGGAACCTGATGTACACAGGAACCTGATGTACACAGGAACCTGATGTACACAGGAGCCTGATGTACACAGGAACCTGATGTACACAGGAACCTGATGTACACAGGAACCTGATGTACACAAGAGCCGGATGTACACAGGAGCCTGATGTACACAGCAGCCTGATGTACACAGGAGCCTAATGTACACAACAGCCTGATGTACACAAGAGCCGGATGTATGCAGGAACCTGATGTACACAGGAGCCTGATGTTCACAGGAACCTGATGTACACAGGAACCTGATGTACACAGGAACCTGATGTACACAGGAACATGATGTACACAGGAACCTGATGTACACAGGA
>WNGS01164826.1:7529-18020 GCA_020271785.1 Procambarus virginalis | reverse complement strand
GGTTCATGTGTACATCAGGCTCCTGTGTACATCAGGTTCCTGTGTACATCAGGTTCCTGTGTACATCAGGATCCTGTGTACATCAGGCTCCTGTGTACATCAGGTTCCTGCGTACATCCGGCTCTTGTGTACATCAGGCTGCTGTGTACATCAGGCTACTGTGTACATCAGGCTGCTGTGTACATCAGGCTCCTGTGTACATCCGGCTCTTGTGTACATCAGGTTCCTGTGTACATCATGTTCCTGTGTACATCAGGTTCCTGTGTACATCAGGTTCCTGTGTACATCAGGTTCCTGTGAACATCAGGCTCCTGTGTACATCAGGTTCCTGCATACATCCGGCTCTTGTGTACATCAGGCTGTTGTGTACATTAGGCTCCTGTGTACATCAGGCTGCTGTGTACATCAGGCTCCTGTGTACATCCGGCTCTTGTGTACATCAGGTTCCTGTGTACATCAGGTTCCTGTGTACATCAGGTTCCTGTGTACATCAGGCTCCTGTGTACATCAGGTTCCTGTGTACATCAGGTTCCTGTGTACATCAGGTTCCTGTGTACATCAGGTTCCTGCTTACATCAGGTTCCTGTGTACATCAGGTTCCTGTGTACATCAGGTTCCTGTGTACATCAGGCTCCTGTGTACATGAGGTTCCTGCGTACATCCGGCTCCTGTGTACATCAGGTTCCTGTGTACATCAGGATCCTGTGTACATCAGGCTCCTGTGTACATCAGGTTCCTGTGTACATCAGGTTCCTGTGTACATCAGGTTCCTGTGTACATCAGGCTCCTGTGTACATCAGGTTCCTGTGTACATCAGGCTCCTGTGTACATCAGGTTCCTGTGTACATCAGGTTCCTGTGTACATCAGGTTCCTGTGTACATCAGGTTCCTGTGTACATTAGGTTCCTGTGTACATCAGGTTCCTGTGTACATCAGGTTCCTGTGTACATCAGGCTCCTGTGTACATCAGGTTTCCTGTGTACATCAGGTTCCTGTGTACATCAGGTTCCTGTGTACATCAGGTTCCTGTGTACATCAGGTTCCTGTGTACATCAGGCTCCTGTGTACATCAGGTTCCTGTGTACATCCGGCTCTTGTGTACATCAGGCTGCTGTGTACATCAGGCTCCTGTGTACATCAGGCTGCTGTGTACATCAGGCTCCTGTGTACATCAGGCTCTTGTGTACATCAGGTTCCTGTGTACATCATGTTCCTGTGTACATCGGGTTCCTGTGTACATCAGGCTCCTGTGTACATCAGGTTCCTGCGTACATCCGGCTCTTGTGTACATCAGGCTGCTGTGTACATCAGGCTACTGTGTACATCAGGCTGCTGTGTACATCAGGCTCCTGTGTACATCAGGCTCCTGTGTACATCAGGTTCCTGTGTACATCAGGTTCCTGTGTACATCAGGTTCCTGTGTACATCAGGTTCCTGTGTACATCAGGTTCCTGTGTACATCAGGCTCCTGTGTACATCAGGTTCCTGTGTACATCCGGCTCTTGTGTACATCAGGTTCCTGTGTACATCAGGCTCCTGTGTACATCAGGTTGCTGTGTACATCAGGCTCCTGTGTACATCAGGCTCCTGTGTACATCAGGTTCCTGTGTACATCAGGTTCCTGTGTACATCAGGTTCCTGTGTACATCAGGCTCCTGTGTACATCAGGTTCCTGTGTACATCAGGTTCCTGTGTACATCAGGTTCCTGTGTACATCAGGTTCCTGCGTACATCAGGTTCCTGTGTACATCAGGTTCCTGTGTACATCAGGTTCCTGTGTACATCAGGCTCCTGTGTACATCAGGTTCCTGTGTACATCAGGCTCCTGTGTACATCAGGTTCCTGTGTACATCAGGCTCCTGTGTACATCAGGTTCCTGTGTACATCAGGTTCCTGTGTACATCAGGTTCCTGTGTACATCAGGTTCCTGTGTACATCAGGCTCCTGTGTACATCAGGTTCCTGTGTACATCAGGCTCCTGTGTACATCAGGTTCCTGTGTACATCAGGTTCCTGTGTACATCAGGTTCCTGTGTACATCAGGTTCCTGTGTACATCAGGTTCCTGTGTACATCAGGTTCCTGTGTACATCAGGTTCCTGTGTACATCAGGTTCCTGTGTACATCAGGCTCCTGTGTACATCAGGTTCCTGTGTACATCAGGTTCCTGTGTACATCAGGCTGCTGTGTACATCAGGCTCCTGTGTACATCAGGCTGCTGTGTACATCAGGCTCCTGTGTACATCCGGCTCTTGTGTACATCAGGTTCCTGTGTACATCATGTTCCTGTGTACATCGGGTTCCTGTGTACATCAGGCTCCTGTGTACATCAGGTTCCTGCGTACATCCGGCTCTTGTGTACATCAGGCTGCTGTGTACATCAGGCTACTGTGTACATCAGGCTGCTGTGTACATCAGGCTCCTGTGTACATCCGGCTCTTGTGTACATCAGGTTCCTGTGTACATCAGGTTCCTGTGTACATCAGGTTCCTGTGTACATCAGGGTCCTGTGTACATCGGTTCCTGTGTACATCAGGTTCCTGTGTACATCAGGTTCCTGTGTACATCAGGTTCCTGTGTACATCAGGTTCCTGTGTACATCAGGCTCCTGTGTATATCAGGTTCCTGCGTACATCCAGCTCTTGTGTATCAGGCTGCTGTGTACATCAGGCTCCTGTGTACATCAGGCTGCTGTGTACATCAGGCTCCTGTGTACATCCGGCTCTTGTGTACATCAGGTTCCTGTGTACATCAGGTTCCTGTGTACATCAGGTTCCTGTGTACATCAGGCTCCTGTGAACATCAGGTTCCTGTGTACATCAGGTTCCTGTGTACATCAGGTTCCTGTGTACATCAGGTTCCTGTGTACATCAGGCTCCTGTGTACATCAGGTTCCTGTGTACATCAGATTCCTGTGTACATCAGGTTCCTGTGTACATCAGGTTCCTGTGTACATCAGGTTCCTGAGTACATCAGGTTCCCGTGTACATCAGGTTCCTGTGTACAACAGGCTCCTGTGTACATCAGGCTCCTGTGTACATCAGGTTCCTGTGTACATCAGGCTCCTGTGTACATCAGGATCCTGTGTATATCAGGCTCCTGTGTACATCAGGTTGCTGTGTACATCAGGCTCCAGTGTACATCAGGTTGCTGTGTACATCTGGCTGCTGTGTACATCAGGCTCCTGTGTACATCAGGCTGCTGTGTACATCAGGCTCCTGTGTACATCAGGCTCCTGTGTACATCAGGCTCCTGTGTACATCAGTCTCCTGTGTACATCAGGCTGCTGTGTACATCAGGTTCCTGTGTACATCAGGCTCCTGTGTACATCAGGTTCCTGTGTACATCAGGTTCCTGTGTACATCAGGTTCCTGTGTACATCAGGCTAGTGTGTACATCAGGCTCCTGCGTACATCAGGCTCCTGTGTACATCAGGTTCCTGTGTACATCAGGCTCCTGTGTACATCAGGTTCCTGTGTACGTCAGGTTCCTGTGTACATCAGGTTCCTGTGTACATCAGGTTCCTGCATACATCAGTTTCCTGTGTACATCAGGTTCCTGTGTACATCAGGTTCCTGTGTACATCAGGCTCCTGTGTACATGAGGTTCCTGCATACATCCGGCTCCTGTGTACATCAGGTTCCTGTGTACATCAGGTTCCTGTATACATCAGGCTCCTGTGTACATCAGGTTCCTGTGTACATCAGGCTCCTGTGTACATCAGGTTCCTGTGTACATCAGGCTCCTGTGTACATCAGGTTCCTGTGTACATCAGGCTCCTGTGTACATCAGGTTCCTGTGTACATCAGGTTCCTGTGTACATCAGGTTCCTGTGTACATTAGGTTCCTGTGTACATCAGGTTCCTGTGTACATCAGGTTCCTGTGTACATCAGGTTCCTGTGTACATCAGGTTCCTGTGTACATCAGGCTCCTGTGTACATCAGGTTCCTGTGTACATCAGGTTCCTGTATACATCAGGTTCCTGTGTACATCAGGCTCCTGTGTACATCAGGTTCCTGTGTACATCCGGCTCTTGTGTACATCAGGCTGCTGTGTACATCAGGCTCCTGTGTACATCAGGCTGCTGTGTACATCAGGCTCCTGTGTACATCCGGCTCTTGTGTACATCAGGTTCCTGTGTACATCATGTTCCTGTGTACATCGGGTTCCTGTGTACATCAGGCTCCTGTGTACATCAGGTTCCTGCGTACATCCGGCTCTTGTGTACATCAGGCTGCTGTGTACATTAGGCTCCTGTGTACATCAGGCTGCTGTGTACATCAGGCTCCTGTGTACATCCGGCTCTTGTGTATATCAGGTTCCTGTGTACATCAGGTTCCTGTGTACATCAGGTTCCTGTGTACATCAGGGTCCTGTGTACATCAGGTTCCTGTGTACATCAGGTTCCTGTGTACATCAGGTTCCTGTGTACATCAGGTTCCTGTGTACATCAGGTTCCTGTGTACATCAGGTTCCTGTGTACATCAGGCTCCTGTGTATATCAGGTTCCTGCGTACATCCAGCTCTTGTGTACATCAGGCTGCTGTGTACATCAGGCTCCTGTGTACATCAGGCTGCTGTGTACATCAGGCTCCTGTGTACATCCGGCTCTTGTGTACATCAGGTTCCTGTGTACATCAGGTTCCTGTGTACATCAGGCTCCTGTGTACATCAGGTTCCTGTGTACATCAGTTTCCTGTGTACATCAGGTTCCTGTTTACATCAGGTTCCTGTGTACATCAGGTTCCTGTGTACATCAGGCTCCTGTGTACATCAGGTTCCTGTGTACATCAGGTTCCTGTGTACATCAGGTTCCTGTGTACATCAGGTTCCTGTGTACATAAGGTTCCTGTGTACATCAGGTTCCTGTGTACATCAGGTTCCTGTGTACATCAGGTTCCTGTGTACAACAGGCTCCTGTGTACATCAGGCTCATGTGTACATCAGGTTCCTGTGTACATCAGGCTCCTGTGTACATCAGGATCCTGTGTATATCAGGCTCCTGTGTACATCAGGTTGCTGTGTACATCAGGCTCCAGTGTACATCAGGTTGCTGTGTACATCTGGCTGCTGTGTACATCAGGCTCCTGTGTACATCAGGCTGCTGTGTACATCAGGCTCCTGTGTACATCAGGCTCCTGTGTACATCAGGCTCCTGTGTACATCAGTCTCCTGTGTACATCAGGCTGCTGTGTGCATCAGGTTCCTGTGTACATCAGGTTCCTGTGTACATCAGGTTCCTTTGTACATCAGGCTCCTGTGTACATCAGGCTCCTGCGTACATCAGGCTCCTGTGTACATCAGGCTCCAGTGTACATCAGGCTCCAGTGTACAACCGTGAGGCTCACCAAAGTAGCTAAAGATAAAATCTTGCACAATATTTTAAGCATATCCATCTCCTTTAAAATATAAAGTGATGTTTAAGCTGATGGTAACTAACAGCCATTTCAGCTATTACTTTCTCATACACCGGTTGTATTACGTCTATCAGCGTATCATACACCAGTTATATTACGCCTATCAACGTATCATGCACCAGTTGTATTGCGTCTATCAATGTATCATTCACCAGTAATTCTATGTTTATACATGTGCCATTCACCACTCACTTAGCGTCTGTCAATTATTAATACACGGTCGTATAACGTCTGTCAACGGATCATACATCAGATATATTACAGGCCGGAATATCTCACCTGTATACTGTACGCACAGACAAGTCTGTATATCTCACCGACATCTCAAAATTAATACAACATATTGAATTTTAATATAATTTGGAGAGGGAATTTGTTTACATTACAGAGTATTACAAAACAATCGTCCCACAGTACTTTTTTAAAACCTATTAACCAAACCTACCTGACGCTAAAGCTTTAAGCTTCGTTCCTTTATATATATATAATATATATAATATATATATATATATATATATATATAGATATATATATATATATATATATTCTATATAATTATATATTTATGTACCTAGTAGCCATAACGCAATTCTCAGCCTACTATGCAAGGCTTCGATTTGCCTATAACCCAAGTTTTTTCATGAATTAAATATTTCTCTATTTTTTTTCTTATGAATGATATAAACTACCCATTTCATTAGGTATGAGGTAAATTTTATTTTATTGGAGTTTAAAATTACCGTAATTATGACCGAAACCTAACCACCCTACTAACCTAACCTCACTATACCTATCTTATAAGGTTAGGTTAGGTTAGGTGCCAAAAAGTTAGGTAGGTTAGGTAGTCGACAGACAATTAATTCATGAAAACTGGCTTATTAGGGCAAATCGGGCCTTGCATAGTAGGCGGAGAAGTGGCGTTTGGCTACTAGGTACGACATATATATATATATATATAATATATATATATATATATATATATATCCTATAATATATATTATATATCTATATTAGTTATATATATAATATATATATATATCTATATATATATATTATATATTCTAATATATATATATATATATGTGTGGTTTAAGTGTCACCCAGACCACCCCCCCCCCCTCCCCCTCAAGGCGAGCGGTGTCCGGTCAACCCCCACCCCCTCCCCGCGCGCTGGCCTCACCGCAGGCTGGGCGTCTCTCACCCACCTATTCACCGCCCACACAGTGCCCGTTGCAGAGATGTGTCACCCTCCATGCACCCAGATATGGCACAGGTCACAGCAAGCATTCAGGTTCTTCCCAAAAGGGAGGGAGACACAAGTACCCACATGAGTGGTGAGTGCGAGGGACAGCTAACTACCCCTGCCGCCACCACCCGTGATCACCCTCCCACGCCACGCCTATGTCACAGCCCGCCCGGGGGACGGAGGGGACTCCCCCAACTAACCAGGAACCCCTCAGCCAAGAACACGGTCCTGGGAACAATGTACCCAGAGGCGCACCCAGAGGGGGACCCAGACTCAGAGGAACGTGTCGGGTTTGTGAGGAAGCTCACAGCCTTAGAAACGATGGAACCCTACGTCAGCACAACGGCTGTGAGGGTTCATGGACGTTACCTGTAGAGAGGGAAGGCCCACAGGCCCCCCCGGCACCCCCACACATCCCAGCAAACTTCATGTCATCAGATGACCTCCTGGGGCCATCAAAGCATCCACCACCAGAACTCTTCCCCACATTCCTAAAGCTGCGCGCCCATTTGCAGCAGGGAAATATACAGACCTTCTAAGGAAAGTGAATGAACGGTCTGAAAATCTTAATGCTGCAGCCACCATCAAAGCATGGCATAATTTGCTCCTGTTTGGCAATATTTGCTTAGGCGTACCTGCAAGAGGAGGCAAGTCACTAGCCTCATCAGTCACTAGGGCAATAAATAATTTCCCCAGAGCTGACAACTTGATCCCCATCCCTCCTCAACGCAAAAACCGTCGTGGAAGACCCAAGAGTTCCAATGATAATTTTAAGCTTGGAACACAAGTGACCAAGAAAATTGAAGAGGGCAACACAGTAGGGGCAATTAGGTTACTTACCAGTGAAGAAACAATCGCCCCTAGAGATACAGCAACTGCCGACTCACTGAGAGAGAAGCACCCTCCCAGAGTACCATGGGAACCCACTGCTCGGGACACAAATGCCCCAGACATGGGACCTCTATTCCTCCAAGCATCAGAGGTATACAAAGCCATCATGTCATTTCCACCAGGCTCAGCAGGGGATACACTGGAGTAAGACCTCAGCACCTCAAGGAGATGACAAACCCAGTTCTCGGCGAAGTTGCCGAGACACTGCTGTCAGAGATCACGAAGTTTGTCAACGACTGTCTCTCCGGGTTGATCCCAGATACAATTAAACCGTTCTTCTTCGGAGCATCCCTTTGTGCCCTTAAGAAGAAGGATGGTGGAGTCAGACCCATTGCCGTGGGCAACACACTTCGGCGCCTTGTTGCTAGGGCAGCTGTCAGAAAAATCAGCATAGACGCTGCAACGATGCTTCGACCCCATCAACTAGGTTTTGGTGTCCCCCATGGCTGTGAAGCAGCAGCTCATGCAGCACGAGCCTATATCAAGGACCTCCCAGAAAATAAGGCATTAATTAAATTAGACTTTAAAAATGCCTTCAACCAGGTAAAAAGGGATGTGGTACTGGAAGCAGTTCGAACCAGCTTTCCTTGTCTACTTCCTTTCGTTTCAGCAGGGTACAGTAGGGAATCGACACTGTTGTTTGGGGAACATGAAGTTGTTTCCGCAGAAGGTGTCCAGCAGGGAGACCCACTTGCCCCTTTTCTTTTCTGCATGGCAGCTAAGGAGGTCACAAGTAGGTTGTCCAGCGAATTCAACATCTGGTTCCTGGACGATGGCACCCTGGCAGGGACACAGGAATCCCTGCTAGGAGATCTTCAGCTAGTGAAATCTAGGGGAGAGGAGTTAGGCCTTACACTAAATCCATCAAAGTGTGAAATCATCTCGTCCAACCAACCAATCATAAATGCAGTACAAATCTTATTGCCAGGAGCCCAAGTGATCGCTCCCACCGACAGTGTGCTGCTAGGGGCACCTCTGGGCTCGAACGCCATTGAGGTAGTCCTCGAAGAAAAGCTTAAAGACCTGAGGAGGATGGAGGCGCGAATAGGGGCTTTGGATGCTCATGATGCGTTGTACCTTCTTACAAGGTGCCTGGCCTTGCCCAGACTTACCTATTTCCTCAGGTGTGCTCCTTCTTTTGACAGCCCAAAATTAACGGAATACGATTCACTCCTAAAGACAATAACTATGAAAGTGTTAAACCTCTCCCTGCAAGATGACCAGTGGGACCAAGCAACGCTCCCAGTTAGACTCGGGGGTATAGGTATTCGCAAGGCGACACAGTTAGCATTGCCGGCATTCTTATCCTCGACCAGTGCTACAAGTGAATTAGTGAAGGAAATACTACCAGAATACCTAAGGAACTCCATTGGGATTCGTGATCCCAAATTTGTGGAAGGAGCTGGTCGGTGGGACACACTCGCCAATTCACACACCCGACCAACTTGTCCAAACGACGGTAAACAGGCCAAATGGGATAGCCCCATAGTGGAGAACATCGCCAAAGCATTGCTGGACGTAGCTTCTCAGAAGGACAGAGCGCGTCTCCTAGCTGTGCAAGCCCCCCATGCTGGGGACTTCCTGTTGGCAGTCCCTAATTCCGCCTTGGGCACCCGCCTGGATCATCGGGCCCTAAGTATTGGTGTTGCTCTGCGCCTTGCCGCCCCTATCTCCACCGAGCACCGGTGTATTTGCGGCCAGGCACGGGCAGACCAATACGGCAGCCATGGTCTCATCTGTCGTAAGACACAGGGAAAGATTGCCAGACACGAGGCAGTCAATGACATCATCAAGAGAAGTTTGGCTACAGCTGGGTGTCCAGCACAAAGGGAACCCCAGTTGTGCAGACCTGACAACAGCCAAAACGCCCAGATGGAGTCACCCTGCAGCCATGGAGGGAAGGTAAACAGGTCGTATGGGATTACACCTGTGCATCTACATTGGCTGATACCTATTTACGTTACAGCTCAGCGGAGGGAGGTGGGGCAGCCACCTTCAGGGAGACCCAGAAAATCCACAAGTACAGAGACCTAGAACGTTGTTACAGGTTCGTGCCGATAGGCTCAGAGACTCTGGGCGCCTGGGGTAAATGTGCACTCAAGTTTTTAAAGGAGGTTGGTGAGGAACTCATTGGGAAAACTAGAGACCCACGAGCAGCCAGTTTCCTGTTCCAGCGCCTCAGTGTCGCAGTGCAGAGGGGAAATGCGTGCTGTATCCTGGGTACGCACCCAACCTCCGAGGAGCTGGACGAGGTCTTCGAACGCTGATTGTTTAATTGTTTATATTTGTGTGTGTGTGTGTGTGTTCTCTGTAAACTGTAGCATTGCAATAAAATAAAACAAAACATACAAAAAATAATAGGGGTGGTAGGAGAAGAAAAGAATTAAGTATTCGGTGAGAATCCACAAGATCTTCTCTGAATGCTCTTTGTTTTCTTCTTCGAGGATGTGGGTCCCTGCAATTGCACCAGAGGTGGTACCCCTAATATATATATATATATATATATATATATATATATATATATATATATATATATATATATATATATATATATATATATATTTAGTATATTTTGGTAGCATATTTCCTGTAGACAAATATTTTATTAAATAGTACCGAAAAAGTAGATTAATAATTCTAACACGAATTTTCTCATTGTTCATTATTTTGTTTTTTACTGATGACGGTAAATGAAAATCAAATTCTCCAAAATTCATTCTTTATTTCTTAGTCTGACGCGACACTTGAACGCGTTTCGTGTAATAACTAATTACATTTTCAAAGACTTTTAGTTTTCACACACAACTATAACCTGAAGCACTAAACAGTTCTTTACTATGCTATGATTTAAACAGCTTTCATCTTTCATTTTATACCCGCGTTTGGGTGAGGTGATATGTTACAACAGTTTTTATGAGGTGAACAAAACTTTCAACAA